>MNCI01006190.1:36948-84983 GCA_015680685.1 Gnetum montanum
ATCTTGAAACTACGTGCTTCTCTTATGTCAGCTTCCTCTTATCGTGTTTAGCGTTATCATCGTTGCAATTCATCTACATCGTTTTCCCCTCGTTTTACGATTCCTCGAATCAGATCGTTTTCACGAAATATTCATCGGTTTACTGATTAGTAAGTCCCTGTCTGATCGACAAGACCGTTCAGGGCACCGCAGATTCATTTTTCCAGCATAGCCCTCGCGCGGATCCGTGGTTAAAATTGTGTACAAGGGATTCGTTCGGTATTTTCCAGCTGTCGACGTTTTCCGTCGTTACACTTGATAATGTCCACAATAGGTTCTTGTGAAAAATGTGATTAAAATGATCAGCATACCTATCCATCCAAGCTCAAACTAAGTCCATACCATGAATAGTGATCCCACATTGATGTGTTCCATCCTGCCAACCACCATGAGTTTTCAACCACCTCAAAGAATAATCATCACTCCAAAAAGAGAAGAAGGAAGGAAGGGCCTTAGTTAGAAGGAAATCTTAAAGCATGGGTAACATGTCTTTCTAGCCCCATAACCAATGCTTGTAGCCCATTATTGTGCCTAAAGGGTGTGCATTGAATTTCCATTATTTATTTTTTTCTCTTTTATTTATTTATTTTTTGTTTGTGTTTTTTTTTTGAAATGGGAATCACACCATGCAAAGACAGTGCTTCCTTTTTATTGGTCAATGAAAGAGTGATGATATGTTCCAAGAGGAGTTATAAACCACATGAAGGAAGAAAAAAATAAAATCCAACAAGTTTCCTTGAGGTCACACCCTTTGACATTCCTACTTGGTCATTTCCTCTTTCTTCAAAGTACAATGATCATTGATTAATTTTAGTTTCATGACCGAAGAACCAAATTTTTTCCATGAAAAAGACCTTTCATTCAGAGAATTGGAGTGATGGATGAGGTGGTCTCACTACTTTACACAATTATATACCCAATCATCTTGATAGTATAGCACAAAAACCCAACACATAGCGTTGACTTTTACATCATGACTTGGCAATATTATTAACAAAAACATAAAATACATTCATAAAACATAAAGAGAATGACTCAAGAAAAAAGAAAAATATTAAGAAATGGAAAACATATGAAGAATCAAAAGATTTTGAAAAAAATAGGAAAATGATAAAAAATTATAAAATAAAAAAGGTGAAAAAAACTTATTAGTTCTTGAACTAGGATGGAGCATCTCCCCCATGACTAATCTTATGGCTGCACATTTGGGAGATGGATTGCACAATCCCTTGGTTATACACCATTGGTTTCCCATTTATCACTGTTACTAATTTAATTAATCATGTGGTAGCACATCTTACACTGCTGAAAGTCTCATTTGGATCACTTAGAGATGTATCTTCATTTGGACTTAAAGGTATTTCTATTTTGGAGGATCCAGATGTGTTTGCTTCTTCTTCTTGATTTTCTATTTTAATTCTTGCATCTCCGTGTTTAATATCCTTTTCCGATGTATAATGAGAGTGTAAGATATATGCATCTAAGTCCTTTATTTGGTCCATTTTCTTAAGTCTAGAACTAATAAGTGGATCAATTGCCTCCATGCATCTTTGAAATAATTTTACATTCTCATTTTCAAGCCACTGGATGTCTTCTAGTGTAGTGGCTACTATGTAAGTGGGTTTTTGCTCACACACTTGTACCTTAGCTGTGTTGTGGGTTGTGTTAATATTTTGAATTTTTAGCCCACAACTGCACCTTTTACTATTAGTAGTGATGCATGGATTTTTCTGTCTCTCCATAGTGCTAGATTCATCACTTTTGTTAGGTGTTGGAGTAACGACGGATGTTGGCCCTTGCATAGGATTGGAAGACATTGGTTGTGAAAGGAAGGGTGTTGCACTTGATTGTAATTATTCTAGTTTGGATGAGTTAGTAGGTCCATGAGTGTTGTGCTTATGCATGGGAACCATCCAAAATAAAGAACATTTCTAAGATTATGGTGAAGATCTACTAGCATTATCATTTCTGTGTATGTTCACAACACAAGTGGCATTCTCTCATTGATTTCGTGATGCTAAACCTTCCTGTGTTGTTGGTGGTGACATATGGTGGAGGGAAGTATGAGAATATTGAGGATATGATGAAGGATGAGAGGTGTGAGGTGGTGGTTCTTTAGTAGATGTCGCAGGTCGATGATATTCAGGAGAGTGATAGTAGCAATTTGAAGTAAAGGAGGTAGAACTAGTTGGGAAAATAGGTTGTTGAACATAATACCCATATGGGTTCGACTGGTAGTAAGGGTATGGCTAGTTTGGTGGTGGCCTCCCTCACTACTGTGGGTTTTTCCACTGTGGTTGATGACAGTGTTGAGGCTAGTAATAAGTCCCCCTAGGATAATATGATTCGTTGTGGGACTATCTATGATTACCTTATGAGAAATGTAATTTTCTAGGCATTTAATTTTGTACAGACTTGGGATTCAATGCAAAATCCTAATACTCATGTAGATGTAACATGATTGGGCAATAGCCCTTTGGATGGTCATAGGCAAATGTCACATCCATCATCTTCTTCTGTGGTTTAGTCTATAGCCTCTTCTTCTACAACTATTTTTCCTATTTGTTGATAAGTGTTACTAGATGTTTCTTGGTCCTTCTTCCTTTGTTTATTATGATTGCCTAATTCATTTTGTGTTACCTTCTCCTCTATAGTTTCTATGAAAGTTATAGCTTTTTCATTTATCCACTCTAACATCCTATCTAGCCTTGCCTAGAGTTCATCAAGAGATTGTCGTAGTGGCAGGGTCTATTGTGAAATCATCTCATTGAGAGTTGCCTCTTTTTCCTTATCATAGATATGGACCCTCTTCTTTTGAACAGTTGGGTCCCAATGATATTTCTCAACATTCTCTCGTTTACATAAATCTCCTTCTTCTTTTGCCACCTGCTCGATTAGCCTTTGTATCTGATGGGCTTTTAGTTTGTATAATTAACGTTGAGCATACATCCCTAGGGTCTCCCTTGTTTCATTACGAAGCCCATCTATGATGTGGAAAAGTTGTTCTTTTTGAGAGAAATCATGGCCATGACATTTATGTAGTAGCAAATAGTATCTATCCAAGGCCACACCAAAGGGTTCATGATTTCCTTGCTTCCACCCTTGGATTTGTTTTCTTAGGTTGGACACTCTTGCATAGGTTTGGTATTTTTCATTGAAAAGTTCTACCATTGTGGACCACTGGTGGATGGAACTTGGTTCCAATGATCTATACCAACTTTCAGCTTTGTCTATTAGTTTCCTAGGAAAGAGCTTAAGATTTTGTGCCACTTATTTTCAATATTTTGCAAGGTATAGGAATCATGGATGGCTTGTAAGTAATGTTGTGGATCAGAATCATAGCCTCCCATAAATTTATGGATATTATTCATATTGAACCTTTTTATGCAACTTTCCCTACGATGCCTATGGGGTATCTTAACTACTTGTATGATCTACATTAGGCTCTTAGTGGACAATAAGGGTTCATCATCATCAGACATGGCATGGTGAAAGTCGCTATTTCTATTTGCTCGATTGTGATGGTTTCGGCTATGTTCATGTTGAGGTCTTCGATTTTTCCCATGGTTTTGATTTCTATCCTTATTTTGACTCCATAGTAGAGCTTTGTCTCTATACCTATGTTCATCTTCATCAGAACTAGATGTTGAAGAGGAAGAGAAAGATGAGGAACTAGGAGGATTGCCATGGCTTTGATGGTATTCCCCATAGTCCCTTGATTTATCTTGTTCAGGTTTTGAGGAGGTCCTAGGCCTTGAGGCCTCCCCTGGTCCAAGACTTACTTCATATTCTCTAAGGTTGTTTGTCTTAGGTGAATTTAGTCTTTTGAGTGCCATCAAGGTGGTCATGAATATATGAAACCCTTGCATGAGGTTGGTCACTTTGATTTTCTTCAACATATATCTCGTTAGTTCTCCAATGAATGTTCTCTCCATACAATGCATTATTGCTTCCTTGTGAAAGAGACATTTTTGTTAGTTAATGATGTGTGTGACTTAATATTTTCTAAAAGATCAATCATTAATGTATTTACAATGATCGTGTATGGTATAACTAATCTAGATAACTAGTACCATCCCTAGCAACGGTGCCAATGATGAGCGATGAGGTACCCCTATGCCCAACCATACGAATCACAAGTGTTCACACACGATTTAGTCGAATTCCATGGATGGGACTAGTTGTGGCATCTAGATCATTATGCCTTAATCATAATTCATTGTCTTCACACTTGGACTAGTGATAGCTTTGTCACATATGGTTTAGTTTAGAGTGAGGCATATGATTCTTGATGTTGTTTCGACCTTATACTACTCCTAATAATAATAAAGAAATCATTTGTTTAAACTAATTAACAATGGAAAGTAAAGTCTAAACTAGCCTACAAGTAATGAGTGTTTATTCCCAACTTGTCATACATGTCTTGAACCCATGTATCCACTACCGGAATTACCAAGCACTACACTACTGGGTGAACCAAGTAATAACACTACTAGGATTACCAAACGAATATGTGTTTACGCTCAAAACTGGTCGTGCTCATTCTGCCAATTCATTAACATGCATGGAAACATAAATATTAACTAAGTACATGAAATATAAATTGCATTAAAAGTAAATTTAATCTAAGTCAATGTGCTATAATGAATAAGAATCAATCTCGATCTTATTGCCACTGATGAAATGTGTTTAGGTACATTGCCACTCGAATAAGATGTCATACAATTGACTCAAATCCACATTGTGGGCACTCATTGACTGTTCTCTAAGACTACAAAAAAACTTTGCAAGAGTTCAACTACATTATTGATCAAAGAATGCCAGTACATAGTGGGAGCACACATATTTATAGGCAAAAATAGACACTACATGGACGAGGCCTAGTTGACGCAACAAACTACATCAATAGGGCCTAGATAACAAGGCTAAGATATCGAGGCTAAGATATCGGAGCCAAGATATCAGGGCTAACCAGAAATTGACTTTTTGTTAGACATCCCAGCCAACTAATGATTCATCAGTGTTAGCCCAAAAAAATATTAATATTAATAATGAGGTATTAGCCTAGTGGTAAGTCTCTTGATTTGAAAGTTCCAAGTTATGGGTTCGATTTTGGTGGGCAATGTTGAGTCATAAAGTTCTAATCAAACTATATTACAATTTTGTCAAGGTTCTAACACAATTGAAACACCTTTATATTCTACCTAAGCTATACCAAAATAGCATGTTAGTTGTATGTCCTAAGGTAAATTTAGTAAAAATGTAAAATTACAAGCTAGAAAGATGTATAAGCCCTTTGCTTACTTATGAAACAAATTTGGTTGCTTCCAAAGAAATTCAGATCAGGAATGAAATTTATATGTAATGTTAGAATTCTTAATTTATGTGCAATGTTAGAACTATTCCAAGGATGTTAGCTTGTTAAAAATCTAGTAAATCAATGAAAAAGTTATGGAAGTTGTGAATTGGATAAAACTTCATGTTTATAAAAGTTTAATACATAATTAGATTGAAAATTGAAAACCAAGGATCATGTCACATAGCTTCTAGGTAACATGATATACCATAGTTGTGCAATTCAAAATTCTAAATAAGTTATGCAAGTAGGGCCATCATTTGGAGTGATCGCAAGGTGCTTGTTTCTTAAGTCGAAAGGCATGATTTTGACCCTAGGAGAAGTTAGGCTTTTGCTTATCTACTAACCCTCATATGAGCATGCTTAATGGGATGAGGCTCCCTACTATATAAAGTATTACAAATATTGCAAGTTATACAACATGAAATTACAAAATATTGGAAATACAATAATCAAAATTAATAGAGAAAACTTATAGAATGGAGTTAGAGAGAACCATAGAGAAAAACAAGAAAACAACTTTTTCACATCTTCAAACCATAAAGATGTTTATAGAGATTACAAGTTATTACTTTCACCTAGTAACCCTTAAACAAAGACTTGACACTCTTAACTCACTACCATTATAAACCTCAACATAGGATTAAATAGGTAGATTCGGATTATAGTAATCAAACATCATAGTTAACTTTAACACTTATTCTCTCTTTTTTAAAAAGAATTTTTAGATATCTAAAATGACAATATTTCTAAAACTATTTTAGACATCTAAAAAGTCAACTTAATATTGTAAAAGAAATATTTAACTAAATTCAACACTATGATTTGATTTCACATATATAACAATCTCCCACCTAAAATAAATGAAAATAAATCACATAAACTAATGAAAAATTAGCTAAAACAATACCATCAATCGAAACATCTCCCATCCATTAATTATAGGCTAAGAGCATGTAGAAAAATTATAGATGTGTACTACTATATGAGGAGTATCTTTGCACAAAACATCCCTATAGACCATGCCTCCTCAAGCCAAACAAATATGATAGCATTACATTAGCATTGCCAAATGTTAGCACAAATCTTAAATGGTATGAAAGAGATATGCTCAACTCTCTCTCTGCATAATGAGTATACCTCTACAACAGTAACATACCTAAAGGACATAACATTATTAAAGATAGCATCATTATGCTTTGAAATAAAACAATCCTTTCTTACCTATCTAATTTCACCATAGTGTTAAGATCTTTGTCTCTTTACTTTCATGTATTTCATTCATCAATAAGAATAAAAGCAGAACATCACCTTCATATTGCATAAATAGCTCCCACATTCCATTGAAATAGAAATCAATATGCACCAAAATAGAAAACAATTTGCAAATAATCTAGTCTATAACAAACTCTACGTGCATAGCCAATGAATCACTAAATCACATAAGTTATCATAACATTAATTTGACACTAACTACTACATATATCTCAGGTTGTGCAAGTGGGATTACATAATCTTAGCAATGCAATAATCAAAGTTAATGAAGAAAACATGATAAACAAAGTTAATTGAGAAAACTTGTAGAATAGAGTTAAAGAGATAAACAAGGGAAACAACTAGAAATGTAACTTCTTCATTTCTTCAAACCATAGAGATGTTTACAAATATTTTAGCCATAGAGATGTTTACAGATATTATAAGTCAAAGATGTGATACTTAGCACCACCATTAACCCTAACTCACTACCGCCATAAACTGACCATGGGATTAACTAGCTAGATTTAGATTACAATAATGAAATTTATTTAGGCAAGAGAATTTTTTTCTTTCCCAAATTAATGAAATCCTAAAATCAATTTTCATATTGAAAAATATAATCAAAACCAATATTAAATAATTCTTGTCATTGTAGTTGTTTCGCTTTAAATTTCATGTTGGTTATTGATTGAGCCATTATAATTCATGTAAAAAAGTTCATATCTTGGCATGACATTATGATGATAATTATTTATTTTTCATAACAAACTCCAGCCAATACATACTTATAACTAGTTTAACTATCTATTTATAATATATATCTAATTTTTTTCTTTCACATATTAATGAAATTCTAGAATTGATTAATTGAAAATTGAACTATTACTAATATTTTCATATTGAAAAATAAATAAAACCACTGTTAATTCTTGTATTGCCATCTCAACATGAACTTTTTGTTGTTAGTTTGTTTTTTAGTACATGTAACTTGAAAATTTTCATTGATTTTTCTGTTATGATTATAATTACTTATTATATGTGACAAAGTCTAGTTGGTTAGTAATTTTTCTGGAAAAGTTCATATATTGGCCAAGCATTATGACTATAATTATTTATTTTGCATGACAAACATAATTGCTTGAAAAGGTTCTCCAAAGCTAGTTTTATGATGGTAATTATTTATTTTTTGTAACAAAGCTATGGTAGTTGACCTCTTACCCAAAACAAGTATATTTAGATTATAATAACGAAACATCACACTTTTTTTTATGTTTTCCTTATATCAAGCTTTTAAATATCTAAAATAAAAATATTAAACAATTTTAAAACTATTTTAAAATTATAAAAAAAACTCATCTTAATATTTTAGAAAATGAAAGTTCATCTCAAATTATGCTTTCCTTGTACCGACCCTCTTGTTATCATGGTTAAAGGAATGACGGTATCAAGAGTGTTGGTTGGTGTTTTTACCTGTTTATCAAAACCTATACATTTTGGGCTGCGGCTGGAACAACTCGGGATTTGCTTCGTTTTAATCAGGGAAGGAACGCTACCAACACCGTTTGTTTATGCAAGCCCTCATGGCGCACGTTTTCCCAAGCGGATGCCATTCGATAAGACGCCTACAACAGCCTCCTATGTAGTCTTTTGTATTGTTTTGTTTTGCTGTGGGTGCGGCTAATAGGCATTTACCATGACACAGCCTGCCATATTTCTATTTAAACTTTTTTTAGCAATAGGGTGTTAGCCTTAGATCTTGGTTTGGTAACTCTAAGTTTTGATTCTACTAGGTAGCACTAAGTTATAAGCTTCTATAAATCTTAGGGTGTACTTATGTTTTAATATTTCGGTTTGCAACAACACCCTTCCCCCTTCTCTCCAATTTAAACTTTTTTTTAACAAAATAATTTAGACATGTAACATTAAGGAAAGAACTATTCATACTCAATAATGATTTGAACCCATAAGTTAAAAAACAAACGGTATAAATGGAGAATTTAAAGAACGTTGAAAAAACTAAAGGGTGTGGAAGGATACTCAACCCCATATTGTAATACACTTCATTTTTGGGTTAAATAAGCCTCTAATGTCAACTTCAATCTTTTCTCCAGTGTTATATGGAATGACAAGGTAAATTTGACAATAATTATTTTAACAAATACAAAAACAACTTTCCAAGCAATATAATGAAAATAAATCAATATTTAGTGATGGACCTTTTACAATGATTGAGTCATTAAAGTTAATGAAGCAGTTCTAATAAATAATAAAACATGAAAAGATAGAAAAGTATCAATGCATGTGAATAAGAAACATGTTATAGGTTATAAAGTTTCAAGTTATGGATTAATTTTTCATGAACAATGTTGAGTTATAAAATTATAATTTAACTATATGTTTTCAAGGGTAAATATTGTTAAAGAAAACTTTCAAATTTCAGAAATTGCAAAGAAAAAACTAATAGGTGTTAAGGAATGGAAGCCCATAATACACCTTGCTTTCGTAGGCAAATTATTGTCAAAATCTTAGTCCAAAGGATAATCATGTTGCACTCAACAAAAAATCATATAAAGGTATGTACTCGTTTCACTTGCAAAGCAAACTAGAGAAAAGGGTAAGCACCATAACACTCAATACGTTTCTACATCATACAACATTTTGGCAATATTTGGTGATTTGGCAATTTTGGATGATTTAGGCTTGGAGGTAATTTGGCGATTTAGTGATTTGGTCTTTTGGATATTTAGTGATTTGGGCAATTTTGTGGATCACAATTCTGATATAGGCTTTTAGTATTTCGATGATTTGGGATTCAACATTTTATATGCCAAGGCTAAGTAGAAAGTAATGTATTCCATTTCAAGTAGTTTGGGAAGTACAAAAAGTAGGGTTTTAATGGCAAGATTAATGATTTTTCAAGAGGAATGGAATAACATGATTACAACTTTGAACTCCATGGTATCTAGGATTGTGCAATTAGAATCCATGATTGAAGCCATAGTAAAAAATTTACAAACCATTCCAACCATTATAGAATTGGAAGATTCATTATCAAATGTTGAAGCAACTCAAGTTTAGACTAATATGGATAATCTACAGTCAAAGTTGGATTCTCTTAATTCAAAAATAAAAACTACTCACTCAAGCTTAGAAGTAGTTCCTAAGAAAATATGTGAAGATGAAAAAAACATGACAAGGTTCAGAATCTTTGAATTGTGGGAATTCCTGAAAAACAAGGTGAGAATCTTTTGTAGGTCATGCCAAATTTCTTACAAAACAAAACTACATTTCGTCTATCTTGATAATTAGTGTAAATAAACTTGGTCATAAGGGAGATAAACCTTGATAAATTCTTGTTAAGTTTGTTGTTTAGTATGGAAGAGATAAGATTTGGAACAACATAAGTATTTTAAAAGGACATAAGATTTGGATTAATGAAAACCTGACTAAAAAATAGTATGCAACAAAGTAGAAAAAATTGGCAAAAAGTTAAATAAGCTCATGCTTAAGGTAAAATTGCTTACTTAAACTATAAATATATTGTAGTTATTAAAAAGAGGGGAAATCCCCCAAAATAGGAATTTTCTTTTATTACATATGATTTCCTTAATGTTCAAGGTTCATTAGCTAATAAAGTTGATACTTTAGATACTAGTCATTTTTTTAGTGATTTTGATATGTTTATTTTTGTTAAAACTTCGGGAGATGAAAATTCTTTGATTATATTTATTTCAGGATTTTATATCATTTTTGTTAGTGATGAGCAGTAGGTATCCCCTACACCCAACCATATGAATCAAAAGTGTTCACTAGTGATTCGATCAAATTCCATAGACTTGGTTACCTAAGTAGCCCATATTCCTAATAATGAATCATGGAGTTGCGAATCATTGTCTTCTTAATCCACACTTGTGTTGAATTGTATGTATGGTTAAGTGATTGTAATATATTTTTTCCTAATTGCTTAATTATAAAATGAAGACTTGGTAATTAAATTGAATAACTAGTTCCTAAGTTAGCTAGCCTAACATGCAATAATAGGTTCCACTTATCATACACATCCAAAACTTATACTAATGTTGCTGGGTAACCAAGTGTATACTACTAGGCATACCAAGTATTTATTGTTGGAATTACCAAGCGTTAATATGTTATACTTGAAATGGTCATTCTTATGTGCTTATGATTAATCGTATTAATTAACTAAAAACATGGAAGTAAATTGTATATAAAGTATTGAAAGAAAATAATAAAGTAGCCTAAGTGTTGCAATGGATGTATGAAATATCGATTTTATTACTGATCATGCCAATGTATCTAGGTACATGAGCATTTGAACAAAACTCTATGCAATTTCATATATCCATGTTGTGGGTGCTTAGAGGAAAATATTCTAATTTTGGAATAAAGAAACTGCAAGAATTCAGCTAACTCTACAATTGAAAGGTACCATAAATGAGAGGGGTGCACACATTTATATAGGCAATGCCTATTAGCCTTGACAGGGATACATCAATAGGGTTTTGTCAATGGGCATGCATCAATGTAGCCTATCTTATTGATGTTTCATCATACCATCATGACTAATTGAAAACTCATCCTTGAGGAAACAAAAGTAGGATTGAGCTTCTTACAAAATTTGAGGAAGTATGAAATTTCTTAACAAGAAGATTGACCAATTGACTCTAACTAACTCTAAGTGCCAAATTATACATTGTTACAAAGATGAGTGCTCATTACAACAAAATTTGACACTTAACAAAACTTTAGTAGGTGCCTGTAAAATAGTTGAAGACATGATAAATTCTTAGATAGTACATGGAGGTACAGGCGCCTATGGCTCTGATGGTTCTTCATCCCATCCTAGTGCTATTGGAGGCTAAGATTGATTTGCTGCTACTAAAAGTTTCAAAGCATCTAGAAATGCTTTCATTTTCTCTTCCTTACTATGTGGATCATAAATGGTCCATGTAGTTTCGTCACTGTGGGCCAATGTAGGAATATCCCATAGGCATGACATTGAAGGAAACATTTCCTTCATATTGATGAACTAGGTTGTGAATTATTTACATTTGATATCAAACGTCTTTACTAGATTTTGCAACTCTTGGTGGTCATTCATTTGTCTTGCCAGGTTCTCAGCAATAGACTGTTGATCAGTGAATCTGCTTCTAAGAACTTCAAGTTGTTCTCCTTATGAAGCTTAAATTCTACATCGTAAAGGAGGTAGGATTTGGTAACTTACTTCTCCAACTTAGTACTCGGTCTCCCTGCTATCAGCATCATCAAGTTTGCATTACGAAGGTTGGCAAGCTCTATGCACTTTGTCATCTTTTCAATTTGCAACTACTTTAGGTGAATCTCTACCTTGTTGTATGCATTCGGTCCATCAAATATGGGCTTCCATACATCACCTTATTATTGTAGTTGCTAGAGCACCCCATTCATCTTCACCTTCGCTAATTGAATTTCTTTTTCATTGACCTCCTTAAGTAGCCCACTTGATCCCTGTAGTGAATTTTCACTTGTTTGAACTTCAAGACCTCATTCTTCTAGGCAACTACCTCAATTATGATCTTTTAAGGAAGAGCTCAAGCTTCCTCCATTGAGAGATTTTAGTTTTTTGCTACCAGTTAGATCCAAGTTTATCTTAGTGTGCTACTCCTAATATTGGTGTATGAATGAGACCATTTGGTCCTTTTGTTGCTTAATAGTTTGTAAGTAATCATTATCCTTGGTGAGGACCAAGTTTTTATTTAGACTTACAATAAGTTCATCTCTAGTAAGCTTAGGCCTAAGAATGGTAGGGTTGGATAGACAAGCTCACAATTCAGAAAATTTGGTGATCACAATCAATTGGTAGTAGTGGCCCTCTTTAGTGTGCATTAAAAATCAACAACTTTCCCCTTGTCTCAAGTAGCTACGAATAATTTGTTGTGATTTTATTTAGAAAATCAAAGATCTTTGGAAGTGGGTGCTCAACACTAACTAGTCTTTCCAACACCTCCTTGTGTTGGGCAATGTTCATTTGATCACTCCCTGCTCTTGTGGATACATGGATGTCTGTCATGATGGAAATGTTAGGTATGGTTGCTGTAGGAGCATTCAAGGCTTCAACCATCTTATTAGCTATCACCTTTATTGCTATCTCTTAGTCCTAGTGTGACATAACTAGAACAATTGCCTTGTATTCTTCCTCCAATATGATGGAGAAGGCTATAACATTCCTTGAAATCTCAGGGAATTTTTATCCAAGAATGGACACTATGACCACCCTAGCAGCCAGATTGGGCCTAGTGGATGCTTGGTTCCATTGCGTGGAGAAGAGTAAGGCTAATTCATTATCTAGATAGCTAATGGTTTGTGTGACCTTATTGAGATGGCTCGTGGCTGGATAGTAAACAAAGGACCTTCCATCACTTGTAGATCCTTACTATTGTTGTAGCTACTGCTCCTAAAATTTTCTAATTCTTTCAGCATCTATGAGTTCCTCTAGTATAGTCTCTAGGGCTACAAGTGGTGGTGGCTACTCCTCTTCCTGTAGCTTTGCTATTTCCTCATCTTTCATCTTTTCTTGCCATGAGATAGTAGGAGAATGATGGACCACATTGCTAAAATAGTGAGCTATTCCTCCCCTTTTTCATAGCTTGTGGATGAGACATGGAAAAGGAAGTGTCTTTCTTACATTCTCATTTTCCTTAAAACATTTCTCAATCTCTAGAAATTAAGCTAGGGAAGGTAGACTAGAAACTTCCCACTCAAAGCAATGCATGCTCAAGCAAAGAAAGCTGTAACTTTGCTAAGGCTCACTGTTGGATTTAGGTGATAAGCCGAAATTTTAAAGTATGCTCTCTCTACCTTTGTAAGAGCACCATACTCCTTATGATCTATCCCATAGCATTGTTGAACCCACTCCTTTTTATCTTCTAGATCCACTTGCATTGAGATCTCAACAAGTTTAGTCCTAGCATCTGACAACTTGAGGGCCTCTGTAATGGCCTCAACCAAGCAGAAGATGGTTGTATCTTTTATTTTCATTAACACGTCTCCTTATTGATTGTTCTAGAAGAGATAGATCCTCCTTGTATACCATTATCCACTGTTGGAGAGAATGGGCCACATGGGGGATCCTTGTAGTTGTGTGTAGATCTCCTCTGGTGCTAGCTCCAAGAAGGATCTAAAGTTCAACTCTTGAAGGATAGAACTTTGGACCTTCTAGGTCTTGATATTCTCCAAGCAAGCCTTTGTGAGGGTGAACTCTAGGCTAGGACTTCGCCTAGAAACCTCATTTTGCATTGACTAGCTAGTTTCTGTAGTGAGAATCTATCAAACAGATTCCACTTTAGGCTCCTCCTAAAGAGGTCTTGTGGCATGAGTTGCCTTGGTTGCTTGTTCCTAGGGTTGCTGTGGTTATTACTATTGTTGGGCCCTTCCTCCCCTAGGTTGCTTTTCCTTAGGCTACAAAGGCCCTTTGACTTCTAGTCGTTTAGGTACCATCTGCAATCATAACATAACCCATGATTAGCCCTTAATTTTAGAACTATTATTCTTTAAATACCTTTCTTGGTTAGATCTAGTTATGTTAACTTATTTTGTGTTAAAAAATAATCGTTTAGGAGCTCTTTAGGATCACAAACTAGATGTATTAATTTAATATTATTTTATTCTTGGCTATAAAAGTTTGTGTGATAGTCTTAACCCTTCATGGTGATTGATTTTAATATTCTTTTAATGGGTGAATCATAGGGAGTTATAAAAACTTCAAAACAATTTCTACCAAAAACCAAAAGTTTGTATCCCCCATGACATAAAGCTTACCTTTGGTAGTACAAGAATAAAAAAATGGATGCACATAGGTTAGTGGTTTGAGAGTTAGGGCACTTAGAAGGTTCTTGGCCTCTAAAAAATGGCAAAAAGTCTTCTTGTTGTGTTGAAAAATGATGTAAATTAAGCTAAGTGTTGTGCCTATTTATAAGATTTTTGTGTTGCGTCAATGAACATGCATCAAATGGGTTGTGTTGATAGGGATGCATTGATGCAACTCGACTTAGCAAAATTACACTTTATGAAATGGAGGAATTCCTGATAAGTTTAGAGATAAAACAAGAACCCAATGGAAGCCAGAATGAGGCAGAGTGATGACAACAACATAGAAGAGGGTTTGTTGGCTTAGGCGAAGAAATTCGAGTATATTTGAACTAGCTTAAGATGTTAAAATAAAGCAAAATTGGAAGTTTGAATGCAAGTTTATGTGATCGATCATACAAATGGCTGATGGATAGGAATTTTAATTGGATGTAGACCTAAGGAAATGCAAGTGGATCATTCCTAAAGTAGGCTTATGCCTTTGATGTCCTCGCATGCCTTCATCACAAGGAATTCATAGGAATTGAGGATGATTAATGATCATTTCGAGTTAAAACTCATATCCAATTAATGAATCATCTAAGGCTAATGTGATCATCATAACAAATGTATCAATTGGCCATGATATGAGGTAGTGGAATGATATGTTATGAATTAAGAATGATGGTAGAGAGAGAATGGTGGGTAGGTGATTTGCATCTAGGTCACATGAGATCCTTGTAAAATCTATGATTAATATGATCTTAGACTGTTCCATTCTCAGTTGAGACCAAGACTATTATAGTTTCAGTGTTTGCATTGACATATGTAGTTCCTTCAATTATTAAGATTTCATGATAATTTCCAAAGGAAAATCACCACTCTAAAAGAAGAAGGAAGAAAAGAAGGGCCTTTGTTAGAGAGGTGCCTTCAGGTATGCATAATATGTCTTTCTAGCCTCATAACTAGTGCTTATAGCCCATTATTATATCTAAGGGGGGTGCTTAGAATTCGCATTTATTTATTTTGTTTTTTTTCTATGGAAATCACACCATGCAAAGACATGTTTCTTGTTTTTTGATTGATGATAGGAGTGATGATAAACCAATGAAGAAAAATCATAAAACTTGAGAAAGAAGTTGGGAAGAGGTTACGATAAGTCCCCTTACGGTCACACACTTTTCCATTCCTTCTTAGTCTGTTCCAAGTCTGTTAAGTAGTAAGATCATTGGTTACTTTTAGTTGCAATGTGGAAGGATCTCATGCTTCCATGATGCATAGCCTTCATAGAATAAATGGGATGGATAGATGTCCTGGACCCACTACGTGACACCATTAGAAAATTGACAATTTGTTAATAGAGGATATAGTCAAAGATGAAAATCTAACCATTTAGTAAATCAATCATAACAAGAATGACTACATTAATTAACTCCTAGTATTAATAGTAGCAATGGAAATACCAAAGATTTCCTATGAAATAAAACAAGATAAAATGTAATAAAGAGAAGAAGGAAAGAAAATAAAGGAAAAATATATTAAAAAATTGATAAAATATTTAAGAAAATGAAAAAGATATGAAGAACGATGTAAAAAAAAAAGGTGTACATAATGGATTAGCCCTCACAAGGTTTCAGTATGGATGACCATCTCCCCCACCACTGAGTTGAGAGGAGGGGATCCAAAAAATAGTGCATGCTTACTCTTGCTTTGAGGTGTTAGTATTGTTGGTTACTCTAGGTTCTGAGAATGGCTTAACTTGATGGATGTTAACTAATAGATTTTTCTCTGGGCACGATGGATGGTAAATGGTTATGAAATTGAAAGGAAAAGTTGCATGAATGATGGAAGATCCTTCCCATAGTATTTGAAACTTAGTACGTTATTGTACGTGCATGGGGTTCTATTAAAGAACCTTATTGCCAAGTTTGAACTTAACTCTTTATACCTATGCATCATGACATCATTTAGAGTGTGCCTTATGCACTTTATTCATTGTTTGGGCTACTTGTCAATTCTCATCTAGTACATCTAGTATCATTATACATTCTTTCTATGGAAAATTAAGGTCAAGGTCAAGCTTATAATTGGTTGAGAGTATACGGAGCTCAGTTTGGATTAGAAGTGTTGGTAGTTTTTCGTACACCAACTCATAAGGAGGGTAACCTATAGGAATTTTTTAGGTTGATCAAGAAGCCCAAAGAGCATTGTTGAGCTTCATACTCTAGTCCTTCCTATATCAAATAATGGTTTGTGTTAGGATTCTGCTTATCTCCTTGTTAGTAACCTTAGCTTGTCCATTAGCTTGGGGATAATAGAGGGTTATCAATTTATGTTTTACTCCTAAGAATTACATCAATTTTTGAAATGTAGACCTAGTAAAGTAAGTTTCATTGTCTGAAATAAGTACCCTTGGCACATTAAACTTGTTTACCACATTTTGTTAAATAACTCATGTTGTTGTGGAAGATCAATAGTTGGTAATGGTTGTAGCTTTAGCCCACGTTATGTAATAGTCAACAACGATGATGATGTAAGCCTTCCCATTTGATATGGGAGTGATGAATCCCATGAAGTTAATGTCCTAGAGGTCAAAGAACTCTAGTGATTGGATCCACTACTAAGGCTCTTCTATTTGGATCATCATTCCTCCATCTCTTTAGTAGTGTTCGCATGAATTGGAAAAATGGTGAGTATCCCTAAAGATTTTTGGATAGATGTACCGTGCTAGGAGGATCTTCACAACAATCCTCCTTCCTGCATAATGGCCCCCACAAGGATCTTTATTAGCATCCTAGAGGATTAGTAGTTGATCAACATTAGACACACTATTGAACCAAGCCATTGGCACAAACCTTGTAAAGGTTACCTTGGATTTCCATGTAGTGTTTGACTTGGTGAAGAAATTGTTATTACTTCTTGCTATTTCATTATTGTCGAGTCTCCCAAGTAAGAAGATAGGAGAGGAATTCATTATACCAATTGGTTCCCTTATGTCATTAAACTTCAATGGATTTGGCAAAGAGGAGCTCATCTAAAAATTGATCAGATAAGGGTTCTTCATCCTCTTTGCCATCCCATCATAACCAAGGTAAGTAATCAACAATCACATTCTTGGTTCCTTTCCCATCTACCATCATAAGATTAAACTCTTGTAAAATCACTAGCCATTTTATGAGATGGGGACTTATTATTGACTTATTCATTAGGAAATGAATAGCACTGTGACCTATGTGCATAAATATTTTATATCCAAGCATATAGTACCTAAATTTTCCAGGGAATATACCACTACCATGAGGTCCTTCTCAGTAATGATATAATTCAATTGTGCATGCATAATGCTTCTGCTTGTACAATGAATATAATATGGACATTTTTGATTGTCCAATTGTGCAAGCATTGCCCCCAATGCATAGTTTGAACTAATCTAAAGAACGTAGAATTAGGATTTCTATGAGATTTCTCTTAAGTTGCTAGAATGCTTGCTCACATTTCTTGGCCCATTCAAAAGGTGCATCCTTCTTTGTTAGCTCTACCAAAGGTTTGACAATTTTGGAGAAGGTCTTGATGAAGTGCTGATAGTAACCAATGTGCCCAAGGAATGACCTTATGTCTTTTACCATTTTAGGTTGTATGGTAATTTCTTGAATGACTCGTTCTTTCTCAGGCTCCACCTTAATCCTTTTCTCAAAAATTCTATGTCCCAAAACAATGCCTTCTTGGATCATCAAATGGCTTTTTTTTTGCAAATTGAATCTTAAGTTGGTCTCCACACAATGTTTTAGCACTTGATTTAGATATTCCAAGGCTTACTTAAAGTTGGTGGCATAGATGGAGAAGTCATCCATGAAGACCTCCATACCACTACTAATTTACTACTGAAAAATGTTGAGCACCTAGCGTTGGAAAGTAGTAGGGGCATTGTAAAGGCCCCCATGGCCTAATCCTATGATGCTATTTGAATTTGGTTATAGCAACTATAACCATCTAGAAATTGTAGTAGCCATGCCTTGCAATAGTATCCACCATGTTATCCATTAATGACAATGGAAAATGGTCTTTAAAATTTTCCATATTTGACAGCTTGTAGTCTATGCACACTCTTCATTTTCTACCTTTCCTTCATATAATTATGAGTGGGCTAACCCACTCACTGTCTGCAATGGGATACATAAATCTTGCCTTAAGAAGTTATTCAATTTCATCCTGAACAACTTGCTTAAGCTTTGGATTCAACCTTCCTTGCAACTACCTCTTTGGTTTGATAGAGAAGTCTATAGAAATTTGATGCTAGCATATCTATGGATCTATCACTATTAGTTCATGATATGATCATGCAAAGGCTTTTGGTCATTTTTTTTACCACTTTTAGCAATTTTATTTTCTATTCTTGAGCAATGTTAACATGGATAATTACTCACTTACCATTGTTAAGAGAAGCATATTCTAGATTGGTTGATAAAGTTTTGAGTTTAAGGGGCTTTGCTTGATATGATCTAGGATCTCCAACTCTTCCCAATTCATCTTAGTCTATACATTGGGGAGTTGTCTATGGCTTTCCTCTATTTCATTCATATTATCAATGCAAGCACTTGTGAGACTTTCTGTTGGTTCCATGCATATTTGTGAGTCTGCTTTGAAATCTTTTATTAGTCACTAGGTACCTTCCTATTTTGTGATTGCTACATATAGGTAATTTTGAATATTGGATACCTTGACACACTTATTACATGCTGTGAAGGATGTGCTTTGCATGGCCCATATCCTTTGCATGCAATGACACCCTGTGTCACTATATGGGATGCATGAAACTTGCTTCTTCTTTATCTTTTCAAATTTATTTTCCTTGGAGATTTTCAAGGAAAGATCTCAAATTCCCATGTTGGCATTAATTAGGTTGAGCTAATTCCTTTTCATTATAATAAATAAGTCTCTCTTATAATTATCCACGTGGATTACTAGGAAATTTGATAGATAAGACCACCCACAGATAGTGGTCACAATGTCCTCCACTAATTCCAAAGGGATAGTAATGGACTGATCTACAAGCTCTAGTATGATGTTACATTTCTTTAGTGGTGGCAAGTTCCAAGTCTTATACATTTCTTGAGAAATCAAGTTTACTCTGGGACCTAAATCCAATAAATCCTTGCATGGATCATTTCCTATGATTTGCAAATAGATAAGGGGACTCCTAGGATTAGATCATTTAATGGGAAGGTGACTTGCCTTTATATAGTTAATGATCAAATGAATTAACATAATAATATGCACATTAGAGGGTGTTTGGTTTGAAGTCAATTCAAGGATAATTCTAGAAGCAAGTAAAGTAGGCTTAACAACTGCAAGTGTTTGCAAGGGTTTTTGTGGATTGTTGATTTTGAAGAAAGCCCTCTTCTGAGGCTTTTGCTTAAAACCACTTGAATGGATATACAATTGTAAATTAACTTCCCTTGTGGTGTTTCTTTTTTATGGCTGTGGTGGAATTTCTTTCTGCATAGGTGGAGCAAGTGGCAAGGGTGTGGTATTAGATGATGCAAAGTGCTAGAAATGATGGAGGATAAGTGGAAGGAGGCTAATTTCTTGAAGTAGGTGTTTAACAATATTCATGAGGATCATAATGATGTGAGAAAGATGTAAGGCTTATAGAGCCACAAAAAGATATAGGTTGTTGGACATAATATCCATTGGGATTTGGCTACTGGTAAGGATACTACTATTGTAGTGTTGGCATCTCCCACAATTGTAGGTTTTTCCATTGATGATATTGCTTTTGAGGTTGAGCTGGCACTCCACTTGCATAATACTATGTTTGGTGGAACTACTCCCTGTAATTGCCTTGTGGGTATGGTAATATCCTGGGTGGTTGCCTTTTTATGAGTTTTGGATATAGGGCATACACCCTAGATTCTTATAAATGTAACAACATAGGACAACATCCTTTGGGATGTTCATATTAGTAGATATCATATTTTTCATCACCTATTTCTAAATCTACAACCTCATCGGCTACTATAGCCTTACCTTTTTGTTGTGATAATTACTTTTTTTATCTTTCCTTCTCATTTTATCTCATTTACTACTCCCCTACTTTGCCTTCTCCTCCATAATTTTAAAAATGGCTTGGAAATTCTCATCTAAGAAGTTCCACATTTTATCCATATTAGTCAATATTTTAGTGATATATTTTTAAATCGACAAGGTTTTCTTGTGCACCACTTCATCCAGTGATGCCTCCTCCTCAAGCTCATAGTAACGTGCCTCATTTTTGCAGATGGAGGGGTTCATATTATATTCTTCTATACTTTCATTTTTTAGCTCCCCTTCTTCTTTTATCATCCATTTCATCAACCTCTAAATCTGATGAGATCACATTTTAGAGAGTATCCCTTGGGCATAGGCCCCAAGAGTTTTTTGTGTTTTGTTTCAAAACCCATCTATGATGTAGCAAAGTGCCTTCCTTTGAGAGAATCCATGCCCTAGGCATTGGTGCAAGAGAGAATAGTACTTGTCTAGAGTTGCATCCAAGGACTCATGATTTTCTTGCTTCCATCCTTGGATCTATTTCCTCAAATTGGATACATTGGAGTATATTTGGTAATTTTCGTTAAACAACTCCAACATCATACTTCATTTGCAAATGGATTTCGACTCCAAAGATCAGTACCAACTTTCTACTTCTTTGATAAGTTTCATTAAAAATAATTTCAATTTCTACCACTCATTTTCAATGTTATGTAAGGTGCATGCATTATGAAAATATTTTAGATAATACTTTGGATCAGCATTATATCACCCTTCAAATTTGGGGATATTATTCATATCTGGCCTTTTGATCTTGCTAGTCTTTTAATTCCTAGTGAGGATTCTGATTATTTCTAAAATATTTAACATGTTTCTAGTGGTCATCAATGGTTCATCATTATTATCACATCCATGGTGGTCCCTATTATGATCATGCCTTCTATGACGAGTTTTTCCATGACTCCTTTCACAGTGATGCTCTTCCTCTAATCTGTGTTGACTTCCATCTCAATTCCTATCATCATGATGGGACTCTTTATCATCTCCATCTAGATCATGATCACCCCTATCTCTATCTTTGCCACATTTCCTTTTGTTAGAATTTGATGATGAGAAGGATGGTGAAGTTAGAGAACTAGGAGAACAATACCTTCTAGTCCTTTTATTTTGGTCCTTGGCCTAATCCTTCTTCTTATCTTGATCATTTTCCCTATCATTCTCTTTGTCCTTGGATGAACGACTAGGATACTTATTTTTTGAGGTTCTTTGGACTCTGTCCTTCCTTTACCAAATTTCTCTAAGGTTGACTGCAACCATTGGTGAAGGGTATCCTCCTCAAAGAAAGGAGAAGAATCTGTGTACCAAGAGTGCCCTGAACAGAAATCAATGTCCTCTTTATGTAGTTGTAGGAATAATAATGGTGGGGTTTTTTTGTCCTTGGAGGCTTCATGATGTGTCTCTATGCACCGATCCTTTTTGAGTTGTTCCTTAGAGGATTGATAATCCCTGGATATGTGGTTAGTCACCTCATACTCTAAGTTTGCTAATTTGATTTCCAACCTTATGAGGTTGGTTATAAGCATGGCAGGAATTGACTGATTAGAAAATAACATAATGTTACCCTTCATGTCCCTCTAATGCAATTGCTCATCCTGATGGAGAATGAAGATAAAGTTAGGATAATAGGGATTCAAATGGACATAGGCTACCTTCAGCTACTAGGGCTTCTCATTAGTAGTCCTTTGCATCCTCTCCTATTGCTTATGGAATTTCTCCCCAAGCAGTGGAGATCCATTCTTGTGAGCAGGAGCCATTTTAGTAATGTATCTTAAATGTGCCTTTGGGATAATTTTATTATCATTATTATTATTATGAATGATCTTCCATTTTGTTTTCCTTATAATGATTTTATAAAAATTTATTAGTTGATGATATGTTACATACCTAGTGATGAGTGGCGAGGTACCCCTACACTCAACCATATGAATACGAGCGTCTCATGCACGATTCGGTCAAACTCCAAGGACTAAGTTCTTATGCACCCTAATGGAACACTTGAGGTTAATCAATCGTTTTCTTCCCAAACTTACTTGTATTGTCATGGTTGTATGGTTAAGTAAGCTTGAGGTATATGATTTTTATATCTTTTATCTTTTTAATGTCTATGCTAATAGGGAAGGGTGAAGAGAACTAAATGACTAACTTTCATTAACTATTCACTAACTAAGTTCTAATTGTCCTAGAACCACTATCCATTCCCACTTACCACACACACCGTGAACCAGTGCAACACTACTGGGATTACCAAATGCTACTCGTTACTGGGTTACCAAGCATTACACACGTGCTCGAAGTTTTCATATTGAACGCACTTAACTAGGAGAGTTAAGGGTTGAGAGAGATTAATTATGTAGGAAAGCATTTAAACATTTAACAATAATTAAATCCTATTTAGCTTAATCCATATGCTACAAGGTTTATTAGAAAGTTCATCTTTATTACCGTACACAAATGTGTGCTCAGGTACAATTTGCTCGAATAAAGATCCGTTCACTTTGAGACTCCTAATGCGGGCACATGGAAATTATTCTAACTATGGAATGGTAAAACTGCTATAGTTTGGCTAAGGGACTAACTCTAAGTGCCTAAAATATGGAAAGTTTCCTCTTATTTATAGACATTGCGGCAGGATGCAATATTGCATACGCAATATCACAGGGGCGGATGCAATATCGCAGCTCATCATACCCCCATGACTGAATGAAAAATTTTCTCAAGTTCCTTAAAAAATATTGGGAAGGTATGGGATTATTGACTTGAATGATACTAATGGTGAATGGGGTGACATGTGAATGGATCATCATTACAACACATGACAAAATTAGTGTTCATGACAACAAGAGTGAACACTAAACACATTTGACATCCAGCCTTATTTGGTAGCTAAGAGAGAAGAGAGAAGAGAAGAGAGAGAGAAAAGAAGAAGTATGTTGCTACTGATGCTAAGATTGCGTCTTTCGTTGTTCATCCATAAGCACACCATCAATCTTGTTCCTTGCATAACTGCTTCAGCACCAGTCCATTGTAAGTGTTTCCTCCAGATCCAATCCATTGTTGTATGATTGCCATCTACACACACAACACAGTCTTATATTAGCAAGGGTAAATGAATCACAATGTAGTTGATACCTTGCCTCAGTGTAAGGTCCATTGGTTGAGTTGTGATATGGCTAATGCGGATCTGGAGATATAATACTGGTGACTACCCAAGGTGTAGGGGTTAAGAGAAAATCGAAAAAATTGGACCAGGACCCCCATGACTGAGAGCGAACCTCCAATAGTGAGAGAATGGAAAAAGATAAGGAATAAGAAAGGTGGAGAAAAAGAAACAATGGCAACACTGATAAAATGGATATCAAAGATGGAGATGAACAAAATAAATGGTGNGTAAGTGTTTCCTCCAGATCCAATCCATTGTTGTATGATTGCCATCTACACACACAACACAGTCTTATATTAGCAAGGGTAAATGAATCACAATGTAGTTGATACCTTGCCTCAGTGTAAGGTCCATTGGTTGAGTTGTGATATGGCTAATGCGGATCTGGAGATATAATACTGGTGACTACCCAAGGTGTAGGGGTTAAGAGAAAATCGAAAAAATTGGACCAGGACCCCCATGACTGAGAGCGAACCTCCAATAGTGAGAGAATGGAAAAAGATAAGGAATAAGAAAGGTGGAGAAAAAGAAACAATGGCAACACTGATAAAATGGATATCAAAGATGGAGATGAACAAAATAAATGGTGATTACGGAAATGTTTAAGGGAAAGAAATTAACAGATGCACTAAATAGGAATGCCAGTGGGTCCTCCCCAAAGCAGGATCATGCCCTTAATGCCCTAACAATACTGCATTCAAAGAGTCTGTAGGCTCTGGGAATGCCATTTGGAAAAAAGAGTTAAATTCTTAACCAAAAGAGTTTACTAAAAAGAAAATAATGCATCAACCAAAATATAGACTATTGATACAACCGGAAATGAGTTGAAAAATGGAGAAAGAAGGGTGGAAAGAAGAGAATGGAATGGAGTCTCAAGAACAAGGTGATGTACAGCCCCTTGTGTATTAATGGTTAATGTGACTTAGTAGATCTCATTCCAAATCCAGCCTCAAAAAATCCACATCCAGTGACTTCACATTAATACATTTGGCCAATCCATCCACTTGGAGTAATGAGAATGCTTCTGCCAAAAAGTCACCACCATTCCAATGAAAAAAAAGGAGAAAGTAGGAAGCAAGAAGGGGCCTTAGTTAGAGGGAACATGTTTATTTAGTTCCATAACCAGTGCTTGTAGCCTAGATGATTATTCTTATGGATGCATGGATGATGTGGACTTATTGCCTGTTATATCAAAAGAACCATACCTTAGTATCAACATCATAACTCAAAGGTAAAAACCAAACATTAGCAATCAATGGAATATAGTTCATACCATCTTTAGGAGCACTTATTAGGTGACAAACTTAACAAAATAAATAAACATAGGAATAAACGAAAAAGTATGAATGATGTTGCAAAACAAAAATAAGAAAAGTTATAGAAATTTGCAAAATAAGAATGTGTAAAACAAAAACTTAAAAAGGAACTGAGGGCCGTGATTGATTAACATAGGTGGCTATCTCCCCCATGACTGAGTTGAAAGGAGGAGATCCAAAATAATGAGTGAGGTCATCCTTTCTCTAATGTGTAATGTGCATTGACCATTCTAGATTCATGGTAAGGATTGGTCTGTTGCACATTACCTAGTATTCTCCTATAGGAGCATTTTTTTGAATCTTTTAGGAGTTTTCAACTTCCCCCAATTGATGTTTTTAGGTTAAGGGTTGGAAGTTGGCGACACTCTTGGTCCAGTGCATCTATGCCTTCTACATGGGTGTAAGTTGGTCCCCCAGTTAGTTCCATGCCCATTGATGAGTTGCTCTCTTGATTAGCTGTCAACCACTAGGTGTTCTCTTGTTGTGTGGTTGCTACATACAGGCACTTGTGTATGTTAATTTCTTGGGCACACCGGTTGCATGCAGGCAATGTTGAACATTCCTGCACTCAATCACACCCTGTATCACTATATGTGATGCATGGAACTTTCTTCCTCTCGATCTTTCCAAAAGTGTTTTCCTTAGATATTTCTAGGGAAAGATCATGAATTCTTAGGCATATGTTTATGGTACTTAGCCATGCCCTTCCCATTATTATTGGGAAGTCCCCTTTATCATTGTTCACTTGTATCACTAGGAAATCAGTTAGGTATGACCAACAACACATAGTGGTAACGATGTCCTCCACTAGTTCCAAGGGAATAGTGATGGACTAGTTAGCCAGCTCTAAGCGAATATTAGGCAGGTTCTAGGCTTTATACATCTCTTGTGATATTAAGTTGACTCTGGAACTTGAGTCCAGAAGAGCTTTACATGGTTCATTCCCAATGACTTGGAGATAGATTAAAGGACTTTTGAGGTTAGCAAATTTCTTGGGAAGGTGGCCCACCTTAATCCAGTCAGTGATGGTATGTGTTAACATAACCGTGTGTGTTGAGCTCTATTTTTGGTTCGAAGGGAGCTCTGAAGCCTTATTTGATGGAGAAGCGTTCAGAGGCTCAACTGCTTGTGGTTGTGAGAGCTTGTTTGGACTGTTGGTTATAAAGAAAGGTCTTCTATTTGTGTGGTTATTAGAAGAACTAGTAGCAGGTTGAAGGTTTATAGCTCTCGTAGCATTGCGTTGCTATGGTTGAGTGGGAAGTTCCCCTTGCATTGATGGAGCGAGTGGTAACGTAGTTATCGGTGTGAGAGTTGTAAATGGATTTGGAGGATGGTATGTATGTGTTGTGTCTCCCTTAGGAGAAGGAGTCCTATAATACTCCCGAGCTTGGTAGTGACGTGGTGGTGTCACGTGACCAACAGAGTCACGTGGAGAGTTTGGCTGTTGCATGTAGGAGCCATATGGATCCGGTTGCCAGTAAGGGTATTGTTTCCTTGGCGGTGGCATCCCCCATGACTGTGGGTATTGCCACTGCTGGCGTTGCTCAATAGGTTGTGGCGAAGTTCCACTTGGATAATATGTTAAAGGTTGGTGGAACTACCTCAGGTTACCTTGGGGATAAGGTAACCGTCGGGGTGCTTGCTGTTTGTTAAGTCGTGGGTTAAGTGCATACACCCCAAACTCTTGCAGATGTGAGATTACTGGGCAACATCCCTTAGGATGGTCATACTGGCATATCTCACATCTACTGTCATTGTTTGTATCAGAATCCACAACCTATTCGGTGATGGCCATTTTACCCTTACCTTTGTTACGTGCATGGTCCAAATCCCTCTTTTTCTTTTTTTCATAGTCACTACTTCGCTCCTTAAACTCCTCTATGATTTTGAGAATGGTTTCAAATCTACTATCTAAGGAGTTTGACATTTGTTCTACCTTTGTCGACACTTCTGTTGTTAATTTTTGGAGTGGCAAGGTTTTCCTATTCACCATCTCTTCGAGTGGTGACTCTTCCTCCTCCTCACAGAATCTCACTCCCATTTTTCGGAGGGAAGGATCGTAGTTGTACTCTTCTACACTTTCTATTTTACGTAGCTCACTTTCTTCCTTAGCTACTTGCTCCAGAAATCTATGAACCTAATGGAACCTAAGCTCTGATAGTCTCCCTTGGGCATACGTTCCAAGGGTTCTCTTGGTTTCATGCCTAAGTCCATCTACGAGATGGCATAGTTGATCTTGTTGCGAGTAACCATGGCTCGAGCAATGATGTAACAGTGCATAGTATCATCCCATGGTAGCATCCAAGGGTTCATGAGTTCCCCGCTTCCATCCTTGGATTTTCTTTCATAGGTTGGACACCCGAGAGTACGTTTGATACTTATTGTTAAATAGTCCTAGCATCATACTCCACCTTCAAATGGATTCCAGTTCTAAGGACTGGTACCAGCTTTCCACTTCTTTTACTAGTGTCCTTTGGAACAACTTTAGCTTTTTCCATTCATTCTCAATGTTTTGAAAGGCACATGCATTGTGAAATTCTTATAAGTGGTTCTGAGGATCAGTGTTGTATCCCCCCTCAAATCGTGGGATGTTATTCATGTCTAATATCTTGATCCTGCTATCTTTCTAGTGCCTTGTAGGAATTCTTACAGCCTCCATGATGTCTAACATGCTTTGGGTTGCAAGTAGAGGTTCTTCGTGGTTATTTCTTTCATAGTATTTATGATGTCTATGTGGTTCCCTACTCTCCCTTCTTCCATGTTGTGATTCTCTAGAATGCCCTCGTCCTCGTTCCTGACTCTCTCGTCGAGGTTTCTCACTTTGCTTACCCTTATCCTCATGGTTAGGTTCCTTATGACTGTGTCCTGATATTGAAGGAGAGAGTGAATGTGATGATGAAGGTGAAGAAGAAGGAGAACCATCGCCATGATGATGTTTTCTACCTTCTCTTCGGTGGTCCCAACCCTGATCGTGGTGACGATCAGAATGCCTGTCCTTATCATGTGTTTGTGTTTCCTCATTAAACACTTGGTGTTCATGGGGATCAGAACCAGGGTTGTGAATCGTGGAATGAAGGTTTTGATACACCACCTCCTCACCATCATTAGGAGGGGGAACATTGTTTTGTGGAGAACCTATTGAAATAGGTTCACCACCCTCAATTTCGCTTAACATGGGTGGAGCGTTATGGGGTCCTTTGCCCTTCAAAGATGTGTGGTAACTCTCCGATCACAAGTCTTGTTGACATCGCGCTTCTGTGGGATGGTAGTCCCTTGTGTCATAATCACATGCAACGTACTCTACGTAGAATTCTAACATGCCTATTTGTGCAAGAGCATGAAGGAGCATGTTGGGGACTGCTCGGTCTAGAGGCAACACTATGTTACCCTCCAAGTCTCTCCAACGCAGTTGTTCATCTTGATGGAGAATAAAGGTAAATTCGGGTATATACTCATCGTGATGAATATATACCACACAAAATTGTTGAGGAACTGGCAGATTTTGGTTATGTGTGTTGTGCTGCCAACTGTCTCTAGTGTTGTTCCTAGGCGGTGAAGTGCTTTTGTGCAAAGAAAAAGACATTTTAGTCTTGTTCGGTGTGCTGTTTATCGTTATCTTATTTTTTTTCCTTTGATCAACCCTAAGGGTTCGTTCTAGCATCCCAATGATATGAATGATCTCCTATGTTCTACGTAGTGCACAAACAACTAAGTCCCCAGAAATGATGCCAATGATGAGTGGCCAGGTACCCCTACACTCAACCATATGAATACGAGCATCTCATGCGTGATCTGGTCGAACTCCAAGACTAAGTGCTTACGCACCCTAATGGAACACTTAAGGTTAATCAATCATTGTCTTCCCAAACTTACTTGTATTGTCATGGTTGTATGGTTAAGTAAGCTTGAGGTATATGATTTTCATATCTTTTATCTTTTAATGTCTATGCTAATAGGGAAAGGTGAAGAGAACTAAATGACTAACTTTCATTAACTATTCACTAACTAAGTTCTAATTGTCCTAGCACCACTATTCGTTCTCACTTGTCGCACACATTGTAAACCAGTGCAACGCTATTGGGATTACCAAACGCTACTCGTTACTGGGTTACCAAGCGTTACACACGTGCTCGAAGTAGTAGTACTGAATGCACTTAACTAGGAAAGTCAAGGGTTGAGAGAGATTAATTATGTAGGAAAGCATTTAAACATTTAACAATAATTAAATCATATTTAGCTTAGTCCATATGCTGCAAGGTTTATCAGAAAGTTTGTCTTTATTGCTGTACACAAATGTGTGCTCAGGTACAATTTGCTGGAATAAAGATCCGTTCACTTTGAGACTCCTACTGCACGCACATGGAAATTATTCTAACTTTGGAATGATAAAACTACTATAGTTTGACTAAGGGACTAACTCTAAGTGCCTAAAATAGGGAAAGCCGCCTCTTATTTATAGACATTGCGGTGAGCTACGATATCGTGTATGCGATATCACGGATGTGATATCACGTACGCGATATTGCAGCTCATCACCTAGCTAAATAAGTCCTTAACAATAGTGCCAATGATGAGCGACATGTATCCCCTATGTCCAAACATATGAATCAGAAGCATTCACTAGCGATCCAGTCAAATTCTGTAGACTTAGTTATCTAAGTAGCCCATATTCCTAATAGTGAATTATGGAGTTGCATATCATTGTCTTCTTAATCCACACTTGTGTTGAACTATATGTATTGTTAAGTGTGGTTAAGGCATAAGATATGTATTTTTACAATTATTTTATTTTAGTATATTATTTCCTAATTACTTAATGATAAAATGAAGACTTGGTAATTAAATTGAACACCTAGTTCTCAAGTTAGCTAGCCTAACATGAAGTAACCTTTCCCACTTATTGTACACATCCTGAACTTATACTAACACTACTAGGTTACCAAGTGTATACTATTAGGCATACTAAGTATCCATTGCTAGGCTTACCAAGCTTAGTACATTATGATCTAAGTGGTCATACTCATGTGCTTATGATTAATCATATTAATTAACTAAAAACATGAAAGTAAATTGTGTATAAAGTAAAGTACTAAAAGAAAACAATAAACTAGTTGATGAGTTATCGTTGGTTCGCTGCGTCGACGAGGCCTCATCGATGCAGTTGACCGTGTCAATGAGACCTCATTGACGAGGTCCAATCGATGCATCTTGACCTACGTCGACGATGCCTCATCGATGCAGTGTCTGTCTGTCACCTATAAATACGCACCTACCAATCGCATTTATGGGGAGTCTAGATTTCAGTAGTAGTAAAGCTCTTACATTTTTTCCATTGAAAAGTTAGAATTTTTTTAAGTGCCTACAACAGGAGTCATTGAGTGTACATATCTTTATTCAAGCATTGTTGTACCTAAGCATGACAGTGTATGCAATAATAAAGATGATATTTCTAATAAACCTTGTAGCACTTTGAATAGATTATCTCTTTTATTTATGCATTCAATTTTTTCATTTATTTGTTAATTATTCTCAATTATTTTGCAAATATTTTCTAGCAATTAATTTAATGAGATTATTAAGCTAGATAGATTAAATACATAAGTATGATCACTTCAAGTGTTACACGTATTCACTTGGTAATCCCAATAGCATTATTGCTTGGTATGCCTAGTAGCGTAGCGCTTGGTCACCTAGTAGTGGATACGTGGGTTCAGGACGTGTATGGAAAGTGGGAATGGATACTTATGTTAGGATTAGTTAAATAGTAGTTAATTAGTTAATTTATATTCGTTAATCAAATTCCTTTTACCTACATTTCAAGCACCCAAAATATAAAATACAAAACGATAAAAATCAGATGCCTCAGTTACACTTAACCATACCAACATACATCACAAGTGTAATTGGGAGGATAACGATTAACCTTAAGGCTAGATTCACTTCCTAAAGGGCTAGTGCACTAGAAATGATGAAGTCCATGAAATTCAACCAAATCATGCATGAATGCTTGTGATTCGTATGGTTCGGTGTAGGGGTACCTTGTTGCTCATCATTGGCATCATTGCTAGGGAATTTATTTGTGGAATGTGCACTATTTAGGTCTAAGTGAATATCACTAATATCGTTGTACGAACCTAAAGGTCCATATCATTCCCACTATACATAAAAATTATAAAAACACACTGATAATTTCATTTTGTTTTACAAAATGTCTTCTTCTTCTTGTAAGCCTGATGATACTAAACCACCAATCCCATACGAATGCAAGGTGGTATACACTCATCCAGATGAGTTTGTGCCAAAATTCACCTTCATCCTACATCAGGATGAACAAATGTAATGGCATGATATGAAGGGTAATGTTATTTTGCCCCCCAATAGATCTATGCCTAGAATGCTAATTAAAACCTTTAAGAAGTTGGACATAGTAGATCTTCATGAAAAGTATGTTGTGGATTGATATGACACTTGGAACTATCATCCAACTAAAACATAACGTAGGCAAGATAAACATCAAGAGAGACTCCATGAAGCCATAAAGGGGAAACATTACATTGATATCTTGTTCCTACTAGATCAAGAGGACAATGAGGATCCTTCCTTGGAAGGTTCTCAACATGAAGATTCTCCACCCCTTGCTAACGATGGTGAGGATGTGAACTTGACCCCGTGATCAACTATTCATAAACCATGTTCAAGAAAGAGTGATAGCCAAGGTAGGGACTCAAGTGAACATTGTAATAACAAGGGATCTAATGATGGATATCATAAAAAGTGTAAGAGTGGTGGTAGAAACCATGATGGTGGTGGTTGTCCACCTTCCTCTTTATTCGATTCCAAAAATTTCTCTTCATCTAATGGTTCTCATGAAAGCCACCATCAAAACAACCATGATGAAGGTGATCAACAAAAAATAATGACCATGAAGGCCACCAAAACCAAAGGGGTGGCCAAAACCATCATTAGTGTCATCAATGCAATGATGATGATGAACCTTTACTAGCAACTCAAAGTATGCTTAACATTGTGAAGGCAGTAAGAATTCCAACTAGGCATATGAAGGATAGTTGGATTAAGTGCCTAGATATGAATAATATTCCAAGAGTTGAGGTGGGATACAATTCTAACTCACAAACACATCTGCAAGATTTTCAAGATGCCTGTGCCTTACAAAATATCGAGAGTGAGTGGCAAAAACTCAAACTTTACACTCATTAAGGAAGTTGAAAGTTGGTACTAGTCCTTAGAACTAAAATCTATTCGAAGATGGAGTACCATGTTAGAACTGTCTAATGAAAAATATCAAATGTACTCTAGAGTGTCTAATCTGAGAAGGTAAATCCAAGGCTGGAAATAAGGAGCACATGAACTCTTGGATGCCACCATGGGCCAATACTGTTCACTCTTACATAGATGCCCTAGCCATGGTTACTCTCAAAGGGAAAAACTTCGCCACATCATAGATGGGCTTAGGGCAAAAATAAGAAGAACCCTTGAGGCGTATGCTCAAGGGAGGTTGTCTAAAATGAGAGCTCATTGGATCCAAAGGCTAATTGAGAAGGTAGTACAAGAAGTAGGTCAGCTACAAAAAAGGGAGAGTGTTGAAGAGTATAATAGGAACCAATCCATCAAAAAATGAGAGGTCTAATTTTATGAAAAGAAGGAGTCTGTAGCAATCGAAAACATCAGTGGCTGGAAACATCAAGAGGTTGCCGAGCGAATAGTTTAACTCCAAATCCGTGCGAGGTCTGTGTTGGATAAAACAGATTCAAGGTGCCCTGAATGGTCTGGTCGATCAGACAGGGACTTAACCGGTGTACAATAACCCTTTTGCAAACAATGATTTTAAATGGAACATCTAGTGGTAAGATAAAAAGAAAACATGATGTGCACAGCAATAGAAACGTGCTAAAGTGCGTAACAGACAGTGGACATGATTAAATGTTTAACAATGCCAAAAAATAAATGTTGTAATCAACCAAAAAGAAAGTTTAAATAGGAAGATACATCGCCCCAAAAAAAAGGGTAGAAGTATATAAGGTGTACAATAGGCACAGTAGGAGCAGAGTCACAACCTCGGTGGTGTTGGGCTATGAAATATGGTGCTCACTATGATAAACTATGCCTCCTAGGTCAGTGGTCACAGTATACCATATGATGTAGTTGTGCCTCTCTATTGGTGTGGTGTGCTCTGGGTCTCGTTTGTCCACGGAGCTAGGTGCCAAGATGCCAAAATGCCAACTACCTTGCTGGTAAAGAAATTGAAGCTTTCCCCTTCCTCCTCTCTCTTTTTGAAAAAGAGGACGCAGAGGTATTTATAGAGCTAGGGTTAGCCCAAAATGCATATTAGGTGCCACGTGGCAGTGCACTAGGTATTACATTGTATACTACATTGCACTGGAGTGCTACACTACACACTGTAGCATTGGGTATTGCACTGTACCACTACGCTACACTGTAGTGCTATGCTATGCGCTGTAGCATCAAGTATTGCACTATAGCTCTATGCTATGTGCTGTAGCGTCGAGTATTGCACTGTAGCGCTACGCTACACTATAGCGCTATGCTACGCAGCATAGCGTAGCATAGTGAGTACTCCCAAGGCAATGGCAAATGTTCAGATCAGATCAGCTACATGCCAGTTTAAGGTCCTGGTAGACCGTGAACCCAGTTTAAGGTCCTGGCAAACGTGCACCCAATTTAAGATCTTGGCAGACTATGATGTGCTAGTTTATAGTCCTAGCAGACTATTAGATGCTAGTTTAATGTCGTAGTGGACAGTGGATGTTGTGCCAGTTTAACGTCATGACCCAAGGACGAGATGTTGTGCCAGTTTAATGTCATGACCCAAGGATGAGCTGTTGTGCCAGTTTAACGTCATGACCCAAGGATGAGCTGTGCCAGTTTATAGTCATAGTGGACTATATGTGCCAGTTTATAGTCATAGCAGACTGGTGCTTACCTTGCTAGTATAAGGTGCAATGCTGCATGCATAGTCATGCTGTGTGCCTACAAGATCCTACAAAAATCAACTAGAAAAAAAACAACATCAAGCAACACCTGTTGTAAACAAAGTTAAAATGTATGAATGAAAGAAAAGCAATGCAAAATGTGATAGTTTTAGGCCGTTCTAGGCTGTAGACTAGTTTAAGGCCTTTTCAAGCCATCTTTTTTTGTAGTTTTATGTTTTATGTTTTTAGATGTAATGCGTAAGCTAACTGGATGGATGCATAAACAAAGTAAAACAAATATAAAAAAAATGAAATGTCTGATCTAAGTAAGTAGGAAAAATGTAAATTTGTAGGCTAATGTAATGTAAATGAATGTCAAAAATGCATGGCAAGTGGAGGCAAAGGGTAGGCAAGCATCTAGCACATTTTTGGCCAAGGGAAAGTCTTGGTCATGTAGTTGCTTCCTAACCAGGCATGGATTAGGGAGTGTGTAAGGCTTAGGATCCTCTAGGAGGCTGTTGGCTTCAACCACTCATTCGGGTGTGTTAGCCTTAGGTGCTGCATTAGTTGTTATAGGTGTACCACCAAGAAACTCTTCTTCTAAAACTTGTGCCATGTCTATGTCGTGGATAGTCGAAGAGGAAGCGTTATCACCATGGATGATAACTTGACCACCTTCGTATGGAAGGTGGATTTCTTAGTGTATGGAAGAGGATATGGCACATAGTTGGGCTAGCCAAGGCCTACCTAGAATCATGTTAAAACCTGGCATCTCCTCTATGATGGTGAAATTTGCGCTAGTGGGGAATTGCTCTCCTGCCACAAAGGCTAAGTTGATGGTATCCCTGACTGTGACACGTGATCCATTGAAGGATTTTAAACACGTGATTTTGGTTGGCCTGATTTCATTTTCCAGGCCTATCTTGTTAATGACGGAGTATAATACTATATTTTTTGCTGCACCATCATCAACATGTACCCTGCAGATGGTACATTGTCCAACACAAATGCTAATGGATAGTGGAGCTGTAGTAACCTCCCCTTGTTTGGGGTTGACTTTGACTACATTATTATGGAACACTAAAGGTTTTGAACTTGATTCTTGTGGTGTAGGGGGCAGCATTGTTGCACGGATGGATGTCTCATTTGTAGGGATGTCCTCTGTAACAAGAATGGAGGCCAATATCTTGGCCAATGCTTGGCAGTGAGTAGATGAAGTCATGACTAGGTCGTATAAGCTCAATGTTGTGTTCTTTTGCTTAAGTGCTTATTTTACTTGGGTTAATGCAGCTACAAAGTCCTTGTCATTGGCTGTTGTGTTGGCTTTGACTTTCTCTGTGTGGCTTGAGAGACAGATCTCTTGGGAGGGGGACTTGGGCTTGGTTTGCTTGGCCTGCTTGGGGGTAGGGGCCCCAACGTTTAGTTATTGTTTGCTGGTTGTGGCCTTTGCTTCAACCATGGGGGTTACGAGGAGCTCATTTGTCCTCTTGCATTTCCATTTGGCGGGTTTACCCCAGTTGCTAGTGGGGTCAACCCTTGAAGGAGGAGGGATCGAGATGTTGCCCACTGTTGGGCTTCAGGTAGGTGAGGGGCCATCACGTTGTGGCACTCTTATGACAAATGGTAATTTAGGTGGAGTTATTGTGTGGTTCACTTGTTGTGGCACCTTGATAACAAAAGGTTGCCTAGCAGTTGTTGTTGCATGAGGCCAGTTTAGCATCTTAGCGGACGGTTGCTGTGGAACTTTGACCACAAAGGTTGCTATGGGTGCTCGAGGTGGCACTTTGATAACCAAGGGAGGCCTCTTGCTGGTGGAGGTGGAGGGAATCCTTGCCTTCCTGGGAGGCACATGGATCACAAAAGATTGTTGCGTAGGTTTAGACTTATCACCTATGCTAATGGAATTTATGACATAGGAGGTGATAAAGTGTCATTAGTCAATGCATCAACTAGGCTACGTATATGAGACCACGTATATGCGGTTACATCGATGCGGCCCCATCAACACAACCTTCCATGTGTCGATGTGGTCCCGTTTACGCGGAGCTTATTTTGGCCTATAAATAAGAGGGCCTTCTGCCTCATTTAGATACCTTTTTTCCAATTGTAGCGAAGCTCTTACAGTTTGTTCCTGCAGGAGATAGAATATTTTCCAAGTGCCTGCAGTAGGTGTAAGAAAAGTGATCGGCCCTTTATTCGAGCGTTGATGTATCTGAGACCATTGGTGTGACAACAATAAAGATGAACTCTTCAAGAATTCCTTGCAACATTTGGACCTAGTCATTTAATGCATTCAATAGTTTAATATGTTTATGCTTTGATAATTACTTAAGTTTCTGTTATTTTTATTTTCATCGCTACTACTCCTTTATAGTTCGTAAAGGCCATAAGTACGAACATATCGAACATAAACCCAACACTTGGTAACCCAGTGACGCTTAACGTCTGGTAACCCAGTAGTGTTTAGGGGATGCTCAAAATGTACCCAGAAGATGGAAACGGATACTTATGCCAGGAATAGTTAGAATACAAATTAGGATTATCATAGATTAGATAATAGTTCATTCCTTACTTTCCATACTTTAATTAGACACCAAAAGATAAAGTAAAAAGCTATAAAAATCATTAGTCTTAATCTCACTTAACCATCGCAAATAGAACATCACAAGTGAGATTAGGAAGACAACAATCGTTCTAACCCAAGGTTTTGCTGGTTAGGGTCTGGTGTATGTTAAGTGCTTATAGTCTATGGAATTTGACTGAGTCGCATGTGAATGCCCGTGATTCATATGGTTGGGTGTAGGGGTACCTAGCCGCTCATCATTGGCACTATTGCTGGGGATGGATGGGGCTTCGTCTGTTGCTACGATGTCACTGTATGAAGATGGTTTTGGGTCTGATCTCAGGAAAGATTCTATCGGGTCACTTAACCACAACTTCACACGAGGTTTCATGTGATTGATGATCAGAATTTCCATTCTCTCATCTCTCTCTTCATCCATTTCTCTCCGCAACTCACCTCACTACCCGTCTTATGTTGAGAAAGTTCATCGTGGTTTCCATGGGCTTCTCATGCCTTGGCGGGATCTCTTGGGTAGGAGTATTGACTGGTGAACACCATTTCTTGGCCCCGAGGCCCACGAACCTCGGTGTTGAGGATATGCAGGGGCTACTAAGGCTATTGCCTACTATAGGGAGGACCGACTTGCATATTCTTGGTCCCGCTTGTTAAGTCTCCCATCCTTTGGATTTCTTGGTTGATTATTTTTAGGGTCGCATCGCTTGATTTCTTCCCCACGAAGTTCTTTTGCATCATGTTCTCCTATTTTTGACTCTTTTTTGAGCCCCGATTACCTTCCTCCTATCCTTAGCCATGACCGAGCCTCTCACGTGCTTCAACCGCCCCAATTTGGCATTTCAAATTCATCATTTTGGGCTTTTTCTGAGTTGGTCAACATTGGTCAATGGGTGCACACCCCTGCGTATACGAGGCCCCGTATACGTAGCCCCTTGCATATACGCAGCTATGTATACATGGCCCCATCGACACAGTGCCCAAACCCCATATATAGGGTTGTTGCGCTTCACATTTTTCATCATTTGGAATCCAAATTGGGGGGAGATTTTGCCTTTTTTTCTGCCTAACTCTTCCTTACGCACCTACGTTCTATCGTGCATTCGCATCAACCGATCCTTTCCCTTTTAAGCAACTGGAGGTATGCTCTCAGTCANGCACCTAAACCAAGTCATCCAAGGGGAGGGGGCAAGGTGCGCAACTGCCAGAGCAAGCGGAGGGCTCTCATGCAACTAGCCCCCTTCGCGAAGGACCTGATGTGGAATCTGTCCATCAGATTCCTGAAGAAGAGATTCCCAATGAGCAATCGTAAGGGGATGAGACTCTGGGGATAGCACCATGGCTTGAGGTCACCCTGACCCAAGCTTGTCTTGATGCTATCAAGCCGCAAGAAGTGCAACGGATGGTCCTCCAAGAGCTAAATTTTGGACCATTCCTTGAAAACGCACCAGAAGATGTGAGGTTGCAGCTACAAAATTCTCCTATGTGTCCAATCATCACATCCAGTGGTGAGTGGTACTTAGGAGAAACCCATCTCTTCTGAACAAATCGACAACCAGGATCTAGAGTAAGAATCAAATACATTTATGTCTCTTACTCTTCAGAGGCAATAGCGTAGGCTCTGGGGTTGCCTGAGACCAGAGCAGATGTGGTGGAGATTCCAAAACAAGCTAACCCAAAGGTAAAGATAGAATGGACCAAATGGTGCTATGGGGTAGATTGCAAGGAATTCGGCTCTTTGACCATGGTGGAGAGGGTGTACTCAAAGATCGCATCTTACCACTTGAACTCAACTGTAAGACCCAACAAAATCACAACCTTCTCTGCTCGTGTGTGTGCTGCCTTAAGTGGGAAATTCCCAATGAGTCTTCCACAACTATTATTCTTGGAGATTGAAAAGAGTATCATTGAAAGGAAACGGTGGAAGACGAGCTCTTCCCTTTCCCTGCCTAATCTAGAAGTTGTGCAAACGGGAAGGGATAGCACGGTACTTCAATGATATAATCCAACACGCCACAATTGCCTCTTGACGGGAAATGATGAAGGATAAAACTCCTGCCACCACACAGATAGAGGAGGAGCAACAACCACCTCCACCACCTGCACAAACAACAAGGTCAGGTACGTAAACCATAGTAGAATACATCCACGAAATCCGACAAACGCTCTTGAGCCAGCAAGAACAATCTGGTAGGGTTGGTGGAGGAGAAGACCCTTCGGTCTATCATCCTGCAATGAGCCACCTGGAGCAAGTGGCTCGATCAGTAAGCTTGCTGGAAAGAGCAGGGTCGATGTTCTCTGCTGCTCGAACATAAGTACCAGCAAGGATAGATCCTAGTGTTTGAGAGGTAATAGTATCAACTCGATAGCTATTTCCCAAAATCTCTGGGAATGCTGCTACCTTCTCGGTACACTTGGAAGATGATGAAGGGGCAATAGTCTTGGTGATGCAGCACCAAGGACAGGAGATTACAGCCGAAGTGGTTGCTGATACAATTGCTATAGCTCTCAACACACCAGCAAAACTTGTACTAGATATTCATGAACTTCAAGATGTACAGGCATCTGCTGGAACCTCACGTAGCAAGATCGATGTAGCGCAACATGAGGAATTGTTGGACCGACTGGTGGAAACTAGGCAACTGCTTTCGGATGTCTTTGACCTTCTGGAAAACATCACTGCAACCCAGTCGGAGCTACTCTCAACAAGGGGTAAGAGTCTTATTTTGGATGGGCAACTTGAAATTACTCAAGCCGCCTATCAATGCTTGGCAACAGAAGTGGCCCAACTAAGAACCCAACTTGCTGATCTAGCTCTCCTCAACCATGAAATCACCAAAGATGAAGTTTTTCAACAACTTTAGCTCAAACGTCAAATAGTTGAGGATGAGCGAGAGTTAGTGATCTTCGATAAGTCCTTGGCATACATTCAAGCATATACTTTAAATAAGGAATTGGCGGAGGTTCGCTAGGAGAACGCTAGGTTGACCGCGGAGGTTCATAATCTATGCAATGTTGATGCAGAAAATGAACACATAAAAATTTTTATCCACCAACAACAGGAAGAACTAGCCAGGGTGAATGCTAACGTAAGAAGGTTGGCCACTGAGAACCGAAATCTTTCAATGGAGGAGGTTTGAGCATTGCGATAGAAATCTACAATTGAAATCGCCAATTGGAAGAATGAGGCCATGAAATTTGAAAACATCAAAAATCATTACAAGGACCAAGTGGGATTATAGAACGAAGTAAATGAAAAGTAGATTCAGGTCGCAAAGGCCAAAATGAACTAAGTGCTCCAACAGCTTTGAGAAGGAGGCGATGTATGGAAACCTATCTTTGATGGGTTGAATGCCTACAATCAAGCTAAAATTCACCTTAAGGAGTTGCAGATTGAGGAGATGAAAGAATATATGGAGTTTACTAACCTACGCTATGGAAACCTGGCTATTCTCATAGCTAGGAGACCGTGGTCAGAATTGGAAAAGCAAGTGGCCACCTCGTATTCTCTATACAAGGGAGAGTTCCAGGCGCATAAAGAAACAAAGAAAAAGCTACAAATAGCAAACGTGGAACTCGAGGTTCTCCGCACACGATTTGAAGGACAACGTATAGTCGTAGAGAACTTGGCCCATCGAATGAATGACTACTAGCAGCTGTAGGCATCAATCTGAGCGTTCGACATCGAACGAAAGTAGTTCGTAGCCTGGTTTGTCAACCTAAAAGAACTCTTCCTGGCACTGCCATGCCCTTGGGAGGTTCCAATTCCAGCATACATTGGTGAAGCTACGTGGATAGTGAAAAATCCTAGAAGCAAAGAAGAAAAAATGAGGGCTCTCTTGGAGGCTTTTCAGCTACCTCCAGAAGTTTCAGCTGTTGTGGGACAGCCATCATTCGTGCAACTACCATTGCATGGGCTAGAAGCTGGTGAAGGTCGATCGGAACCATCGCCCCCAGGGATGGTGTGATCTTCTCTAACAATTTTGTGCATCATTCTACACGGTAGAGACTCTAGGACCAGCAAGGTGTTCAATTTTATCTCTAAACACCACAATTTTTTGTAACTTGTCCTTCTTTGTAACTCGGGCACTTGGTCAAATTGATGTTGTGTCATGTGTGTGTATCATGTGTATGTCGAGTCATGTGCTTTGTAAATAAAAGCCCATACCTTCCAAATTGTAGAGTAACTCAAGGATGAGTTTTTACTCAGTCGTGGGGGTATGATGAAGTGTCATTAGTCGATGCGTCGACTAGGCTGTGTATACAGGGCCGTGTATACGTGGTAGTGTCAACGCGGCCCCTTCGACACAGCCTTCCATGTGTCAATGTGGCCCCATTTACGTGGAGCCTATTTCGACCTATAAATAAGAGGGCCTTCCATCCCATTTAGATACCTTTTTGTCAGTTGTAGCGAAGCTCTTGTAGTTTGTTCCCGTAGGAGATAGAATATTTTCCAAGTGCCCGCAGTAGGTGTAAGAAAAGTGACCGACTCTTTATTTGAGCGTTGATGTATCTGAGCCCATTGGCATGACGGCAATAAAGATGAACTCTTCAGGCATTCCTTGCAGCATTTGGACTTAGTCATTTAATGTATTCAATAGTTTAATATGTTTATGCTTTGATAATTACTTAAGTTTCTGTTATTGTTATTTTCATCACTACCGCTCCTTTATAGTTCGTAAAGGCCATAAGTACGACCATCTCGAACATAAACCCAACACTTGGTAACCCAGTGACACGTAACGTTTGGTAACCCAGTAGTGTTTAGGGGATGCTCAAAACGTGCCCAGAAGATGGGATCAAATACTTATGCTAGGAATAGTTAGAATACAAATTAGGATAATCATAGATTAGATAATAGTTCATTCCTTACTTTTCATACTTTAATTAGACGCCAAAAGATAAAGTAAAAAGCTATGAAAATAATTAGTCTTAATCTCACTTAACCATCGCAAACAGAACATCACAAGTGAGATTAGAAAGACAATGACTTTTCTAACCCAAGGTTTTGCTAGTTAGGGTCTAGTGTATGTTAAGTACTTATAGTCTACGGAATTCGACTGAGTCATGTGTGAACGCCCGTGATTCGTATGGTTGGGTGTAGGGGTACCTAGCCGCTCATTAGGAAGCATCATCTATGTTGGATTGGCTCACTGTGTTAATCACCAGTTGGCCACATTCTATCATTCTCTACAGCTCATCCTGCAAAGCACGACAGTTATCTATACTGTGACCAACCAATTGGTGGTAATGATAGTATTGGTCCAGCTTGAAGTGTTGTGAAACTGGGGGCTTGTTTGGTACTACTAAAGTGGGGTTCCTTAGTAGTTTGTAGTACCTATCATGTTTTTGGCACGTAATTGCCGATACATGTTTTTGTTGGATTTTCCCAACTTTTAAGAGTTGCTCTAATAGTTCAGAGGGTTGCACCGGTAGTGGTGTATACTTTGAGTGGTCCTTGTGCTGAAAGTTGGATCTTGGGGTAGCCCCTATCAATGTAGGTGAGTTGGTACTAGAATCGGCAATTTTTTTAGTTGGGGCTTTGGGCTGCTTAGCTATTGGGCCCCAGTTGGTTGCTTTTGTGCTTGTGGCTATTGTTATCACTGTTGTGTTTTCCTTGCAAGCATGTTGGTTTCTGCAAGCCACATAGGTTGAATCCTCTATGCTTTTTGCTTGGGCAAAGGTTTGGCTAAGAGACTTTGGGATTAGATAATACAGTTTGGACTTAATGAAGTCATTCACTGCACCTTTGAAGATAGCTAATAGGTGTGTCTCTGCTAAGGGTTCATGCATTTCGTTCAATGCAGCATTCCAATGTTGGAGGAATTTTGGCATGGGCTCTAAAGGCCCCTATTTAACTTACATCAACTGGTCAAGGGTTGCTTCAGGCTTTAGGTTGTATCTGAAATGTGTCACAAAATTTCTTATGAGATCCTCCAAAGAGGAGATTGAGGCGTTGGGGAGTGTGCGATACCAGTCCAAGGCCTTGCCAATGAGTGACATGGGGAACATGCACATGATGGTGTGTGGCCAAGCTTGAAGGAGTAGGCATTCAGATCGAAATGTGACCAAGTATGCATTGGGGTCCTCTTCTCCATTGTACTTGGTAAATCGAGGAAGTTGGGCCCCAGTTGGAAGAGTTAGGGGTGGTACCATAGGACTTATGGGGTCGTCTCCATAAAAGTCCACCGCCTTGATGGAGTCAGAGGAGGTAGCCTTAAGTCGTTTGATCTCCTCTGTCAAGCTTTGGATTAGCTGGAATGCCTAATCCAAGCTTGGGGATGTGCTAGTCGGTTGCATTGGCTGGGCTTGGGTTGGTTCTAGAGTTTGCAAGTTTAACGTCGTAGCAGATGGGTGTTGCTAGTTTAGCATCGTAGTGGACGATTGTTGATGTATCACCTGAGTGATGGGTGCAGTGATTGGAGTGGGCCACACATGGATGGGGTGGATGGACACCGTAGACACCGATGAGATAGGCGGGATGTAGGATGCCCGAGTTGTTTGGGGCTAGGAGGTGGCCCCTGCATGAGCATAGTGCTAGGTAAATGCATTAGTTGCATGCGAGGAAGGCTAAATTGGCATGGTCACTATCTTGGAGGGGATGGGTGGACCAAACCGAGGAGGGGCTATAATAAGGAGTGGTTGTTGGAAGACGGTGTGGAGGGGGCTCTCATGCTCAGAGTGGGCCTCAAACTCATCTTCCTCATTCTGTGAGGCTTCCTCGTAGGTTGTCCCTACATCATGCTTGTTTGCACGGATGAGTTGGGACAACAATTGGTGGTAGGTCTCCATGAGTAGGATTACGTCAAACAAGGAGGGGTTGTACTCCTGTCCATTCTGGTGGACTTGTTCGTAGTCCTGTTTTGCCTCTAAATCGAGCTAATCCACTAGTAGTCTTACTTGGATTTTTGCACAAATAAAATTGTATTGTTCGTGGCTTAATGCAGCATGCTTTGGCTGGATTATGGTATCAAATGTGTTAGACACCAACATGGAAGGTTGATTTGGATTCATATTCACAGATTAGGTTGTGAGAGTTGCTAGTTGCAGAAAATGGCTAACTCTGAAAACAGCTGGAAAATGATGAAGTCTGTCAATAGCAGAGAAATGGCTAAGTATAGAAATATAGAAAATGGCTAAGTGTAACAATGCAGAAAAAAATGCAAAGTATGGAAATGCAAAAAAGAAAAAAAATGCTAAGTATGAAAATGCAAAAAAAATGCTAAGTATGACAACTACTAAAAACTTAGGTTCAAGCCCTCCTTCTAGCGCCAAAAACTGTAGTGACCGAAAATGTCGGTGGCTGGAAACATCGGGAGGTTGCTGAGCCAACAATGTAACTCTGAATCCATGCGAGGGCCGTGCTGGATAAAATGGATTCAGGGTCCCTTGAATGGTTTGGTCGATCAGACAAGGACTTAACCAGTGTACAATAACCATTTTGCAAACAATGATTTTAAATTGAACACTTGGTGGTAAGATAAAAAGAAAACATGATGTGCACAGTAATAGAAACGTGCTAAAGCACGTAACAAGATAGTGGACATGATTAAACATTTAACAATGCCAAAAAATAAATGTTGTAATCAGCCAAAAAGATAGTTTGAATAGGAAGATACACCGTCCCAAAAAAAAGGGTACAGGTATACAAGGTGTACAATAGGCACAGTAGGAGCAGAGTCATAGCCTCGGTGGTGTTGAGCTATGAAATTTAGTGCTCACTGTGATAACCTGTGCTTCCTGGGTCGGTGGTCACAGTATACCATATGATGTAGTTATGCCTCTCTATCGATGTGGTGTGCTCTGGGTTTCGTTCACCCATGGAGCTAGGTGCCAAGATGCCAAAATGCCAAATGCCTTAATGAAAAAATGCCAACTGCGTTGCTGGTAAAGAAATTGAAGCTTCCCCCTTCCTCCTCTCTCTTTTCGAAAAAGAGGACGCAAAGGTATTTATAGAGCTAGGGTTAGCCCAAAATGCAGATCAAATGCCATGTGGTAGTGTAGTGGGTATTACATTGTAGCACTATGTTACACTATAGCGCTATGCTACGTAGTGTAGCAGGGTGTTGCACTATAGTGCTACGCTATGCTACGCATTGTAGCGTCAAGTATTGCACTGTAGTGCTATGCTACGCAGCGTCACAGGGTGTTCCATTGTAGTGCTATGCTACATAGCGTAGTAGGGTGTTGCACTGTAGCGCTACGCTACATAGCATAGCAATGTGTAGAAAGTGCCATCGCTCTGACACTTAGAAAAATCTGTAGTCGACATGCCAAAACCCAAAATTTTGTGGTGTTTTAGAGTCACCACTTGATGAAGTGGTGAACAGAAAGACCTTGCCTATCCAAAAATCTATTTTTGACATTTCAGCTAAGGTTGACAAGTTATAGGACTCCTTGGATGAAAAGTTGCAAACCACTCTAAATATTACTGAAGAATCCAAAGAGCAAGATAGTGATTGTAATTGTAATGGTGAAAAGAAGTTGAACGTGCCTACCAAAGAGGTAAGGGCAAAGCTATTGCAGTAGAGGAAGTTGTGGAGTCTGACTTTGATGATGAAATCGAATGTGACATCTGTCAATATGAACATCCAAAGGGATGTTGTCCTATGGTGTCACACTTAAAAGAATCTAGAGTGTATGCATTGAGTCCTTACCTAACATGTAGATAAGCTCCAAGATGATTACCTTATCCTCAAGGCAGTCCAAGACAGTTCCACTAGCAAGAACAAGCTTACTACCCAAGTGGAACTCCTCCACAACCTTATGAATAGTACCAATAGTGGTACCAATAACAATTGTGGGGAATGCCATCGCCAAGGTAGCAGTACCCTTATAGGTAAATAGATCCATACAGGTAGTATGTTCAACAACCTATCTCCCCTAGAAGTTTGACAAGTCATGCATCATTCCAACATCACTATTACCCTCCAGAGTACCACCAAACACATTCATCTTCTACTTGAGGGAAAAACCAATATCTATATCCTTATCATCCTCCACATCCCTCTACACCTACACCTCCACCTTCAACTTAGTTACCTTTTACTCCATCCATGCAGGGTGAAATTCCTCCACAATTGCAGCAACAAAATGCTACAAGGGTTGTACACTCACAACTAGCTTTTCAACCAAGTGGTCTAGATAATTGATTAAGGAAATGACCTTTCTTCCAGTCTAGTAGTCCTCTCCAGCCCTCAAAATCTACTCTAGCTTATTACCCTGCATCTCTAGTACCCTCATCCTCTGCATCAAATACTTTTGAGCATCCTTCAACCCAAGTGCCACCTAGGATCTGCACTGTAATGCTAACTCATGTTGTTTCTGACTAGATCAAAGTTGATAACCTTCCTACAAAAAGATTTGATCTAGGAAGTCTACTCATCTTTCTATAGATTTCTGGAAAAGAACCATGTAAGGCTCTTCTTGACTCTAGTTCTAGAGTTAACCTCATCTTCAATGATATGTATAAAGCTTGGAACCTACCATCTATTAAGAAGAGCAACATCCATTTAGAATTAACAGGTCAGTTGATTACAATCCATTTGGGATTAGTAGATGATGAGTGGCAAGGTACCCCTACACTCAACCATATGAATACAAGCGTTTCATGCATGATCTGGTAAAACTCCGTAGATGGGCTAGTTGTGGTATCTAGATAGTTACTTGCTTATCGTAGTTCACTATCTTCCCACCTAGACTAGTATTTTCTTTTTCACATATGGTTTAGTCCAACGTGAGGTGTATGATGTAGTTTCTATCCTAGTGCTACTCCTGGAGGTAATGGAAAATAACTTTAACTAAGCTAAGAGGAAAAGGGCGAGAGAGTTAAGCTAGCCTAAGTGCGATGAGCATCTGTTCCTTAATCATCCGTACACATCTTGGACCTTGTGCATGACTACTACTGGGATTACCAAGCATATGGCCTAGGTACACTACTAGGATACCAAGTAGTCACACTTAAATGCTTGTGATTAAGTCGTACTCATGCCATGTTTAAGGAGTTTAGGATGAAGAGATATTAACTATGAAAGTAATAAATAACAATAACAATTAAATAATTAAACTAAGTGAATGCTGCAATGATGAAGTAATCTCAATCTTTATTTCAGGTCATGTGCATGTCCAAGTACGTCACACTCGAATAAAGGTGTCATACAATTATAATCATCACACTACAGGCATGCACTAGGAGAAAGGGTTGAGAAAGACTAGAAATGAAAACTAACTTCTAACCAAAAACCTTCCTACTCCATCATGTGCCTAAGGTGTATTTATAGGCCTACACAGGAGCCATGATATTGCATATACGATATCACGAGCTAGGTTGCGATATCGCAGGTGTGATATCGTGACCTAATGAATCATAATGCATCATACCCCCACGATTGAATGAAAACTCGTCCTTGAGTTAAACAAAATGAGAACAAGCCCCATTGATTACATAGTGGATAGGTATGGGATTATTAAATGACTAGGGATTTATTCATGCCATAGTGGAGAACTCAATAGAACAAAATTGGGACACAACACAAAATTATAAAATTGCAAAATTGCAAAAGTACAAAATTGCAAAATTGTAAATTTTATTTGGCTCTTATGGTTCTAGGTGGTGGTGGCTCCTCCATGGGTTGCTTCCCCTTGTTCCATGCTCTAGGTTTTAGAATTTGATGACTCTAAAGTAGTGCCTGGAGCTTTTCCTCTTTCGTTTGGGGATCCTATGCCATCCACGATGATTCTCCAATGTTTGATGGAGTCAGCACCTCCCATGGACACGGTAGTTGTTGGAACACTTAATTGGCCTTGACATGCCATGTCGCAAATAGCCGTCATTCCTCTTCATAGGCTTGGACCCTGATCTCTCCACCTTTTGCTTGGCCAAATTATGTAGTGGCAGGACATCCCTGATGGATGCTGAATGATTATGCCTCCTGCTCTGAATGTTCTACATGAGGTCCTTGGTTTCTGCCTCCCCCTAGGCATTTAGTTGCACCTTGAGAAGGTCCTCCTTATTGTCCTCTCTTAGGGGCCATCTATAATCACAAAAAGATCAATTGTTAGTAAGGTTATTGGAAGAAGTTTAATTATTTCATACCTTACTTATTGCCTTTAGTAATTGTTGAATTCTTTTCTTAGTGTGATTTTAGAGTTAGAAACTTTTTCAAGGAAGTTGCCCTAAAAGTTTAATGTCAGACCTAGTTTGTTTAGGTGACACATCAAAGGACACGTAATGGTTTTGAGGAATGTTTGATAAAATGATGACAAAGGAAAGAATAGATTTGGCAATGAAGTGCTCAGAGGGTATAAAATGATGTGGTGGTGTGCAACAAGTACAAATTACACAATTCACACAAGTGGGTCCTCCCCAAAGTAGGTTCCTACCTATAATGCCCTTACGTAACCACATCTTAAAATGTCCGTAGGCACTAGAAGGGTTAAATGTAATCCA
>MNCI01006190.1:99082-139935 GCA_015680685.1 Gnetum montanum
GCAACAACATTTACAAGCCTTATATGATGCCTGCACATGGAACAACATTGATAACGGTTGGCAAAAACTCAAGCTCTTTCCTATGACACTCATTGGCCAAGCAAAAGTATGGTATAGATCGTTAAAACCAAATTCAATACGACGTTGGCCAACAATGGTAGAACTCTTTAACGAAAGATATCAAACCTAGGCAAGAGTGTCAGCCTTGAGGAAACAAATCCAAGAGTGGAAACAAGCACAACATGAACCCTTGGACATGGCCTTAGAAAGATATTATGCATTGTTAAACAACTGTCTAGGCCATGAGTTCTCCAAGGAAAGGCTAATGTATCATATCATTGATTATTTATTTATTTAATTGTTATTTACTGCTTGCCTAGTTAATATCTCTCTACCCTTATCTCTTAGTAACGCGGAATGAGTATGACTTAATCACCAGCATTTAAGTGTGACTACTTGGCAACCCAGTAGCATACCTAGTATCTACGCTTGGTAATCCCAATGGTAGTTGTTCATGAGGTCCAAGATGTGTACGGATGATTGAGGAATGGATGCTCATCATACTTAGGCTAGCTTAGATTCTCTCTCACCCTCTCTCTCTTAGCTTAGTTAATATTATTTTCCATTATCTCCAGGAGTAGCATTAGTATAGGAACACATCATACACCTCACTCTATACTGAACCATACGTGACAAAGTTAACACTAGTCCATATGGGAAGACAATGAACTATGACCTAAGAATAACTGTCTAGATGCCACAACTATCTTGTCTGCGAAGTTCGACCTAATCGTGCTTGAAACGCTTGTATTCATATGGTTGAGTGTAGGGGTACCTTGCCACTCATCACTTATGAATAAGCCGACGGTGAACCCTCATGTTACACAATGGCTTGTAATCTTACAGGAATTTGATCTTACTATGGTAGATCAAAAAGGGACCAAGAATGTGGTCACTGATCATCTTTCTCGCTTAAGATGGGATAACAAAGAGGAGGACGGCTTGCTCTCTAATCAATTTCTAGACGAACTCGTCTTTACTAGAGCAATAAATGAACACACGCCTCAAAAAGCAATATGGTATAATGGAATCCTCATATATCTTCTCACTCAAGAGATGCCACAAGACTTGGATTTTAGGAAAAAGAAGCAATTTCTTCATTGGGTTAAATACTTCATGGAAATTAATGGATACCTTTACAAGGTGTGTGCTGATGGCTTGATTCATTGGTATGTCCCTAACAAAGATCAACAGCGCATTCTCTAGGATGCTCATGAAGGACCTTGCAGAGGTCACTATGTAGGGAGATGCACAGCCATAAAAATCTTAATGGCAAGTACTATTGGCCCATAATCTTTAGGGATGCCCACCAATTTCTCAAGCCTTGTGAACATTTTCAATGTGACAAGGGGATGTCTGCTTGTATGGAAGGTCCTCAATAGTGGATTCAACCACTACAATCTTTCGACATATGGGGCATTAACTTCATGGATTCCATCACACCCATGTCTAACAGGAAAGCGTATATTATAGTAGTAGTTGACTATTGCACAAAATGGGCTGAAGCAACAGTTGTTACAAATTGCACATCATCCATTGCCACTAGATTTATACAACAACATATTGTTAATAAGTTTGGGATGTCGCATTCACTAATTTCTGATAATGGAACTCATTTCACAGGTGCCACATTTAGAAAATTAATGCAATGCTTAGGGGTAGAACATAAATTAATAATACTTTACCACCCCCAAGCCAACGGTCAAGCAAAGGTAACCAACTAGGAGATTACAAAAATATTAACGTGAACCATTACCAAATATAGGAAGGATTAGAGCACAAAACTTAATGATACTCTTTGGGCTTATTGATCAACTTGGAAACTTCCTATTGGATATTCCCCCTATGAGTTAGTGTACGGGAAACTTCCAACACTCCCAATTCAATTTAAGCTCTGCACACTCTCAATCGCCTATGATCTAAACCTTGACCTAAGTTTAGCATAAAAGGATCGCCTATGATCAATCTAAACGTGCTAGACAAAAATCGCTTAGTGGCCCTATCTCTGAATGAGGTGAACAAGGTATTCAACAAGCAACACCATGACCTTAGAATTAGGAAAGTAAGGTTTCAACTAGGAGATAAGGTCCTCTACTGGAACCCTACACATGTACCTCAAAAGGAAAAATTTCAAACATTGTGGAAGGGACCTTATATAATTGATCAAACCTTTCCCTCTGGGTCCATGATAATTTACAAAATTGGTAGCCCAAATAAAAAGCAGTTGGTTAATATCCAACAAATTAAGCCTTTCTTCGAACCAAGATAGGCCAGTGTAACTTCTGCCTCATCTAATGGACACCCACATTTCATTTTTTGGATCTCCTCCTTCCAACTTAGTCATGGGGGAGATGACCATCCATGCTAACCATTACCATGGCCTCTCAGTTTTTCTACCCTTTTTGTTTTTCACATTTTTGATTTTCAAATTTTTCTAATTTCATACCATTTTTAGTACATTTAAATTTTCTTGATTATTTTACACTTTCTTATATAATTTACATTATTTTTTTTCTTGTGTTTCTTTTGATTAAGTGTGATATTTTCTCATTTTAGCTAATAAATCTACTTTATTGTCACAAGACACAATGTTGCTATTGCTGTTTACTAATAATGGTTTGTGCTTAATGTGTGATTATCGATGTCTAGTTTCTATTTTTGAATTCTGATGTCTGATGACTTTGACATGGTTTATTTTTCATGGAATGGGCAATGAGTCCACATCATCCACCCATCCAAAAAACTCTATGGTTTTCCTTGTTCTGGGAATTTGAGGTCCCTTTTTCATTAAAGAAACTTTTAATCAATCAGTGACCATGGTAGTTCCTTGATTAGGAAGGATCTAAAGGTTTGTAGAGGGTATGAATTTAAGGGGACTCAATACTCTTTGTACTCTTCTTCTTGCTTGAGTGCTTGAGTGTTTTTCATGGACTTCTCACTGTTCCATACCACCAATGATAGGAAGACAAATAACATCATTCCATGGTGTGGTTCCCATCATTCAAAAAACAATGATGGAAATTTAAAACACACCCCTTTGACATGAATAAGTCCTCGCATGGTGTGGTTTCCATTTCAAAACAAATTAAGAAAAAAATAAAAAAAATCATGGGAATTCAAAGCACACCCCTTGGACAAATAAACAGGCTATAAGCACTAGTTATGGGACTCGAAAGACATACACCTATGCTTGAAGATCCCCTCTAACTAAGGCCCTCTCTCTCTCTCTCACTTCTTACTTCTCTCTCCTCTTTGTGGAATGGTGGTTATCTTACAGGGATACTCTTGTGTCTCGAGTGGATGGATCAATCTTAGAGTGGTGATGCAAAGTCACTGAAGGCGAATGGCTTTGGTCTGGACTGAGGATGGAACTTCTCAGGTCATTTTAACCACAATTGTACAAGGGACTTCTTATGACCTTAATTTGGAACTCCATTCCACCTTCTCTATCATCCATCCATGCTACCATAACTCACCTCACTGTCGAGTTCTATGTTATGCTCTATGTATTGAGATTCTTAAGTGGATTCTTTTTGGTTGGTCCTTAACTTGTCATGATCATTAAATTAACTATGGGGCTTGCGGACTCCTTAGTTGAGGTTATGCAAGGGCAAAAAGGGCATAAGCCTGCTATGGGGAGGATCCACTTGCATAGCTTTTGGCCTAATTAGTTAAGGTTCCTTACCTTTTATATTACTACAATCTTATATTTTGTATTTTCCATTGTGTAAACCACTCAATACTCCTTAATCTTTCATTTCATTCACCCCATTAAATCAAATTTTCTCCAAATTTTTTCAAATTTATGAACTTAAACGCTCTCTTCTCATGATTTCATACTATTCTTGGTCTTCCAAGCTTTCATTTGATCCCAATTTCATTGAAAAATTCCTTGTATTTTGAAAGTTTGATCAAAGTCAATGAAAGTCAATGATGGTCAACAACTACATCGTCGAGGCCTTGTTGACGTAGCCAGCCTCATCGATAAGGCCCCGTCAACGAGGCCTTGTTGAAGCAATACAAAAATACTATATATACCATCGGACACTTTGGACGTGTACGAAAAGTGGGAATGGATACTTATGTTAGTATTAGTTAAATAGTAGTTCAATAGTTAATTTAGATTCATTAATCAAATTCCTTTTACCTACATTTCAAGCACCCAAAATATAAAATACAAAATGATAAAAATTGGATGCCTTAGTTACACTTAACCATACCAACATACATCACAAGTGTAATTGGGAGGACAATGATAGACCTTAAGGCTAGATTCACTTACTAAAGGGCTAGTGCACTGGAAACAACAAAGTCCACGGAATTTGACTGAATTGTGTTTGAACGCTTGTGATTCGTATGGTTAGGCGTTAGGGTACCTCGCCGCTCATCATTAGTCTAAGTACTACAATGAATTTAGGAAATCTTGGTTTAATTGCTAATCATGCCAATGTGTCTAGGTACATGACCTTTCAAATAAAATTCTATACAATCTCATATATCCATGGTGTGGGCACTCATAGGAAAATACTCTAACTCTAGAATAAAGAAACTGCAAGAATTTAGCGCTATCTACGATCAAAAGGTGCTATAAATGTGAGGGATGCACGTATTTATATAGGCAACGCCTATGTTAGCATTGATGTTTCTACATCAATGCATCCTAGCATGCGGCGATGTAGCTTGTCTTATTAATGTTTCATTAGTTAGAAATAAGCATTCCAATATGATAGGTATACCTTCTAGTGATATTACTTATTTAATTAAAAATTCTAGAGATTATTCCATTAAGGTGTATAAATTTGATGATAATAACCAATATTTATGTATTAAAGTTAAAAACATTTTTGAGGTTCTCTATATTGTTTTTTATTTTTTATTTTTTTGTTATTTTTCTCTAAGGGATTTCTCTATTTACAATTGTGCTACTCTTTCATGAGAGCATCCTTTTTAGTACTTGGCTCAAGATATTGTAAAATTCTTTAGGCTTGATAAAGTTTTATTTGTGGAGATTTTAATGCTTGTGTTGGACAAAGTCATATTCAAAGCCTTGTTTGGAATCCTTAACTAAGGTTTAGTGAAGAGCTCTCTTTAGTTCACAAAAGATGATATTACACATTAGAGGGTTGTTTTCATAGAATGATGTTGTTCCTTTAATTTTTTAATGCTTGATGACATTAGCAGATTTCCTTCCTCCTCTCATTTTACCTTTATTAGGTACCAAAGTAACTCTTGCATTGATATTCTCTTATTTACTCATGATAATATAGACGCAATGAAAAAACTTTCAAATGGAAGAAAAAATCCCTAATCTCCTCATCATTACTTGAAATTCACTATTGTTACTTCAATTTGTCATATTCATTACAAGAAATGCAAAATTCATCATCTCACAAAAGACCTTTGTTAGGATTTTCAAACAAGAGTGGCTAATATGTTGGTCAACAATGACAATGAGCTAGATTTGACTAACATTCGTTTGTCTATAGCTACTCAAGTACATATTAGAAGAGGCCTACTTGTAGAAAACCTTGGGTTGATGTGGACTATTTGATAGCTTGTAAAGATGTTTTAGCTTCATATTTTGATGTTTCAATGTTGAAGAATTATAGAAAGCTTATTTGATTTTTTTTTTTTAAAAAAAAAGAAGTTCATTAAGAATAGCATGAAAGAATGATCAGTAAGCTCTTATCAAATCCAAAAAGCTTTTGGAATTTCTTTTGAGATAGATAGCAACATGATTGGGATTTTTCCTTATCTACTATTTAATCAAGAGGCTCCCCCTACTATGTAAGATAACTTTATTGTTCTTAAGTTATTCCTTGATGATATTTGTGTAGGAATTTAGAGATTATCTTCTCAAAAAGGTGTTGATGTTAATAGATTATATACAGAGCTTCTTAAATGGGATGGTCCATTGGTGTGAAAACCTTCTTAATAAAGGGTTTTGATGTGGTTTGGATTATTCTTGGTATTTTAGTCGAGCAATCTTGCTTTTTCAAAAAGGAAGATAGAACAAATATTAATAATTATTGATTAATTGCAATCAATTCAATTTTCAATAAGCTTTTGGGTACTATTTTAGAGAATAAAATTAATTCATGGGTAGAAATGCAATTATCTTCATGCTTAGTTGCAAGCAGGCTTTAGGAGGAATCATTCTACTATAAACCATATGATAACTTTGCATTATTGTGTGGAGAAAGCAAAAAGGCCCAACCATGCAACTTCTATCTGTTCTGTTGATTTTTCCAAGGCTCATGATTCTGTTGCTAGAGGTAAACTTTGGAAGAAATTGGATACATTAACAATCCATAAGATCTGCTTTTTGCTACTAAAAGAATCTATGAGATGGTTGATATTGTTATTGAAGATAATCTTATTGGAGAAGGAACAATTAGCTACAGGATTAAATTATATGCTTCAGATTCTCCATGATTGTTGCAATCATTCTAGTATTAAAGGTAATATTGATAAGACTAAAATTCTAGTTTGTGGTGCTATAAATAGAAATTACATTGTTTTTCTTAAAGAAAAAAAGACTTGATATATGTGAATCTTATAAATATTTAGGAGTTGAATTTGCTAGTAATTATAGTTGGAATACCCTTATTGCTCAAAGGGTTTCAAGTGGCATGCAATCTCTATTTGTTCTAAGAAATAATTGTAGTAGTAAACAAATTTTGGCATGGGAGATTAAAAGGAAATTTTTTCATAGTCTTGTCTAACCTCTATTATTATATCAATGTATTTCATGGGGACCTTCTCTTTCTACACATAATTGAAAAAAATTAGAGCATGTTCAAAAACAATTTATTGTAGGTGAATTTCAGCTAAAAATGCAAACTTGTTATGATATCTTACTTTTAGAAGCCGATTTGCTTCCTCTTAAAGTTGAAGTCCTTTGTCAATTTATTGCTTATCTTGCAAAGTTAAGTCACATGGAGGAAGTTAATTATGCTAAAGAGATAATGAATGCTACATAAGGAAATGGATTGTTGCATCAAGGAAAATTATAGCTTCAATTGTGGAATATTGTAATAGAGGTTTTTTCTTTAAACAAAAGGCTCTTCTAGAAGACTATAAAAGAACAAGTCTTGGCTAAAGTTTGGTTGAACACGTTAGAGAGAAAGCATTTTTATTTACATTTTGTTAGAGGATGTTTGTTATCTAGTATTCAGAAGTATTTATTCTCAGCTATTCCTATTCATTTAAGGAATCAAATTGTTAGAACAAGAATGAACTCTCATCATCTCTTTATTGAAACAAGTTGGATTAATTTATTGAGAGAAGAGTCTATTTACAAACTATGCAAACAAAGCATAGAAGACGAAGAACATATCTTTTTATTTTACCCATCATTGGCTCACATTTGAATAAATTATAATATTAATTGTAATCTAGTGATTCTTTTCTTTCAAATGAACCTTATTTGCTTAGGGCATTACATCAATGATGTTTTTGACTTTCTTCAAAAATATGTTAAGGCTTTGTAACCATCCAACAAATCATTTGTGATTTCCTAGACATAATAAAAGTTTCTAGTGTCAATTTCTACAACATAAGGGAAAAAGACAGCCAACACAAGAAGACTTGATAGATAATTTTTTAAGTGACTTTTTCAAAATGTAGTTATTTACTATCCAATAAATTTAAAAGGTCTATTGAAATTTTAAATTCAATTTAAAAAGGTTCACTTAAAAAGACATGCCTAGCAGGGTGATGATGCAAAATAATTGTCAGGACACAACTGACGAGCTTTGAATATCATGTGGTAAAAACGTCAACTGTGGATGTCAAACTCGTCTTGAAAGGTTAATGGCGTATGAAATAAATCTTACGAATTTTTCTTTTCCTTTTCTTCAAGCATTCCAGCATTTGATCGAATTTCATGCTCGGCTGAATGATGATTGTGGGGCAGCTCGAATGGTTAGGTAAGCCATTTCATCATGTCGTTCAGATTTCCGACAACGAAATCATTGTATGCGGGCCATATTTTCTTTGGTTTGGCATCTCTTCAGCCTAAACGTTATCGTCAATCTACGGTTAATATTTTTCCTGCAGATAACAACTTAGCGTACCAAAACAGCAAATCGAAATCCTGGTAAACCACTCTGCAAATTTCTGTGGATTGAGTGCTCATTTCTACATCCTGTTCCTCCTCTCTCCACCAATCAAAGTAAAAATTGGTGCACGAATTAATGGATTTATGGTAGCCTGTCCAATCTTGTTCAACATAAACACTCCTATTACACCAAATTTTCACGTGTGTGAAGCAAACTTAAAGAAATCGATATTAAGGATTCTCGGTAGAACATGATAAAGCTCCAGTAATCCAGAAACCCTTCAAAATCTTTACCGCGCACATACGTTACTGGAAAGGTCGGGTGTTTGGAAGCCATACCATTGTTTGATTCTGTGTTGGCTGGAAATGGCGGATGCAGAGCAGAAGAAAATCACGGCAGAAAAGGTGTGCGTGACTGGAGCTGCAGGGTACGTCGGCTCCAGTCTAGTTAAACGCTTGCTTGATCGAGGGTATGTCGTCCATGCCACTGTCCGCGATCCAGGTTTGATTATCCACATTAATTTTTCTTCAGTAAAACTTGATGTCAAGCCCTGTAAACGGAAATATTAGCTTGCTATGGTTCCTTTTCATTTGCTGGAATAGCAGCTGATAAGGCTAAGGTGGAGCATCTTCAAAACCTTGACGGAGCGAAACAAAAGCTCCGGATTTTCAAAGCAGACTTGTGCGACAAAGGAAGTTTTGACGCTGCCATTGCTGGATGTCGTGGAGTCTTCCACGTTGCGACTCCTACGCGTTTTGATGGCGAAGACCCCGAGGTATTTCTCCGTTATCTCAGAAAAACTTCTATAGGACCAGAAACGCTCCTGCAGCAATGGTAAGCGGAATTGCAGATATCGAAAACCTTTTCAACCTGCTCGGACTCTTTATGCTTTCAGACGCTAGCATATTTGGATGATCTTGCAAAACGCACAAATCTTCGTAAAAATTAAAGCCGTAACCAGGGAAAATCGCAAACCGCATCTAAGGGTAGGAAAAGCTTTCAGCTTTGTGGAGTAGAGATGCAAGTTAAAAGTTAAAAGACTTACGATTGCAAGTCGCGATAAATATTTCCAATCCTTGATTTGAATTCAGTGCTCCGTAAAATCATTCTTAGATGCATTATTGCCTAATAATTTCTCTTAAAAGAGTTGAGATCCTTTTCCTTTTCCTCGAAGATCGATCTAGCTTCAATTCGAAGACGCGGTGGAAAGCTAAAAGCAGAAAATCTAAATCTCGGTTAATCCATTGCATTCCAGAATGAGACGATCAAGCCAGCAGTGGAGGGAACTCTGGACGTGCTGGAATCGTGCCGGAAAGCCGGAACCGTGAAACGAGTGGTAGTCACATCGTCAGCCGCGGCGCAGATGGTCAACGAAACGCGTGATCATGAGACGGAACACATAGACGAATCATGCTGGTCCGACGTGAACTCTCTCCGCACACAGAAACCGTACGCCTGGGTAAACAATCAAACGCTGAAAACACCTCTGCAAAACTATAAATGAGTATATTGTGAAACCTGCTGCGTTTTTCTCAATAATCTCGTAACGTTCTGAAACCTGCGTTTGTTGGACAATATGTGGTGATGGTTGATGCTCTGTAAATGGCGTCCATCCAAAACTCAAGCAAAAGCTTAACAAAGGACAAGGGTTTGTGCGCAGGCATACGCCGTATCCAAAACGGAGGCGGAGCGAGTGGCGCTCCAATACGGGGAGGCCAAAGGATTGCAAGTCCTGAGCCTGCTGCCCGTCGTGGTGGTGGGCCCTTGGCTGACGCGGACAGTCCCAGGCAGCGTCACGATCGCCATGTCAGCGCTGACTGGGCAGGAGCGCGCCTTTCAACACCTACGACTCATACAGTCGAGCTCTGGCTCCGTAGCTCTGGTACACGTGGATGATCTCTGCGATGCCCACGTGTTCTTGTATGAGCTGCCCTCGGCATCCGGTCGCCACGTATGCTGCTCCATGTGCGTGCCCCTGGTCCAGCTGGTGGAGCACCTGCGCCAACGGTATCCAAGTGTGTACGCGGGGCCCACAGAGTTCGATGACGTGGACATACCACGTAGGTTAAGGATGTCGTCGAAGAAGCTTTTGGATATGGGGTTTTCGTTCAGGCATGCTGACCTGGACAGCATGCTAGATGACACGGTGGAGCAGCTAAATGCCGAGTTGCACCTAAATCACAAACCGAAGGATTGATTAAAGTCTGTGAATGATACCCTGAACACAAGTTCAGTCGTTGAGTTTGGGGTTTGGAAAATTAAATTGTACGTTTATAAATTGCCATGAACCTAAAAGAGTGATGAAGGATCTTGAGACTTATCGTAAATGTGAGTTTTATCATAAAAGCTAAGTGCTTAGCATTGTAAGTCCAATAAGGTATTGATGAGACCAAATATGTTGGGCAACTTCATCTACGCATCGATGCATATGTGTGGATGAAAATGCGTTGATGCATTAATGTGTAACACATCTTGGATGTAGCTAAATGCGTTAATGCATCTTTGTCGCAATGCTTGTATTTGCCTATAAATATGTGAACATTGTATTTGCTTATAAATATGCGAGCATGTACCGCATATTTGGCACCATTTGGTTAGTAGTTTTATTCTGTGAATTTGAGTTAGTTGTATGATGTTTTATTCGAGTGACATTGTACTTGAACACATTCCATAAATGACAATAAGATCAAGATTGATTCTTATTCATGTACTTTTTCATGCACGTTAATCAATCAACGAAATGAACACAACTAGTTTCGAGCGTAAATATGTATTCGCTTGGTAATCCCAATAGTGTTATTGCTTGGTTCACCCAGTAGTATAGCACTTGGTAATCCTAGCAATGAATACGTGAGTTCAAGACATGTACAACAAGATGGTAATGGACACTCATCGCCCCTTTCGCTAGTTTATAATTTATCCTCTTGCTACTAATTAGATTAAATAACTAATTTCTATGTTATTGTTAATGTTAGTTTAAGGTTGCACAACATTAATAATCATATGCCTCACTTTGGACTAAACCATACATGACAAAGCTACCATTAGTTCAAGTGGGAAGACAACAACTTGTGATCAATGCTTAACAATCTAGATGCTACACTAGTTCCATCTTCAGAATTCAACCAAATTGTGCATGAATGCTTATGATTCGTATGGCTGGGTGTAGGGGGTACTCGTTGCTCATCATTAGCACCATTGTCAAAGATGGTGCTAGTGATCTAGATTAGTTATTTTATAAACAATCACTGTAAAAGTATTAACAATTTATCTTTTCAAAAATATTAATATTTTAAGTCACACATGTTATCAAATAAAAACATGTCTCCTTCACATAGAACTGATAACCCATCACATGATGAGAACACTAGTAGGAAAAATGATAGGCTCTATATTGAAGAGAATTGGAGTGAATTACTAAATGCAAGGGTCTCATATGCTCATTTAGACCCTTATTACGTTCAAAGACTATGTTCAATTGATGCAGACAACCCTAGAGAGGATGGAACAAGTTCTAGAACAAGGAGGGCCTCAAGGTCTAGGGCCTTCTCTAAACCTAGAAAAGATGAATCAAGGGATCATAGGGGGAGATATAGGAGCTAGGAAGATTCTCCTAGTTCACCATCTTCCTTTTCCTCTTCAGAGTCTAGTTCTAACGAAGATGAATGTAGGTATAGAGATAGAGATACACTAAGGAATCAAGATGAAGATAGAAATAAAATGCAAAGGCAAGATAAAAGACATCAAAGTGAGCATAGACAATATCATCACTATCAAACAACTAGAAATAGAGATTATCACCATGACATCTGATGAAAATGAACCCTTGTTGGCTACTAGGAGCATGATACAAATTAGTGAGGTAGTTCAAATACCTCATAGGCATCAAAGGGAAAGTTACATTAAATAGCTAAATATGAATAGCATTCCTAAATTTAAGGGAGGCTATAATTTTAATCTCCTACATCATTTACAAGCCTTCCATGATGCTTGTGCCTTACAAAACATTGAAAGTAGGTGGCAAAAGCTTAAGCTTCTCCTTAGAACACTAATAGAAGAAGTTGAAAGTTTACATAGATCGTTGGAACTAAATTCAATCCATTGGTGGTCCACAATCCTTAAGCTCTTCAATGAAAAATACCAAACCTATGAAAGAGTGTCTAATCTTAAAAAACATCCAAGGGTGGAAGCAAGAAAACCATGAATCCTTGGATGCAGCTTTGGATAGATAATATTATCTACTACATATATGTCCAAGCCATGGTTTTTCTCAAAAAGAGCTACTTCTCCACATCATAGATGGGCTTTGTAACAAAACAAGGGAGAGCCTTGGGATCTATGCCTAAGGACGATTATCAAAATTGAGAGTCCATCAGATACAATGGCTAGTAGAATAGGTGGCAAAACAAGGAGAGTTGTGTAAAAGGGAGAGCATAGAGGAATATAATTGGGATCCAACTCTTCAAAAGAAGGAGGTCCATGTTTATGATTAGGAAAAAAAGGTAGCTTTGATGAGTTGATTTCACACAAAACCTTATCAATACAAAAATCTATCACTGAGACTGAAGTAAGAGTAGATAAGATGTGGGAGTTGATGAATGAAAAAGTTAGAACTAACTTGAAAATTATAGAGGAGAAGGTAAAGAAAGTAGGATCATGTGATCAAAACAAGAAGAGAAAAAAGAACAAAGAAACAGGTAAGGACACTTATCAACAAAAAAGGAAGATAGCTATAGTAGAAGAGTTTCAAACTTAAATACAGAAGAGGATGGTGGATGTAACATCTACAAATATGAACAACCAAAGGGCTACTACCTAATTATGTCACATCTACAAGAGTTTGGGGCTTTTGCTTTAAATCCCAAGTTTGTAGAAAAGCAAATGCCAAGGAGATTGCCTTACCTACAAGGTAATTATAGACAACCCTGTAACCAACAGTACTATCTCAATGGAACTTCTTATCAACCTCAAGACTACTATCAACCATAATGGCAAAACCCATAGTCATGGGGGATGCCATCAACAAACTAGAAATACCCTTATTATCAACCAGACCCTTATAGATACTATGTTTAACAAGCTAATTCTTGAAATGGTTCTACTTCCTCTAGCTAATGACTACTACTACTCTCTTGAATATCATTGACCCACAACATCTCCTGTGAGATTGCCATCCCATGCCTCTTATCATATGTCACATCCTCAACACTCTCGTGCTTCCCTCCATCATATGTCACCACAAACAATGCAGGAAAGATTGGCACCACAGTCTCAACAGAAGAATGCCACTTGTGCTATAAACATACAAGTAAATCTTAAATGTTAGTATATCTCAACAAAAGTCTTGGAAACATCCTTTCTTTAGGATAGTTCACACACATGTGAATAGAACTCATAGACATACTAGCTCATCAAAACTAGCACAAGGCCAATCTAGTGCAACATCATTCCTTACAAAACAATGTCTCCTAATTCTATGTAAAAGTCAACATCTATCATCACTCCAACACAAAATGTAAAAGATGAACCTATCATTGTGGACATACAGAAAATTCCATGCATTACTAATTTAAATAAAGGATGCAATAGTGGGTTGAAAGTTCAAAGTATTAACATGATCCGTATATCAACCCACAACAAACTTAAGGAACAAGTGTGTGCAAAACCAAGTCTACACAATAGCCACTAAACCAAAAGACACCTAGTGGCTCAAAAATGAGAATACAAAACCCTTCAAAAGATGCATGGAATCATCCAACCCACTTATTTGTTCTTGTCCTAAGAAAATGAACCAAATAGAGAACTTAGAGAAGAACATCTTACACTCTGACTATAAACCAAAGGAAGATGTTATATAAGGAGACAAGAACTAAAATAGAAAATAAACAAGGAAACATGTTTGAACCCCTTAAAAAGAAAACACCTTCTAGTCTAGCTAAGGATATGTCTCCAAATGATCAAAACATGATTATCATCAATGTTAAATGTGCTACCAAGTGAAAAATTAAATCATTAAAGATGATAAATGAAAAACTTACAGTGTATAAGCAAGGGAATGTGCAGTACATTTTCCAAATGCTCGTCCATGAGTTTAGTTGTGTGGGAGATGCCCCACTTTGAATCAAGAACTAATAAGTGCATTTTCACTTTTTTGTTTTACAATTTTTTATCATTTTTCTATTTCTTTACAAATTTTCCAATTCTTAATATGTTTTCCATTTCTTGTTATTTTTATTTTCTTTATAATTTTCTCTTTTCTTGAGTCGTTTTCTTTATGTTTTATGGATGGTCACTATGATTTTGATAATAATATTGTCAATCATGATGCAAAAGTCAAAACCATGTGTTGGGTTTTTACCTATGCTATCAAGATGATTAGGTAAATAATTATGTAATGCAATTGATGGGACGTGATATCGCATCCGCCGCGATATTGCATCCCATGTAATATCGTGTCGTCCCTGGCGATATCACGTACATGATATCGCGGTGCGTCGCAAAGTCTATAAATAAGAGGCAACTCTTCCTTGTTTTCCATCCTAGGCTTAGACCATAGTGAAACTATGGTAGATTAATCACTCCAAAGATAGAATATTTTCCATGTGCCTACAGTAGGAACTCCAAAGTGAACGGATCTTTATTCGAGCAAACATTGTACCTAAACACAAGTTTGTGTACGACAATAAAGACGAACTTCCTGGATAAACCTTGCAGTACATGGAATAGGCTAAATAGGATTTTATTTATTGTTATTTACTATTTTCCATTTACATGCTTTATTAGGAATTAAATCTTTCTCAACCCTTCTCTCCTAGTTAAGTGCCTCAGTACGACCGCTTCGACCACGTGTGTTACGCGTGGTGATCCCAACAATGACTAGCGTTTGGTAACCACGGTTGCATTGGTTCAAGGTGTGAACGGTAAGTGGGAACAGATGCTGACACTAGGTAATTAAGACTTAGTTAGTTAGTTAGAGTTAGTTAGTTAATCTCTTCAACCCTTCACCTCACTAGCATAGGAGATAAAACATAAAAGACATAAATATCATATACCTTGGACTTACTTAACCATACACCGTGACAACTACAAGTAAGTCTGGGAAGAGAACGAATAATTAACCTTAAGTGTTCCATAAGGTGTATAGGCACTTAGTCTGCAAAGTTCGACCGGATCGTGCGTGCTACGCTCGTATTCATATGGTTGAGTGTAGGGGTACCTTGCCACTCATCATTGGTGCCGTTGCCGGGGACTACGTGTTTGTGCGCTAAGTAGAACATAAGAGATCATTCACATCGTTGGGAGCTTAAACGAACCTTAGGGTTAATCAAACAAAAATTTTATAACGGTTAAATAGCACACAGATAAGACATAATGTCTTCTTCTTTTTCTCATAAGAGCAATACACCACCTAGGGATAATATAAGAAACAGTCGGTAATTAAAAACACATAACCTAAATCCGCCAGTTCCTCAACAATATAGGGTGGAATATACTCATCCCGATGAGTATATTCCTAATTTTACTTTTATCTTCCATCAAGATGAACAGATGTGCTGGAGATACTTGCAAGGTAACATGGTATTACCTCTGGATCGTGTAGTCCCCAACATGCTCCTCCATGCTTTGGCACAAATCAGCATGACTCACCTCTATGCTAAATACATTGCAGCAGATTTTGACATGAGGGATTACCATCCCATAGCTTTACAACGTATGAGGGACTCAAGGCAGGAGAGCCAACATACACTGTTGAAGGGCAAAGAGGTCTCGCACGTCCTAAGTGAAATGGGAGATGGTGAACCACTTATAACTGGTTCCCTATCGAAAGATGTTCCCCCTCCTAACGAAAGTGAGGAGGTGGGGTATCAAAACCTACGCTCCACGATACATAACCCTGGTTTTGATCCCCGTGAATACCAGTTGTTCACTGAGGGAACAACAACACATGACAAGGATGGGCATGCTGATCATCATCACGATTGAGGCCGAAGCCATAGAAGAGAAGGCAAGAAACATCATCAAGACGATGGTTCTCCTTCTTCTTCCCCTTCTTCACATCATTCACCCTCTCCTTCCACATCAGGGTGCAATCATAAAGAGCATAACGGTGAGGATAGAGGTAGACAAAATGAGAGACCTCGACGAGAGAGCTGAGAGCAAAGACAAGGGCATGAATGAAGGGAAAGTAGGGAACAATGAAGACATCATAGACTTCATGAAAGAGATGATCATGATGAACCCCTACTTGCAACCCAAAGTATGCTAAATATAATGAAGGCAGTAAGAATACCAACAAGGCATTTAAAAGATAGTCGAATCAAGCACTTAGACATGAACAACATCCCATGATTTGAAGGGGGATACAATGCAGATCTGCAAAATCATTTACAGGCATTCCATGATGCCTGTGCCTTGCAAAACATAGAGAACGAGTGGCAAAAACTGAAGTTGTTTCCCAGGACAGTCATCAAGAAAGCAGAGAGTTGGTACCGGTCTTTAGAGCCGGAAACCATTAGGAGGTGGAGTACGATGTTAGAACTCTTCAATGATAAGTATCAAACGTACTCCAGAGTGTCTAATTTGTGTAAGAAGATCCAAGGATGGAAGCAAGGTACTCATGAACCCTTGGATGCTGCCATGGGCCACTACTACGCATTGTTACATCATTGCCCGGGCCATGGTTACGCACAACGGGATCAACTCCGCCACATCGTAGATGGGCTAAGGTATGAAACTAGGAGAACCCTTGGGACTTATGCCCAAGGAAGACTATCAGAACTTAGATCCCATGAGATTCATCGCTTGTTGGAACAAGTAGCCAAAGAAGAAGGAGAGCTACGAAAAAGGAAAAGTGCGGAAGAATATAATCGTGATCCCTCTCTTCGAAAGAAGGAAGTGAGATTTTGCGATGAAGAGGATGAGTCACCACTCGAAGAATTGGTGAACAAAAAGACCTTGCCACTCCAAAAGCTAACAACAGAAGTACTGACTAAGGTAGATGAAGTATGGAGCTCCTTAGATAGTAAAATTGAAATTGTCCTAAGGATTGTAGAGGAGTCTAAGGAGGAACGAAGTAGTGACAAGGACAAGAAAAAGCGGAGAGACTCAGGCCCTGCACGTGACAAGGGTAAGGGAAAAATAACTATCTCTGATGAGGTTGTGGATTCAGACATAGACGATGACAGTGGACGTGAGATCTACCACTATGACCATTCGAAGGGATGTTGCCCAATCATCTCACATCTACAAGAGTCTAGGATGTATGCACTCAACCTGAGACTCAATAGATGGCAGACACCCCGAAGGTTACCTTATCCCCAAGGTAACCCAAGACAGCTCCACTAACCATTAACATACTATCCAAGTGGAACTCCACCACAACCCATCGGACAACATCAGCAGTGGCAATACCCACAGTCATGGGGGATGCCACCACCAAAACATCAATACCCTTACCAGCAACCCGATCCATATGGTTACACCGTGTAGCAGCCGATTTCTCCAAGTGACTCTATGGGTCACACAACTCTCCAACGTCACTACCAAGTTCGGGAGTACTTTAGAAGGACTCCTCCTCCTTCGAGAGATGCTCCATACCCATACCATCCTCCTAATCCATCCGAACCTCTTCCACTGGTAGTTCCCATAACACCTCCTACTCCAACAATGCAAGGGGAACTCCCTACTCAACCGCAGCAACGCAACGCTATGAGAGCCGTAAACATTCAACCCACTGCTAGTTCTGACAACTATAAAAAGAGAAGACCTTTCTTCAAAACCAAAAGCCCAAACAAGCTCTCACAACAACAAGCGATTGAGTCTGTGATCACTCCTCCAACATACAAGGCTTTGAAGCTCCCTTCAAACCAAAATTAGAGCTCAACACAGATGGTTATGTTAACACATACAGAAATCGACTAGATCAAGGTAGGCCACCTTCCCAGGAAACTATCTGACCCTGGGAGTCCCTTAAGCTACCTCCAAGTCACCGAGAATGAACCACATAAGGATCTTCTTGACTCATGTTCCGGAGTCAACTTAATTTCACGGGAGATGTATCAAGCCTAGAACCTGCCCCAACTTAAGAAGAGCAACATCCAACTAGAGCTGGCAAACCAATCCATCACCATTCCCTTAGGATTGGTGGAGGACATCGTTACCACTATGTATGATTGGTCCTACCTAGCTGATTTCCTGGTGATTGAAGTCAACAACAATGAAGGGGACTTCCCAATTATAATGGGAAGGGCATGGCTAAGTACAGTAGATGCATGCCTAGGAATTTGTGATCTTTCCTTGGAAATATCTAAGGTAAACATTTATGGAAATATCGAGAAGAGGAAAGTTCCATGCATCACATACAATGATTCATCAGGTGATAACATGGAGGAATGCACAACATCTCCTCCATGCAATAGGTCTGCCCTTGAAACTTTGAAACAAAGATGCCTGTATGTAGCAACCACACAACAAGTAGTAGACACCCCGTGGTTGATAGCTACTCGAAAGAGCAATTGAAAAACATGCATGGAACAAACTGGGGAAGTAACCCATGCCAACAATGAAGGCATAGATACCTTGGGATATGAGCGTCACCAACTTCCACCCCTTAATCTAAGAACATCAATTGGGAGAAGTTGGGCACTTTTAAAAAATTCAAATAGGCGTTCATTATTTCAGATCTCTCCCTTACAATTCAGTCATGCGCAAGATGGCCACCTATGCTAACCATTTGAGGCCCTTAGTTCTTTTTAAGTTTTTGTTTTACACATTTTTGTTTTACACGTTTTTGTTTTACACATTTTTGTCTTACACATTTTTTTTTCCATGTTTTTTTACATGTTTTTGTTCTACACGTTTTTGTTTCACACATTTTTATTTTACATGTTTTTTTCTTACACGTTTTTTTTCCACGTTTTTGTTTTACATGTTTTTGTTTTACACATTTTTGTTTTACAAATTTTTTTAACTTTTCTTATTTTTATTTTACATCATCATTATACTTTTTCATTTTGTGTGTGTGTGTGTGTGTGTGTGTGTGTGTNGCAATGAGTTCACTTCATCCATTCATCCACCAGTTTCTATGGTCTCTCTCAGCTTGGAAATGTACAGTCTCCTTCTAAATAAGAACTATTAACGAATCGGTGACTGGGCATTTCTCAAACTAAGGACTCAAGGATTGAAAAGGGTGTGACTTCAAGGGAACTTGATGCATTTGTGTTGGCCATTCTCTTGGGTGCTTGGATGTTTTCTTCTTGAGTTTTCTTACCGTTTCGACGTTACCCAATTATTGGAAGCTGAGCAAATAAAAATAACAAAGTCTTTGCATGATGTGGTTCTCACGCATAAAAACACAAAACACAAAAAAAAAAGAGAAGAAAAAAAAGAGAAAGTGAGAATTCAAAGCACACCCCTTAGACGAAATAATCATTTGGGCTACAAGCACTGGTTATGGAACTCAAAATAAAATTGTTCCCTCTAACTAAGGTCCTTCTCGCTTTCCATTTTCTCCTCCTTATTTTGTCGAAATGGTGGTCGCTCTTGGGTGAAGGCATTCTTGTTACTTCAAGAGGATGGATTAGCTGAATGCATTCATGCGAAGTCACTGGATGTAGTTGGTTTGAGGCCAGAGTTGGAATGAGACCTGCTAAGTCACATTAATCATGAAACACACAAGGGGCTATACACCACCTTGTTCTTGAGATTCCATTCCATTCTCTTCTCTCCACCCTTCTCTCCATTGTTCACCCCATTGCCAGTTGTATCATTAGTGTATATTTTGGTTGACGCATTGTTTTCCTTTTGGTAAATTCTTGTGGTTAAGACTTTAACTCTTGTTCCAATTGACATTCCCAGAGCCTATGAACTCTTTGAATGAGGGTTTGTTAAGGCATTAAGGGCATGAGCCTGCTTTGGGGAGGACCCACTGACATTCCTCTTTGGTGCACCAATTAAATTCTTTCCCTTAACATTTTTGCAATCTATTTTATTTTGTTCATTTCCATCTTGACATCCATTTCATCAATGCTATAGTTGTCTCTTTTTCCTCATCTTTCTTGTTCCTTTTCTTTCTCCATTTTAATGCTACTGGAGGTTCGCGATTAGTCATGGGAGTACGGGGCCCCATTTACGCAGCCGCCTATCCTAGCCTATAAATAAGAGGGCCTTCCACCTCATTTAGGAATCGTTTTGTCAATTGTAGCTAGAATCTTGTAGTTTGTTTTCGTAGGAGTTAGATTATTTTCCCAGTGCATGCCCGCAATGTGATGCTTGTAATTGTACGGAACCCTTATTCGAGTGTGACGTACTTGGACACACACATGATCGGAAATAAAGATCGAGATTACTTCATCATTGCAGCATTCACTTAGTTTTAATTGCTTCATTATTATTGTTAATTGTTATTGTTATTTATTTTTTTCTTAATTAATATTTCTTTATCGTCATTTACTATTCCTGTTGTTAAATGTGAAATGAGTACGACTTAATCACGAGCATTTACTTGGTAACCTAGCAGTGTACCTAGGATCTATGCTTGGTAATCCTAGTAGTAGTCATGCATGAGGTCCAAGATATGTATGGATGATTAAGGAACAGATGCTCATCGCACTTAGGCTAGCTTAGACTCATTTCCTATTCCTCATTAGTTTAATCAAGATTATTTGTCATTGTCTCTAGGAGTAGCAGTGGTTTAGGATCACATCATACACCTCACTCTGGACTAAACCATACGTGACAAAGCAAATACTAGTCTAGGTGGGAAGACAGCGAACTGCGATCAACATGTAACGATCTAGATACCACAACTAGCCTATCCGCAGAGTTTGACCGGATCATGCGTGAACGCTCATATTCATATGGTTGGGCGTAGGGATATCTAGCCACTCATCATCTCCTAACCCCTACACCTTCGATAGTCATGAATATTATATCTCCAAACCCATAATCAGCCATACCACAACTCAGCCAATGGACCTTTCACCAAAGCAAGGTATCAATTGCATTGAAACCCATTTACCCTTGCTAATACAAGAACTGTGTTGTGTGTGTAGATGGAAATCATGCAACAACGAATTGGATCTGTAAGAACACTTGGAATGGAGTAGTGCTGAAGCAACTATGCAAGGAGCAAGACCGATGGCATGCTTATGGATGGACAACGAAAGGTGCAATCTTGGCATTGACAACAACAACACTTCTTTCTCTCTATCTTTCTCAGCTGCCAAATGAGGCCTGATGTCAATGTAATAAGGTGTTCACTCTTGTTGTCATGAACAACATTTTTGTCAAGTCTTGTAATGATGATCTGTTCACATGTCATCCCATTAGTTCCATTGAGTCAATAATCCCATACCTTCCCAATATTTTGTAAGGAACTCAAGGACGAGTTTTCATTTAGTCATGGGGGTATGATGGGACGCGATAGCGCGGTGCACCGCAAAGTCTATAAATAAGAGGTGGCTCTCCCTTGTTTTCCATCCTAGGCTTAGACCATAGTGAAACTCTAGCAAATTGATCACTCCAGAGATAGAATATTTTCCATGTGCCCATAGTAGGAACTCCAAAGTGAACGGATCTTTATTCGAGTAGACATTGTACCTTAACACAAGTTTGTGTACGGCAATAAAGATGAACTTCCTGGATAAACCTTGCAGTGCATGGAATAGGCTAAATAGGATTTTATTTATTGTTATTTACTGTTTTCCATTTACATGCTTTATTAGGAATTAAATCTTTCTCAACCCTTCTCTCCTAGTTAAGTGCCTCAGTACGACCACTTCGAGCACGTGCGTTACATGTGGTGATCCCAGCAACGACTAGCATTTGGTAACCACGATTGCATTGGTTCAGGGTGTGAACGCTAAGTGGGAACGGATGCTAACGCTAGGTAATTAAGACTTAGTTAGTTAGTTAATCTCTTCAACCCTTCACCTCACTAGCATAGGAGATAAAACATAAAAGACATAAAAATCATATACCTTGGACTTACTTAACCATACACCGTGAAAACTACAAGTAAGTCTGGGAAGATAATGAATAATTAACCTTAAGTGTTCCATAAGGCGTGTAGGCACTTAGTCTACGGAGTTCGACCGGATCACGCGTGCTACGCTCGTATTCATATGGTTGAGTGTAGGGGTACCTCACCACTCATCACCAATGAGACCACATCATCCATTCCTCCAGTTTCTCTAAATAAAAGGTCTTTATCATGAAATTAATATGGTTCTTATCACATAAAACTAAGATTAATTAATGATCATTGTACCTTCAAGGAAGAGGAAAAGACCAAGTGGGAATGGCAAAGGGTGTGACATTAAAGAGATTTGTCAAGTTCTCCTCTTGAATTCCTTCTTATGGTTTGTGACTCTTCCAGGAACTTACCATCACTCCTAATTATCAACCAATAAATAGAAAGCATATCTTTACATGGTGTGGTTCTCATGGTATTCAAAAGAAAGAAGAGAGAGAGAGAGAGAGAGAGAGAAGGAAAAAATACAAAAAGATAAAAAGAAATAGGAAAAAACAACAAAACAAAACAAAGAATGGGAATTCAAAGCATACCCCTCAGACACAATAATGGACTATAAGCACTAGTTATGAGGCTGGAAAGATATGTCACCCATGCCTAAAGGTACCCCTCTAACCAAGATCCTTCCTTCCTTCCTTCTCTTTTCTTCTCTTTTTGGAGTGATGTTCATTCTTTGTGGTTGTTATGGACTCATGATGGTACGCAAGAAGAAACACATCAATGTAAGACAATTGTTAATGGTATAGACTTGGTCTAAAACTTGGATGGATAGGTATGATGATCATCTTAATCAGAATTGACACAAGAACCTATTATAGACATGGTTCAGTACCTTACATCCCAATCTCTGCAATCCCTTCTCATCTCATTTTTCACCTCATTGCTACATGCAATTATGGGCCTGACGATTTTGTATAGTATAGTGCAGGATACTAACCGAGGTAGTTGTCTGTTGTTTGGAACAAAGGCATGATCTACATTTAAATTCTAAGCTACCTATAGACATCTATAGAAGTGGTTATGCAAAGGCATTATGGTAGGAGCCTACTTTGGGGATGACCCACTTGCATAACTTTTGTTGATCATGGCTTTGAACCAAACCTTCCATCTTCAAAAACATCATTGACAACTTCTCTAAATTTATACATGATTTTGGGACTACTTCTCATCGATTTCAATTAATTTTTACTACTTTTCTATTAAAATATCCTTCAAATTCAATATTCCTTGGTCATCTTGTAAGCCAAACCTTTAGTTTTAATTGTTCGAAAACCTATGCACTTCTAAAGTTAAGCTCATTTATCATGGGGGAGTTAAGGATGTACTTTTTGAAATTTTTCTAACACCCCATTTTCGAACATTATGGTAACTAATAGTAAAAATAATCAAAATAATGTGAACAACTTGTTGATTTTAGTTACCTTAGAACCTTAGGGAGCATTATTTTGAAATCATCTTGAGCTTACATGCTATTTTTTTTTTCAAATTTTGAGCTAATTAGGATTTCAAAAGGATTAATCATCAATGAAAATTTATCAAAACTAAGTTGATCCTTTGGTGATTTCAGATGATGCCAAATGGAATTCCTAAGGTTTAAGGTCTTATAAAAGCAAAGGAAATGAGGCTAGGAGAAGACCAATGAAGGCTATGCCCATGGATAAATAGTAGCACATATAGGGATTAAAGTTCAAACATCACATGTTTGTTGGATCCATGGGATGATGAGAAGTAATTTTAGTTCATCCTTCAAGAATGTTTTGCATAAAAAGAGAAGCATCAACATAACAGTCAAGGTTGGAAAGACTGCCACTGCTAGGGAAAACATGAAGATTCATCTTCGATAGATTTTTTTGAAGAGCTTTGCAATTTTGTAAACTTTAATATTTGTTTATTATTTTTTTCATTTTGTAATACATCCACTTGAATAAAATTTTGTAATGTGGCACTCCAATTTTGTAAATGTAGCCAATTTAGTCTTAGTCACCCCACAATTTTTGTAATGAAACTTCGTCCATTTATATATAACTCAAGGATGATTTTTTAGTTAGTTGTGGGGGTATGATGAATCACTCGATGGTTGTGTTGACGGGCATGCATTGATGCATCCCCATCAATGCATTGTTACATGCATCAATGTGGATCAGTTGATGCAATGTCTATCTTCACCTATAAATATGCAAGCACCCGCAGCATATTTGACACCATTTTGGTCAATAGTGTAGCCAGACTCTTGTAATTTTTATTCTGTAATTCTAGAGAATAGTCAGTGAGTGCCCACAGTGTAGATTTGAGTCAGTTGTATGGTGTCTAATGAGTGGCAATGAACCCCTATGTCCAACCATACGAATCACAAGCTTTCATAGGTGATCTAGTTAAATTTTGCAAACCTTAAGTTCTTAAGTACACTGGTTCCAAGATGTGAAATCTAATTGTGACAATTATTGTCTTCTCAACTACACTTGTGGAGCTTAATTATATAGTTAAGTGTACTTGAGGCACATTATTTTTATTATTTTGTATTTTACTTATCTATGATTAAGAACAAGTTGAAACTTAATTTATGAACCACTTTAATTAATCTAATTGTTGACCAATAACTAACTATCCTAACATAAGTATCTGATCCCACTTTCCATGCACATCCTAAACATGTATAATGTTGCTCAGTTACCAAACATTACGCGTTGCTAGGATTACCAAGGGTCATATGCATGCTCGAAGTGGTCGTACTTATGTGCTTAATTAACTTTGTTTAATTGAACTAGCTTACTTTAGCTTAATTACTTGGGAGCATCAAAGAAAATTGCATAAAACATTAAATACATAAATCAAGTATTTAAGCTAGCCAAGGTGCTACAAGGTTTGATTAGAAAGCTCATCTTTATTGCCACATACACTACCGTGCTTAGGTACAACAATGCTTGAATAAAGATTTGTATACTTAATGACTTCTGCTACAGGTACTTTGGAAAATATTCTAACTCTGGAGAAAACAAACTACAAGAGCTCTACTATGCTATGACAAAAAACTATATGAAAATCGTGTGTCCAATCACTATATTTATAGGTCAACACATACCTCGCAATATTGGATATTTGACATCGCATCTTGGGGCCTGATATCATATATCTGATATCAAGGATTTGATATCGAATACTTAATATTAAATCTAGCCAAAACACTACTCATCATACCCCCATGACTAAATGAAACCTCATCCTCGAGTGAACAAAAGGAGGAACAAGTTCCTTAAAAAATATTGGGAAGGTATGGGATTATTGATTGACATGCAACTAACTTAGATGGAACACACAAGTTCTAAGTGCCTAAGTATACGAATTTACAAATTTTTACAAAATTGGGTATTCATGACAAAAGAATTGAATACCCTAGAAAAAATGAACATCCAACTCCTCTGGCAACTAAAGAGCAAGGGAGAAGATTCAATGATCATGAAGGGTCATCATCGCATGATCTTGTCACCTCTTCCTTGGTGAAGACAATCCAATGTCTAGTCCACGTTTCCCACTATAATCACAACAAAATCATGAATTAGTATGTAATATGCAACATATAGCTTTTAAGTACCTTATCTCATTAGTGGTTACACTTGGCTAGGTTGTGATTATGGTGGATTGATTTCTTTGATAGTGTTAGTGGGAATATTGAAAAATAGAGTAAAATGGATAAGCAATCATTATTAAATTTAGAAAAGTACAATGTGATGAAATGCCTAAAGAGGGTTTAAGAATTCTCAACAATAAAAAGAGGATTTCACTAAAAATGTTGTGAAGATGTGCACAATTAGATGTCATTGATGGAGCACACAAAAGGATTTTATTGTGAGAATGTCTAAGGATAAAGATCTTAACTAACTCAACTAAAAGGTATGTCAGTGGGTCCTCCCAAAGTAGGCACATGTCCTTTATTGTCCTTATATAACTTCAAACCAAGGAGTCCATGGACCTTATGGATGATTAATGGTTACAAAAAGTTAAGTACAAAAACCCAAAAGAAACTACCTAAGAATTTTGACACCTCAAACCAATACATCAAACAAGAAAATGAAATCGGCAATGAGGTGAGACATGGAAACCACAGATGGATGAGAGAGAGAGTGGAATGGAGTTCCCAATTAAGGTCACATGAAGTCCCTTATGAATTTTATGGTTAAATGACCTAATAAAATCCATCCTTAGTCTAGACCAAAACCAACCACATTTAGTGATGTTGCATCGTCACTCTAGGACTAGTTCACCCCCCTAAGACAAAAGAGTGCTCCCATAGAACAACCATTGTTCCTTATTGAAGAAGAAAAGAGAAGTAGAAAGTGAGAAAGGGCCTTAGTTAGAGGGGACCTTCAGGCATGGATAACATGTCTTTCTAGTCCCATAACCAGTGCTTGTAGCCCATTTATTTTGTCTATGAGGTGTTCTTTGAATTCCCTTATTTTTTTTAATGGGAACCACACCATGCAAAGATTTATTCAACTTCCTATTATTGGTCAACACGAAATGGTAAGAAATCCATGAAAACACACATGCATCCAAGTAAGCAAAAAAGCACAAAGAGTATTGAGTTCCCTTGAAGTCACACCCTATTCAAACCTTTGAAACTTTTTCAAATTAGGAAACTATCAAAGTTACAAGTTTGTTAAATTTTTATTAATGAAAAAGGAACCTCACACTTCCAGAACAAGGAAAACCATAGAGTTTGTAAATGGGTGGATGTTGTGGTCTCATTGCCTATTTCATGGAAAAGAAACCATGTCCTAGTTATCAACAAAAAAATTCAAAGCTAGAATCTAGACACCAATAATCAAATAATCAAATAGCACATGCCCACATCAAAAAAACTACATTGCACCCAGTTGGCAATAAGGCACATTATTATTAAAACACAATAAGAAAATCACATCCAAAATAAAGGAAAATATATAAGAAATTGTAAAATATTTTTTAAAAATAAAACGTACGAATGATGTTGTAAAATAAAAATTGGAAAAAAATTAATAACATAAAAAACAAAAAGGTGTAAGATAACGAATGTGTAAAACAAAAAGTTGTAAAAATAACAAGATGTAAAACAAAAACATGTAAAACAAAAAATGAGCCACTTATATAGTTAGCATGGATAGCCATATCCCCCATGACTAAGTTGAAAGGAGGAGATCTAAAAGATTAAGCATGGTTGTCCATCTAATGAGGCATTTGTTGCACTAGCTTGCTTAGGATCATGGAAAGGTTTGACTTGTTGTATGTTAACCAGCTATTTCTTGTTCGAACTCTCAGGTTTGTAGAAGGAAAAGTTTCATAAATTATATAAGGTCCCTTCCACAATGTTTGGAACCTAGTTCGTTAAGGTATGTGTGTGGGGCTCCAGTAGAGAACCTTATCTCCTAGTTGAAATTTGACTTTCCTAATTTTAAGGTCATGGTATTTTTTGTTGAATGCCTTGTGTAGCTCATTAGATGATAGGGCCACTAATCGATTTTTGTCTAGCAAGTTGAGGTCCATTAATATTTCTTTTTGTGCTAAACTTAAGTCAAGGTTAAGGTCATAGGTTATTGAAAGTGTATAGAGCTTGGATTGAATAGAAAATGTTGGTAATTTTCTGTACACCAACTCATAAGGAGAATAGCCTATAGGAAGTTTCCATGTTGAGTAGTAGGCCCAAGGGGCATCATTGAGTTTTGTGCTCTAGTCCCTCCTATATTTGCTAATAGTTCTCATTAGGATCTTTGTGATTTCCTTGTTTGTAACCTCAGCTTAACCATTGGCTTGGGGGTGGTAGGGTGTTGTTAGTTTATGTTCATCCCCCAAGCGTTGCATAAGATTTCGAAAGGTAGTGCCTGTAAAGTGGGTTTCATTATTAGAAATTAATGCATGTGGCACACCAAACCTATTTACAACATTATGTTATATAAACCAAGTAGCAGTAAAAGATGTATAGTCAGTGATTGCTACTGCTTCTGTCCATTTTGTACAGTAGTCAACAACGACTATCATGTACACCTTTCCATTTGACTTGGATGTGATCGGACCCATGAAATCAATGCCCTAGATGTCGAAGGATTCCAATGGTTGGATCCACTGTTGAGGTTCCTCCATTTGAGTAGTCATTCCACCATCTTGTTGGTAGTGTTTACAAGAGCAGATAAATTGGTGAGAATCCGTGAAGATTATTGGCCAATAGTACCCTATCATCAGGATTTTAATGGCCATGTGTCTCCTAGCATAATGGCCCCCAAAAAGATCTTCATGAGCATTCTGGAGAATGCACAGTTGATCAACATCAAGGACATACCAAAAAAACAAGCCATTGGCACACACCTTGTAGAAGATTCTGTTGATCTCTATGAAGCATTTTACCTAGTGAAGAAACTATTCTTTCTTCTGGTGGTCCAATCCTTGTGGCATCTCTTGAGTGAGAAGATAGGTAAGAATGCCATCGTATCATTTAGGCTTAGTGGATAATTATTTAGTTATAGCCTTGGCAAAAAGAAGTTCATTAGGAAAAAGATCATATAGTGGGCTTTCCTCCTCTTTATTGTTCCATCGCAACCGACACAAGTGGTTAGCGACCACATTCTTAGTTTCTTTTTGATCTACCATCATAAGATTGAATTCCTATAGCATTACTAGCTACCAAATGATATCGGGGCTCATCGTTGGCTTATTCATGAGGAAGTGAATGGCATTATGGTCTGTCTGCACAAACACTTTGTATCCAAGCACATAATGCCTAAACTTCTCTACAGTAAACACCACTACCATATTCTTTTTCTGTGATGATGTAGTTTAGTTGTGCACCCACAATGCTTTAGCTTACACAGTGGATGTAATATGGATGTTTCTTGTCATCCAACTATATGAGTACAACTCCCAAGATGTAATTTGATGCATCTATCATAACATGAAATGATCTAGACCAGTCTAGTGCATGTAGAATTGGATTTTCTACAAGTTTCTCCTTTAATTGTTGGAATGTTTTTTCACATTCCTTGGTCTAGACAAATGAAGCATCTTTCTTTGTCAGCTCAACCAACGGTTTTGCAATCTTAGAGAAATTCTCTATGAATCGCTGGTAGTAGTTAGTGTGTCCAAGGAATGATGGAACATCTTTAACGGTTTCTAGTTGGTGGGTTATTCCTTGGATGATCCTTTTTTTTCAAGGCCAATCTCAATTCTTGCTTGTGATATATAATATCCTTTTGGACCATTAGATGACTCTTTTGCCAATTGAGCGTAAGGTTTGTTTCAACACATCTTTTCAGTACTTGCTCAAGGCAATCCAAGGCTTGCTCAAATGTAGCCTCATAGGTAGAGAAGTTATTCATAAATAATTCTATCCCGCTACCAATTTTTTGTTGAAAAATGCTAAGGACCAAACGTTAGAATGTAGCAGGGGCATTGAATAGACTAAAAGGCATCTTTTGATATGCAAATATCCTTCAAGGACTTGTGAATGTTGTTTTGCTTTGGTCCTCCAATACAATCTAGATTAGGTTATAGCCACTATAACCATCCAGAAAACTATAGTAGCAATGCTTGGATATGGAGTCCAATACCTAATCAACAAATGGCAACATAAAATGGTCCTTGAATATTTCCATATTCAAGAACCAAAAATCGATGCATACCTGCCACTTACTACCTTTCTTTGGCACAATCACAAGTTTATTGATCCATCCACTATTTGCAATGGGATAGATAAACCCTACTTTGAGGAGTTGTTCAATTTCCTCTTTAATGACCTACTTGAATTTGGGATTCAATTTTCTCTGTGGTTGCCTCTTTGGCTTCATGGCTGGGTGAGTGTAGATGCAATGCTAGCATATCCTAAAATCAATCCCTATAAATTTAGGATATGACCAAGGAAAGGCTGTTGACCATTTTTCAACAACATTTGTTTTCATTTAGGAGAAATATTTATATTAATTATTACCAATTTCCCATTATCTAAGAATACATATTCCATGCCGGTGGGTAGAGTTTTTAATTCAAGGGGCTCTTACTTGAAATTTTCAAGAATTTCCAACTCTCCCCAAGAGGTATCATCATTTGCATTATCAAAGAGTTGGTGATGAACTTGCTCTAGTTCATCCATGCTTGCAATATAAATGCACGTTAGGCTCTTAGTAAGTTCCATGCAAAGTGTGCTTCTCTTAAAATCAACAGTCAGCCACTAGGTACCCTCTTGTTTTGTGGCTGCTACGTATAGATACCTTTGAATATTAGCTTTAAATTCACACTACTTGCATGTGGAGATGGACACTCATTTTATGGAACAGATTTTCTGCATGCAATTGCACCTTGTATCATTATATGTGATGCATAAAACTCGCTTCTTCTTGATCTTTCCGAATGCATCTTCTTTAGATATCTCTAGGGAAAGATCTCTGATGTTCATTCTTGTATCAACGATGCTTAGCCATGTCCTTCCCATGATGATTGGGAAGTCTCCTTTATAGTTCTTCACCTTGATTACTAGGAAATTAGTAGGATAAGACCATCCAAAAATAGTGGTCATAGTGTCCTCTATGAGTCCCAATGGAACAGTGATGGACTAATTTGTCAATTCTAATTTGATATTGCTTTTCTTAAGAGGGGGTAGGTTCCATGCAATATACATCTTATGAGAAATCATGTTAACACCTGAACTTAAATCAAGAAAAGCTCTAGATGGCTCATTCCCAACAATCTACAAATAGATAAGAGGACTCCCAGTATCAGCTAATTTCCTGGGAAGGTTCCTAGCATGGATCCAATCAAAGACAACATGAGTAAGCATGATAGTATGGATCTTGGATAGTATTTGGTTTGAAGGGGACTTGAAGGAATTAGATGCAAAGAGAGATGAAGAAGCAAGGTTGCCAAATGCATGTATATGTGAGGGCTTAGGTGGATTGTTGGATCAGAAGAAGGTTCTTTTTTTTTGTTCTATTATCCAAACCACTTAGTTGATGAACCGATTGTAGATTAACTACCCTAGTAGCATTATGTTGTTGTGATTGGGCTAGAAGTTCATCTTGCATGGATGGAGCAGGTGATAGTTGTGTTAAGGGTGGAGGAATGTGTACAAGAACATGAGGAGGATAAGGATAAAAGGTGGTATCCCTCCTTGCATGTGGAGAATGAGTTCGATAATAATTAGGAGGGTAGTAGTGAGGTTGGAAAGTAGAAATGTGACTAAAAGAGTCACGTGGAGATAGGGTTTTCTAAACGTAATACTCATATGGATCAAGTTGTCTATAAGGGTATTACTACCTTGGCGGTGCCAATGTCCATGACTATGGTTACTGCCACTGTTGATATTACCCGTATGATTGCGATGGAGTTCCACTTGGATAATACTATTGTTGGTAGTCGAACTACCTAGGATTTCCTTGAGGATAAGGTAATCTTCTAGGAGTTTGCCTTTGTGCTAGTCATGGATTTACAGCATACACCCAAGACTCCTATAAGTGCAACACAATGGGGCAGCATCCCTTAGGATGTTAATAATGGCAAATGTCACACCCACCATCATCATCTAATTTTCTTCCACAACTTCCTCTATTACAGCAATCTCTCCCTTACCTATTTGATTAGCACGTTCAGCTTCCTTATGCGTCTTGCGATCATAATCACTACTTTTTTTTTGGATTCTTCAGCAATTTTTAGGATATCTTGAAATTTACTATCCATAGAGTCCCATAACTAATCATCGTTGGCTGAAATTTCAAAGGTAAATTTTTGAAGTAGTAAGGTTTTCTAATTCACCACTTCATCAAGTAATGATTCCTCCTCACTGTCACAAAATCAAACCTCTCTCTTGTAAATGGAAGGATCACAGTTGTACTCTTTTGTACTTTTGCATTTCCTTAACTCTCCTTCTTCTTTCACTACCAACTTGATCAACCTTTAGATCTAATGGGCTCTTAATTCTAATAATCACTCTTGGGCATAAATGCCAAGAGTTCTCCTTGTTTATGATTGGAGCCAATCTATGTTGTGGCGAAGTTGTTCCAGTTGAGAATAATCATGGCTAGGACATATGTGCAATAGAGAATAATATCAATCCATGGTGGCATTCCAAGGGTTCATGTGTCCCTTGCTTCCATCCTTAGATCTGCTTCCTCAAGTTCGATACTTGAGAGTATGTCTAATACTTGTTATTGAATAGTTTGAGCATTGTACTCCACCATCTGATGGATTCTGGTTCTAAGGACCGGTACCAGCTTTTTGCTTCTTTAATGTGTGTCTTGGGGAATAGCTTAAGCTTTTGCCAATCATTTTCTATATTTTGTAAGGCACAAGCATTGTGGAAGGCTTGAAGATGGTTCTATGGATCTGAGTTATATCCCCCTTCAAACCTAGGGATATTGTTCATGTCTAGCCTCTAGATCCAACTATCCTTAATGTTCCTTGTAGAAATTTGCATGGCCTCTACAATGTTTAGCATGCTTCGAGTAGCAAGAAAAGGCTCATCAAGGCCATGATTCTAATGCCTATATGCCCTCTACTATCCCTTTATTCATAGTGGCCAGTCTCTTTTGAACACTCGCACCTCAAGTCTTGACTTGTCCAACAATCCCTATGATCATCTTGGTCTTGTCAGTCACCTCCATCATGATCATGCCCCTTGCGATCACATTCAAAGCTAAAAGAGGAAGAATATAATAATGAACATGAAGAGGAAGGAGGACTAGCATCATCACAGTGCTTGCTACCCCCTCTTTGGTGATTGCAACCATGATCACGATCTTGTTTCTTTTCTACATCCCTACCCTGACGCTCCTCCTTGGATCCCCCTTTTTCATTGGATTCATTCTTGCTAGAACCTAGATTATGGATTGTGGACTGCAGGTTCTAGTTTTGACCTCCTTCATTGAAGTCAAAGAGAGGAGTTTTGTTGAATGAAAAATCCCCATAGAAGGGTTCTCCACCATCTTTGTGGTACATCAGGTATGGAAAATCATTGAATCATTTCCCCTTCATAAATTCGTAGCACTGTTCTAGCTATTGATCCCTTAGACATTGTGCCTCAATGGGATGATAATCCCTAGCATCACTATCTTGCACAATGTACTCAACATGAAGTCCCTGGAGACCCAATCATATAAGTATTTGTTGGAGCATCACAAGAACAAATTGATCAGGCGGTAACATGATGTTATCCTTCATGTCGCGCCACCATAGTAGTTCATCCTAGTGTAGGATGAAGGTGAAATTGGGTACATACTCATCAAGATGAGCATATACCACTTTGTATTATTGGGGCACCTACTGATGTACTCCATCAAACTTAGAGAATCACTCTTGTGAGAAGAAGACATCTTGTGTTAGAAAATAAAAATGTAGCATGCTTTTTAAAATTATTGTAGTTATTTTAAAGTATGATATGACTCTAGGGTTTATTCCAACGATTTTGAATAATTTTCACCAAGTCCTAGATAGTGCACATAACAACTAAAATTCCTCGACGATGGCACCAATGATGAGTGGCGAGGTACCCTTATGCCCAACCATACGAATTACAAGCGTTCATGTGTGATCTGGTCAAATTCTGTAGACCTTAAGTTCTTAAGTACACTAGTTCTAGGATGTGAAATCTAGTCATGACAATCGTTGTCTTCTCAACTACACTTGTTGAGCTTAATTGTATGGTTGAGTGTACTTGAGACACATGATTTTTATTATATTGTATTTTATTTGTCTATAATTAAGAACAAGTTGAAACTCAATTTATGAAGCACTTTAATTAATCTAATTACTGATCAATAACTAACTATCCTAACATAAGTATCTAATCCCGCTTTCCATGCACATCCTAAACATGTATAATGTTGTTGGGTTACCAAGCATTAAGCGTCACTGGGATTATCAAGGGTCACACACATGCTCGAAGTAGTTGTACTTATGTGCTTAACTAACTCTATTTAATCGAACTAGCTTACTTTAGCTTAATTACTTTGGAGCATCAAAGGAAATTGCATAAAACATTACATGCATAAATAAAGTATTTAAGCTAGTTAAGGTGCTGCAAGGTTTGATCAAAAAGCTTGTCTTTATTGTCGCACATATTGCCATGCTTAGGTATAATAATGCTTGAATAAAGATCCATACACTTAATGACTCTTGCTACGGGCACTTTGGAAAATATTCTAACTCTAGAGAAAACAATCTGCAAAAGTTCTACTATGCTATGACAAAAAACTATATAGAAACTGTGTGCCTAAGCGCTATATTTCTAGGCTAGCACATATCCCACAATATCGAATATTCAACATCGCATATTGGGAATCGATATCAGATACCCAATATTGAAGCCAGACAAAACATTGTTCATCAACATCTTATTTGAGTGTCATCATACTTGAACACATTCCATGAATGGCAATAAGATGAAGATTGATTTATATTCATTGCAGCACTTTGACCTAGAATAGATTTACCTTTAAGGAAATTTACTTTTTATGTACTTAGTTATTATTTACATTTTCATGCATATTAATCAATTGATGGAATGAGTGTGACCAATTTTGAGTGTAAACATGTATTCGCTTAGTAATCCCAGTAGCGTTATTGGTTAGTTTGCTCAGTAGCATAACACTTCGTAATCCTAGCAATTGAGCTGTGAGTTCAAGATGTGTATGGAAAGCTGAGAATAGATACTCATCATCCTTAGGCTAGCTTAGAATTTATCTTCTTGTTATTAATTAGAGTAAATAATTAATTTCTATATTATCATTCAGTTAGTTTAAGGACCACACAACATCAATAATCATATGCCTTACTTTGGACTAAACCATATGTGACCAAGCTACCACTGGTCCAAGTGGAAGACATTGACCTATTATCAATGCTTAACAATCTAGATACCACACTAGTCCCATCAACAAAATTCAACCTAATTACATGTAAAAACTTATGATTCATATGGTTAGGTGTAGGCAATTCCCACCGCTCATCATTTATGAACTAATTGTAGCCACACATATTATGAAGATGCCCATTATACTACATGATGTCCATTATGCCCATGATATGAGCCCATGATCAAAGTTAACCATGGGTTTCACCAGAAAATTAAAATTGTTATAGCCCCTTGACTAATAAGAAGCCAATCACATATGGAATGACAAGCAAAATTTTAAAATAATTATTTCTACATATATACAAACTTTTCATGTAATATAATAATAATAATAAATTGATATTTACAAATGGATCTTTTACAATGATTGAGTTATAAACTTTTGTCAAATCCTTTACTTCATAGAAGAAAAAACAATTCTAATAAATAATAAAAAAACTAAGGTAATATAAAAGTATCAATACACTTTATAAAGTATTTATTTGACTATATGTTTTACAGGTAAAATATTGTTAAGAAAAAATGGAACTAAAAAAACTAATGGGTATCAAGGATAGATAAGCCCATAATACACCTCATTTCTCTTCACAAACTATTGCCAAAATCTTAGTCCAAAAGGATAATCATGTTTTAATCAACAAAAGAGTCACAGCAAAGTATGTAATTTTAAACTTAATGTTTTCAAGTTGGCAAAGAAGTGCTAGTGCTCAGTATTCAACTAACCTAAGTATAATCACAGTGGTATGCACTTGCAATAATAAGTACAAGGTTGAGTGTTTGATTTCTTTATTTTATAATTTTATATCTATTATCAAGTATACTTACAATTTTTTCATCTCATACTTTCACTGGAGCTCTATGTATGACCATGTATGTATGTCATGCATATGCACATTTCTTATTCATTGGCTACATAGCTTATGTGGATCCATATATGCTTTGCCAACTTTAGGTTACAAGTTTTTAAATAATACCAACCGACCAATGGTAAGCGGAAGACCCAAGGAAGTTTGAATGGTATGTGCTTTTACTGCAAGTCTTCCGGCATTTATTCGAATTTCATGCCTTGTAGAATAAATGATGATGATGGAACAATTTAAATAGTTAATAAGCTAAACCATTTCATCATGCAGTCCATGTTTTCTACTACAAAATCATGACATGTGGTCCAAATTACTTTTCCTTTTCTGGTTTGGCTTCTCTTCAGCCTAAACATTAGGTAAAAGTTATATTTGCTCTCATTAGGTTGTAAAAAACCTATGTCCTCATCCCATGTCATACAATGCTATGCATGACAAATGGATACCCATCTTCCTATGTCCATCTCTCCATTGCATGACCATGAGTATGAAAATGTAATGCCCATGAAAATGTGATGCCAATGTCAGGAACAAAGTTTAGGTCCCATTTCTTTGGCCAATTTCTTTCCCTTTTCATTCCTGAGCAACATTGACGGTGGTGGTCCAATCTAATCTAAACTCTCCTACCTACTGAGCACTCGACATTAAGCTTCCGTGTAGGCTTGGGGTCCAAATCCTCCTTGGATTAGCTTCATTTAATAGTTGTTACTGTAAGTGTTTCCATTAATTTATTTTTCATATCTTTCACTTTTATTTTGCTACATCATTTCAACATTCCTTATGTTTTCTAATTCTTCTTGTTTACATTATTCTAAATTTATATTTCATAGACATGGTTTAAGTTTTTCTTCACCAGCCCCTAAATTTTTGTCCCTAATCTTACCAACCCCTGAATATCTCTAATGTCATAATATTGAATTTTTTTTTATCAAATCAAGTAACAATGCAACTTGAATGCATCTCGCACTCTAGTGCATTTAGGGCTACTTTATAGGTTGCAATCCACTATGACTCACATGAGAGTAAAACGTTTTATGCGAGAACATGTGAGTCATGAGTTCATCGCAGTTCAAGGAAGAGAGATATATTGAACCATGCAAGGTCCTGCGTAGCACAAGACATCACAGTTATCACTTGAAACTAAATTTCAATAGTGCAATGGGCTGTGAGTAACATGGTGAGTACATAGCACTTTTTACAGTGTGACCATCATGTGTGACGCATGATAGCACAGTGTAGCTTGTGTGTAGTACAAGTTACAAACCATTTCATCACGTAGTTGGTAGAAAATGAGTTGTTAATGAATGAAATTGGATTGTAAATTGTGCTTCCAACTTTACCAATGAGGAATATGAACAACCATTATCTCATTTTTAATATATTAAATTTTATCAATTTATCTATACCGAATGCTTTTGTATAGTTTAGAAGCTACAAAAATTAGAGACTTAAATTTCAAATTTTAATGAGCGGGAGGCTCAAATTTTAATGAGCAGGAATTTCAAATTTTAATGAGCGGGAGTTTCAAATTTTAATGAGTAGGAGTTTCAAATTTTAATGAGTGGAGTTTCAAATTTTAATGAGCAGGAGCTTTAAATTTTAATGAGTGGTAGTCTCAAATTTTAATGAGCGGGAGTTTCAAATTTTAATGAACGATAGTCTCAAATTTTAATGAGCAGGAGTTTCAAATTTTAATGAGCGGGAGTCTCAAATTTTAATGAATGGGAGTCTCAAATTTTAATGAACGGGAGTTTCAAATTTTAATGAGCGGGAGTCTCAAATTTTAATAAGCGGGAATCTTAAATTTTAATGAGCGGGAGTTTCAAATTTTAATGAGCGGGAGTTTCAAATTTTAATGAGCGGGAGTTTCAAATTTTAATGAGCGGGAGTTTTAAATTTTAATGAGTGGGAATCTTAAATTTTAATGAGCGGGAGTTTCAAATTTTAATGAGCGGGAGTTTTAAATTTTAATGAGTGGGAGTTTCAAATTTTGAAGTTGGGACCCTTTTTAGACATGTACTGACATGCTCATTCCCTTATCTTTGCAGCTTCGGCTACTTGGCCACATTGCCTAAACACACTGATGAGGGGTGAAAGTCCCCGAAAACATTTTGTGTCACAACAAATATTATGCAATGGTTTGAGCTTCTATTACTTTCTGTCTAACAGTTTTTCTGTTTTACAGTTTCTGCAATATTTCGCTCAGCCTCCCCGTTCTTTTCCTTGACGCACGAGATCTATTTCCTAAAATTTCTAAAATTTTCTCTCTATCTCGTTGCCTTGGAATTGTAGAACCTTGCTTGACAGTGTCTTTCGCTGTTCTTTGGATTCTAACCATTTTCAAATTTTTCTATTTTTGGTTAGGTTTTAATCCTTTTGCAGGTTCTCCATGGGTTTTGATCACGTTGCAGGATTATGCGGACCATAACATGTTTCTTTTTTATCCATGTTTTGACAACCGCCCTGCTTACGTTGGTCTTCTTGGTTGTGGTTTCTTTTGAAGCTATTTTCTTCGGCTTCATCACAACCTCTGGCTGTTTCTTCTTCGGCATCGTTGCAGCTCGTCCCTCCGTTGTTGTTGAAGATCTTGTTCGTTGCTATTTTTAGCCGAACTTCTGCATGCATGACATTCTCTAGTGTTGGACCCCTCATGTCCACCATTTAAACATGAGGGTTCCCCTAAACCCTAAACACCCTTCAACTCTGCCAATAGATCTGATCTGTTGAATGTTTCATGTTCGCCTTTGAAATACTGCTTTGTAATAGTTTTGTTAGTATATTGTCCCACCCCCATCTCGCCTTTGATGAGTAGGGTCCGCTCAAATTTTAATGAGCGGGAGTTTCAAATTTTGAAGTTGGGACCCTTTTTATACATGTACTGGCATGCTCATTCTCTTACCTTTGCAGCTTCGGCTGCCTGGTTGCATTGCCTAAACACACTGATGAGGGGTGAAAGTCCCCGAAAACGTTTTGTGTCACAATAGACGTTATGCAATGCTTTGAGCTTCTATTACTTTCTGTCTAATAGTTTTCCTGTTTTACAATTTCTGCAGTATTTCGCTCAGCCTCCCCGTTCTTTTCCTTGATGCACGAGATCTATTTCCTAAAATTTCTAAAATTTTCTCTCTATCTCGTTGCCTTGGAATTGCAAAACCTTGCCTGACAGCGTCTTTCGCTATTCTTTGGATTCTAACCATTTTTAGAGTTTTCTATTTTTGGTTAGGTTTTAATCCTTTTGCAGGTTCTCCATAGGTTTTGATCGCGTTGCAGGATTATGCGGACCACAACATGTTTCTTTTTTATCCGTGTTTTGACAACCACCCTATTTACGTTGGTCTTCTTGGTTGTGGTTTCTTCTGAAGCTGTTTTCTTTAGTTTCATCACAACCTTTGGTTGTTTCTTCTCTGGTGTCGTTGCAGCTCATTGCTCTGTTGCTATTGAAGATCTTATTCATTGTTGTTTTTAGCCGAACTTCTGCGTGCATGACATTCTTTGGTGTCGGACCCCTCATGTCCACCATTCAAACATGAGGGTTCCCCTAAACCCTAAACACCCTTCGGCTCTGCCAATAAATTCAATCTGTTGAATGTTTCATGTTCGCCTTTGAAATACTACTTTGTAATAGTTTTGTCAATACATTGTCCCACCCCCATCTTGCCTTTGACGAGTGGGGTCAGCTCAAATTTTAATGAGCGAGAGTTTCAAATTTTGAAGTTGGGACCCTTTTTATACATGTACTGGCATGCTCATTCCCTTACCTTTGCATCTTCGGCTGCCTGGCCACATTGCCTAAACACACTGATGAGGGGTGAAAGTCCTCAAAAACATTTTGTGTCACAACAGACGTTGTGCAATGCTTTAAGCTTCTATTACTTTCTGTCTAACAGTTTTCCTGTTTTACAGTTTTTGCAGTATTTCGCTCAGCCTCCCCGTTCTTTTCCTTGACACACGAGATCTATTTCCTAAAATTCCTAAGATTTCTAAAGTTTCAAATTTTAATGAGAGGGAGTCTCAAATTTTAATGAGTGGGAGTCTCAAATTTTAATGAGCGGGAGTTTCAAATTTTAATGAGCGGGAGTTTCAAATTTTAATGAGCGAGAGTTTCAAATTTTTGAAGTTGGGACACTAATTTTACATGTACTGGCATGCTCATTCCCTTGCCTTTGAAGCTTCGACTGCTTGGCTGCATTGCCTAATGCTTTGAGCTTTCTATTACTTTCTGTCTAACAGTGTTTCTATTTTACAGTTTCTGCAATATTTCTCTCAGCCGCCTGTTCTTTTCCTTGACGCATGAGATCCAACTTAAAATTTTAAGTCTCTGAAATTTTTCTCTCTATCTCATTGCCTTGGAATTGCAAAGCCTTGCCTTTCAGCATCATTCGTTGTCCTTTGGATTCTAACCATTTTCAGATCTTTCTATTTTTGGTTAGGTTTTAATCCTTTTGCAGGTTCTTCACGGGTTTTGATCACGTTGCAAGATTATGCGGACCACAACATGTTTCTATTTGATTCGTGTTTTGACAACCGCCTTGCTTACGTTGGTCTTCTTGGTTGTGGTTTCTTTTGAAGTTGTTTTCTTTAGCTTCTTCGCAACCTCTGGCTGTTTCTTCTCCGGTGACATTGCAGATCGTTTCTCCGTTGCTGTTGAAGATCTTTGTTCATTGCTATTTTTAGCCGGACATCTGCGTACGTGACATTCTCTAGTGTCAGACCCCTCATGTCCACCATTCAAACATGAGGATTCCCCTAAACACCCTTTAGCTCTGCCATCTCAATCTGATTTGTTGAATGTTTCATGTTCGCCTTTGAAATACTGTCTGTAATAGTTTTGTTAGTACATCGTCCCATCCCCATTTCGCCTTTGACGAGTGGGGTCCTATCAAATTTTAATGAGCGAGAGTTTCAAATTTTTTAGGTTGGGACACTATTTTTACATGTACTGGCATGCTCATTCCCTTACCTTTGCAGCTTCGGCT
>MNCI01006191.1:0-10627 GCA_015680685.1 Gnetum montanum
AGCATCCCTAGAAACATCCCTAGATTGGCGTGAACACTTGGTCCAGGGATGTGACTGAGGATCCTCTTATCGAAGCACCAATAACGACATCCATGGGGGAAATAAAAACACTAAAACTAAGTTTCCTTCTAGATCAACAAATTCAAAAAAATGCATACAGAGTACTTCAAGACAACATCAAGGTATTCGCATGGTCTTACAATGACATGCCAGGCTTAGAGTTATGGCTAATACAACATAACATTGTATTGGACCCATGTGTCAAATTGGTTAAACAAAAGGCTCGAAAGATTAAACTAGAAATCGCACTAGCCATACGTGATAAAATCACTAAGCTATACCAAGCAAGTTTCATTCATGTGGTCAATTACTCAGAATGGATGTCAAACATCGTTGTAGTCTCTAAGAAAATGGGAGGGATATGAATCTATATAGACTTCCAGGATCTAAATAAGGTAATGATTAAAGATGAATTCCCACTACCAAGTATCGACTAGGTTATCGACACTATGGTTGGTCATGCTTTACTATCCTTCATGGATGGGTTATCAAGTTACAATCAAATTCACATAAATCTAGAGCATCAGTTGACAACTACGTTTATGACCCCTTGGTGTACCTTTAGTTACACTATGATGCCCTTTGGTCTAAAGAACACCAGAGCAACCTACCAATGAGCCATGACCTATATATTCAGTGACTACCTCCTAGAGAGAATAAACGATTATGTGGATGACATAGCGGTCAAGTCTAAGATAGCTATTGATCATCCCACTGATCTAGATGTAGTCCTGAAGCATTGTCATAGGCATGGCTTGCGCCTTAATCTAAAGAAGTGTGTTTTCAGCTTAAAGACTAGGCACATGCTAGGGTTTGTAGTATTGGAGGCTGGAATATGAGTGGACCCTGACAAAGTTAAGTCCATCATTAACCTAGCACCCCCTAAGAACCTTAAATAATTGCACGGGTTGCAAGGTAGAATACACTTCATCAAAAGGTTTATAGCAAGGTTGATTGACAAGTTACACCCCATGCAATACTTACTAAAGAAAGGGATTAACTTTGAATGGACAACATAATGGCAAAAAGCCTTTGATGACTTGAAGAAAGAGCTTTTACACCTTCCAACTATTTACTCACCACAGAGGGATAAGCCTTTCTACATCTACCGTGCTACTTCGGACATGTCTATTACAGTGCTGTTATGCCAAAAAAGAGAAGATGACTCTGAAGCCCTAGTCTATTACTTGAGTCATGCATTGATAGCATATGAATCCAAATACAATGAAGTTGAAAGGAATTGTGTCACTTTAGTGTTCGTGCTAAAAAAGTGAAGAAACTACCTATTCTGTAGTCAAGTGAACATCATATGCAAAAGCAACATACTTTGGGCTATCATAAATAACTTATATGAAAGTAGCAGGATAGCCCGATGGAAGGCAATAACAATGGAATTCAACTTACACTATGTAGCCTAATCATTAATGAAAGGACAAGCAATAGCTAGGCAGCTAGCAACCTCACCCATTGATGATGAGGTGACCATAGAACCTGAATTCCCTGATGAACATATCAGTAGTGTCAACCTTGTACCATCGCATTTTGAGGCCACTTTGCATTTTGATGGCACCATCATTACATTCCCCTCGGGGGACATGCAACCTTTTGCTTACCGCTTCACGTTCCTTTGTACGAACAATGTAGCTGAGTACGAAGGACTCCTTAGGGGTCTCTTAGCAGCCTAAAAATTAAAAATCTAACATTTGGCAATTCGAGGTGACTCTTAACTTGTTGTCAATCAAATCACTGAGGTCTACACGTATAAAGCTTTGCATTTATAGCCTTACTATGATTTGGCCAAAAACTTATTGCAATAATTCACCACAACAGACATCTAGCATGTGCCATGCAATGAGAACACTGTAGTTGATGCCTTAGCTACGCTAGCATTAAACATACCATCACACCTATTCACAACTCTACCTGCTTCGATAACAGAGTGCAGAGACCTTATCACGCAAGCAGTACATGTGGCCTTTGTAAGCAATACCAATAGCCAAGAGTGGTATGCTAATGTGAAAGCCTACATGCAACATGGTAAACCCCCACAAAGTTTGACATCTGCCCGAAGGGATGTAATCCGAAAGCGAGCATGGCAGTATGTCCTGGTAGGAGATAATACCTTGTGTAAATGCTCCTTTGATGGAATACTATTAAATTGCATTGGTGTGGAGGAGGTGCAAAAAAAGTTAGCAAAGTCCATAAAGGACTATGTGGAGGACACATAGCTCCCAGGGCCATGGCAGATAAGATTAGATGCTAGGGTATTATTGGCCTTGCATGGAATAGGACTATTTTGCTAAAGTCACGATGTGTGACACATGGTAACATCACAAAAACCTTATACACATGTCACCTACTAAGTTGCATCCTATGCAGATCACATGGCCATTCCAATGATGGGGACTAGATATCATAGGACCCATAACACCTAAGTCTTCCGCAGGACATAGCTTCATCTCCGTTAGGAAGACTACATCTCAACAGGTTTACCACTTCATCCTGGATAACATTGTAATAAGGTTTGGTCTTCCCATGACTATTGTGATGGACAATGGGCCACAGTTTAGTACTACAGAAACCAGAACCTTTTGTAGCAATGTTGGCATTAAGCGATCTTTCTCATCGCCATATTACCCATAGGCTAATGGTTATATAGAAGCTACAACAAGGCCATCATCAACTTGCTTAAAAGAATTCTTAGCAATAGGAAGAGGCGATGGCATGAGAAAATCCTCTATGTGCTACTGTACGACATGTAGGAAGGCTACAAGTAAGACCCCCTACAGCCTAGTCTACGGATCTAAAGAAATTTTGCCTGTTGAATTGCAAGTACCATTACTATGGATGATCCTTTCAAGCATCATAAATGAAGCCAAAAATAATGATTCAAGGATCATCGATCTCAACTCCCTAGAGGAAGACTGTGCACAAAAATTATGTCTCATCGAATGGTATCAGGACAACCAGCAACAAAAGCATCATGCAGACCTACATCAACGACCAATTAAAAAGGAGGACCTAGTCCTCAAAGCTGTGCATGAACATGTGGACAAGCTTTTGGCAAATTGGGAAGGTCAATTCATAGTCACAAAAGATTACAAGAATGGAGAATTCAAGTTGGCAGACATGGATGATAGAGAGTTTGCAAACCCTATAAACCACTAGTACTTAAAGCTGTACTTTTTCTAATGCAGAAGCAAGGTAAGTGCCATAGTCCACTATGCTATAAACTTGCATCCATAGTCTGCTACGACTATAAATTGGCATCCATAGTCTGCCATGACTATAAACTAGCACAAATCATCCACCATGACTATAAACTAGCACAGAATGTCCGCTATGACGTTAAACTAACACAAACGGTCTGCTACAACCTTAAACTAGCCCATCCACCATCCGCTACGATGATGAACTAGTACAGTGGTATGCTAAAACCTTAAACTAGCATAGTGGTTTGCTAGGACCTTAAATTAGCACAATGGTCTACTGGGACCTTAAACCAACACATTAAATGGTCTACTAGGACCTTAAACTAGGTTCGCGGCATAACGTTCCCAGCTCATAATCCACGACCATTCAAACAAGCGAGCATGCATAGTGCCGATGCAGGGTGGAGCGTTGCAATTCCAGAATGTAGTTCATGATGGCAAGAGAGCATCCTTTGGAACGAATGTGATGCCACTGCCCCTGCATCTTGTTGATCCTCCAAAGATGTCATCTGACATCTTGCTGACCTTTCGGAGCTATCGTTATCACGGATCGTTGCCTTGGCAGTAGCTTCCATTGTCAGCACTTGCTGCAAGAGCCCCAGCACTATTGTGGCCTAGCCACAAAGTTGCTACACTCCAGCCCTTGCCATCATCCAAGCCTAAAAGATGTTTAGCTGTTAGGCCTCTTACCTTATGGCTGAACTGTATGATGTTTGACTTGGGCAGGGACTCCTAAGCGCTCGCATCGCCATAACTCCTAGCCCCCTTGGTGCCGATGGCTTCACCCTACCACTACCAGAGCTGCTGCTAGCCTTCCTGCTTTAGATGTCGCATGGCTCAACTATAGTGCTTATCACTTTAGTAATTTCTAGAGCAAGTATGACCTTTTTCTAACTGTATTTCATGGTTATATTTCTCTGGTCTGCTTTCTATTGCCTTTGCAGGATATGGGCCAAGATGGTGTCAGTCAGAGATGCATTTCGCTAGGAGGATAGGACACCACATCGTTTCGAGGTGATCACTCTAACTAGCTTAGCTACTTGGGAGTGCACATCCTGCCCCTTCCCTTTAACCTTCGTCATCTTGTTTCTCAAATCTATAGTTTCCCTTTACACACCTCTTTTACAAGATTTTTCGACACGTGTAAAGCCCTCCTATATGCTCAATCGCAAAGTCCATGATGCATGTAATGTGACTCGCCGCATGGGAAGCATCTATAGGCAGGTCAAAGCCCCACATGAATGTAACCCAACTCATCCCAAGGAGAAAATACCTGTCCTACAACAACAAGATTGTTTGCAAATGAATATGGCTAAACAACAAAAGAAAAGTGCAAAAGCATAACAAAAAAAATAGAGCAGAGCAAAATAGAAAAAAAAGAAAAGAAGAAGAAGAAAAAGAGAGTGTGTGCCCAAAGTGAATGGCACACTAGCTATTTCACAATGATCCTCTCCAAGCATCTAGATGAGAGGTCAAAATCCAGTAAAAGAAAAGATGTCAATGTGGGCCAATTCCCTCAGAAGGTAAGTTTCATCTTACCTTTTCCTGAACTTGTCCCCTTAAGTCCATCCTTTCCCCTTTTCCCTGCACAACTATCCTATTACTCCCAAGCACAACAAAGTGATTTCTGAGCAACCACTAGAGAGCAATGTTGGTGACTTGTCCTTCCTAGTGTTTTGTATTCTTTGACGATGTCTATCGGGCAGATCCTCCAGACATCAAGAAAGAGGGGTTAGTGAAACACCATAAAATTTCAAGATCCTCATGCCTCACTAGGATCTTGGAATTTAGGCAAGGACTTCCACAAGTGCAGCATCATGACAGTTCGGTAGGAAAATTTAGACACTGAGCTTGGACTGTGTAATCCAACAAGTTTTCTATCGCTAGAGCTAACAGGCCCAATGGACTCTCTAGCTTGCCCACCTAGACAATTCACCCGGCTAACAGTCCACTCAAAAACTATGCTAGGAGTTGCCGAAAGTGTTTAGATAAGCAAAGTAGTTCGGTAAGTTTTCTAGAGAAGAAGTTTGCTACGCTACACTGCGCTATGCACCGTAGCAAGCCTTGAAAGACATTTGCTCAAGCATCCAAGTGCGAATTAATAGAATGATTCCAAAACAAGTCGAGATTCAGTCAACATAAGGTGCTATGCTACGCTATACTATGTAGCATAGCAAAGGTGAAGTAGAAAGGCCCAGCTTGCCAAGTGATTCCAATAAGAAAGTTGCACTTGGTAAACACTCTGGCATCCAAAACCGGTTGCCCACCTTAGTCCCAGGAGTTGAGAAAAGTTTCTTGCTAGAAAATGGTAGTTGAACAAAAAAGCAGGATACACTAGCTACTATGCTATGCTACACTACATAGCATAGCACAATATAGCAACAATGCAAAAGCATCAAGGGTGTTTCAAACATGAGTTCAGCAAGTTCAACGACTTCCCGACACAAAGGAAAAAATTTGTAGTTGTTAGCATGACCAAGCCTTAGACAAATGCTTTTAGCTCCAACACAAGTTTCATTTAAGACCAGTGGCTATGCTATGCTACATTACATAGCATAGCATAGTGTAGCAAGCAGCCACCTACGCTACGCCAATGTACTTGACAGCGTGAGTAATACAACACTGGTATGGAAGCATCAAGATGTCTTCAGGTAGTTCTACAACCAGTTGACAACAATCTTCCTCACTTTGGCATCTCCTTACCGGAATCAGCAATTTCATTCCATCTTGCACATCCCCTGGTTAGCTCCCAAAACATTGTTCCTATGCTTGACCCTACTCGTAGGAGTAGGGAAGACGTAGTCCTTGAGCGTAAGCTCCATTTTTTGTTTGCATTTTTAGCACACTAGATCTCACCACATACAGTTCCGGCGGTATAGTCACGGTGTAGCCAAGTTCATGTCCAGCATTGCACACCTACATGGTATGGGCATGTTAGCATCTTGTGGGGTCCAGGACACATGGTATCCAGGCCCCATTTTTTGCCTGCTCCTGGCCCTATAAATACCCTGACAAAGAACGTTCAAAGGGTTCACTTTTTTGCTTAAAGAGTTGACATTTTTACATTGACAAGAGTAGTTGACTTGTTGTCTTTACGCATTGGCTGGTCAACTTCTTGATTGGCTTCTTAGAAAACAGAGTTGGCTTCTTGCTGCAGTTGGCTTTTAGAAGACATAGTTCACATTTTTCTTGACCGTTTTAATTACCTTTGAGTAAGTAGTGCATCTCTGGCATTGCATAACCTATTGTACACCTTTCAAACAAGGCAAAGAATTGAATCTGCGACCTTGGGGTGGTGCATTTTCTTAACCGAGTTTGTTTTGCTATTTCTTTCCTATTATTGTTGTTTTGCATCATTTACTCCATTTCTGCATTTACTGACCATCAATTTACCTCATGTATCTTGCTTCTGAAACAACATTTATGTAAGGTTAAGATACACTGATTAAGTCCCTGGTTGATTTGACCAACCAGACCAGTGAGGGAACCCTGTTTCCGTTTTTTCTCCAACATGGCTCACACGGGGTTAAATTGTTTGCCCGGCAACCTCTCGGTGTTCTAGCCCATGTTTTTGGTCACTACAAATATGGATCTGCACTACAAAGAAGATAAAAGATCAGATATTGCTAAGATCCATTTTATTGATCCATTTTACTGAGAATTTTTTTGGTAGATTAAAACAAGTTTTCCACTTAAATGTCACTTTAAACTGAATCAACCTTAATTGTTTTCTTGGTAAGATAATGTAGGTGTTCCCACTAGTTAACAATTTCAATAGTTTTATTAAATATTAAAATATAGATGCAACTACTGATAATTAAAAATATTAGAATATTCATATAAAATGGATTGTTAAATATCGGATCATTATTAAACATATTCGGGATGACTTTGGAAATATCCAAATTTTTTAAATAACTTCCTTAGATATCAGATCTCATCATTATTTTAAAAAAGCCAGAGAAAAATTAGAGAAACTATAAGATATCAACAAATTGATTTAGTAATAACTTCCTTATTATAGAAAAAACCACATTGTAATAAAGATTTGTACTTATTATAATAAAGATAAACTGAATTGCATTGTTTATAGTTTATTCGGGTTTACGAAGGGCAATAGCTTTTATGTGTGATTGCTTTTTTTTTTTTCAATAATTTATGCTTTTTATGTGTGATTGCATCATACATAGTGCACTTCTGATGAAGAATTCCTTAAAACCGACAAAAGAAAATTGAGCTCTTGACCTTCTTTTCTATTTTATTTTAAAAATGCTTGTTGGTAAATACCGTGTATTTTCCTGACTCCTACTCGTAAACAAAAAATGAATCGTAATAAATTGCTGTCCACCCTTTCCTTTCCATATGGCCTTCTTTGTTATTGCTATCATCTAGTTTTTATCTAATGTTTTGGTAAAAAGGTGTAACCATTTTAACAATTTGTTTACATGATGAACGGTTTTTAAAACAATGAAAATAAATATAATTTGGAATGGAGTATGGTAACAGTTCAATTTTCTACTATTAATAAATAGAATTTACTAATTAAATAAATTCATGCATGGTTTAAAACTAGTTTTTAGAAGTAAAAAATAAAGTTGTTTCAATTGATTCAAAACTAATGAACACAAATTATATACCAAAGTTGAGTCCAAAAATGTATAAATGATATGGAATTCAAGTATTTAATATACTATTTAGATATGGAAATATAAAGATTATCAAAACCAAAAAAATCTAGAATTATGCTAAAATTTAACTATAGGCGTTAGCCTAGTAATTAGACTCTTGATTTGGAATATTGAAGTTACGAGTTTATTCTAGTGGACAATATTGAGCTATCAAGCTCTAATTAAACTATATATTTTGAAATGTACTTATAGGTCAATTATTCCATATTCCAACAATTTCATTTCATATTTAGTTCATTTTCTATTTTATTTCAATAAGGTGTTAAGGGTCCACCACTTGAAGTGATGGTAAGGTGCTTGTTTCTTAAGTTGTAAGACCTGGGTTCAAGCTTGGGCATAACTACTCAAAAGAGGGTAGGCTTTTGCTCTTCCATGAGAAGACTACACCTTGGTGGAATAAGAATTAAGCCTCTAAGTGATGGTCTTTTTTATTTCAATGACGTGTTAACTTAGCAGTACAAGTCTTTGCTTGGTAACCCCAAGCCACAAGTTTGATTTGACTAGATAACATTGAGATATAAATTAAAAACAAGTCTATGGAAGGATTTCTAAAACTTGTTTGATAAGTCCAAGGGTAGAATTCTAAAATTGGTCTAATAGATCCAATAGGTTTCAGTGGACATAATTAAAAACTTTTAGTTTTAGAAATAGCAAATTTTAAAAATTATTTATGCCATCTATGATGGGCACTTTAGAAATTTTGATTTTGGAAGTTCTAATTGACTTATAAAAGAACTTTATCATGTTTCAATTGTGAATTTAAGTTTTCACCAATGCTAGTGATACCAACATGTTCTTCTAGAAATAACTTGTATTTTAGTTCATCTAATACACTAACTAGCATATACCAAAAAGAAAAGAAAAGATTGCTTTCTAATGTTATTATACAACCCAAATTTACTTTTTTCTTTCCATAATGATAATAATGAAAACGTTAGTATATCACAAGTCATTTAGTTACCTTTCCTTTATAAAGCTAGGAAACTATATGAATATGTAGAATTTCTAGCAAATCCATTTCCATATCTACTAATAATTCATTTAACACTTTATCATTTTTAGGAATGTTGAACCCATGCATATATTTGATTCGCTATCATGTCAATATTTAGCATTTCACATATGTTTTATAAGTATTGATTACTAGTACTATTTTTTTATGAGTAATACAATGCATAGCTACAAGATCGGAACAATCCTTTTTAAATATGAAACAAATACCTTTTTATATTCTTCAATAGATGAAGCTCTATTAATGAAAACATAAATAATCTTTTTCAAACATAAGTCAATTTAATTCACCATGTTCTAAATAGTTGTATATATTATATCTTTTTTTCAATTAGAGATTTCATTTAAAAGAAGAAATTTTGATTTTTGAAAACCTTTTCTAGGGTACAATTAGTGCTTTCATCTAGCATATATGAAAAGCATTGAATTTCTTCATTTGAATTTTTCTAAGTATTTTAAAATAAAAAATAAAATAATTTCTTATTTAATCTAATGATTTTGACATATTAGTTGTTTTCATTTTAATCAAGAATTTGCACATATCCTCAAATTTTCAAAAGTGACTAATGCTTTTTACAAGAAAACTATGTTTTCATAATTATTACTATTATTATAAGATCTTTGATAGCATGAGTTTTAATAGCATCATATTATTGAGTTTTACAACCTCTTCCTAAACCCCATGGACCTTCCTTTATATATTTCTCATCATATTTACATTTCATCATAGTTTTTCCTCCACTATCATCATGTTACATATCATTAAGTCTATTTACTATGAAAATTTCTTTTCATTTCAAAATTGAGACCTCATTATTTAAATATTTTAAATCATTATTATCATCACATGTATCTAAGGAACTATTTAAAATTTATCCTTCATTAGTAGAATTACAAGTTTTTGATGAATTATCAAATATGGCATGTAGTAATTATTTTTTTCCTTTTAAAAATTTTCTAACTTATTGTACATTAAGATATTTGAGGTAGTTTACAAAATATTTGATCAAAATTACATTATACTATATATATTTGGAAGCCATTTTTCATTATAAAAATATTAAGATGTAATCTAAATGAAATCTAAATATTAAGTTATGAAATTAAAGAATAAAGACTTCAATAGAAAAAATTAGTGTTCAAAAAATAAAAATAATAAATAAAACTTCAATTCATATTTAAGAATGATAATTCAACTTTATTACATCATACTAATATTTGAGAAATTGAAGCTATAATCCAATATTTAAAGTCTGCATGATGCCTCTTTTTGCTAGTTCTAGAAAACCAAAGATAGCATTGCTATCTCCACTGGTTGTTACATTTATCAAATTAAGAAAAATTAAAAAATTAAATTTTTTTACAAAGCTAAATTTATACATTAAAAAATTGAAGCAATAATTTGGAAGAATATTTAAACACTAAAGACATGTATATTTATAATAATGATAACATCATAATGAGAAAATAGATACATTAATAGCAATAGTGGGTAAGTGCAACGGATATCTCTTTTACTTTTTACTCTTACAACACAACATTCCAAAATAAAATAATGCAACATGTAGAATTATTAAAATTTCATAGGTATCCAATAAGAATGAAATAGNAGTATCCAATAAGAATGAAATAGCATTTAATGCAAAGCATTCATTC
>MNCI01006194.1:11394-23952 GCA_015680685.1 Gnetum montanum
GTAAGTGGGAACGGATGCTGACGCTAGTTAATTTAGACTTAGGACATTAGTTAGAGTTAGTTAGTTTCTCAACCCTTTCCTCTGATAGCATAGAAGATAAACCGAAAAATACCAAAAAAATCACATACCTCAGACTTGCTTAACCATACACTGTGACACTTACAAGCAAGCCTGGGAAGACAATGAATGATTAACCCCAAGTGTTTCCATTGGTGTTAAGGCATTTAGTCTGCGGAGTTCGACCGGATTGCGCGTGCACGCTCGTATTCGTATGGTTGAGTGTAGGGGTACCTCGCCACTCATCAGCTATGGACAAGGTAAGTAGGTTTAATATTAGCAATATTGCATGTACATTTGGATATAGATGGAATACAATAAAAACATTATACCATGTACATAGGATCTATCAATATAATAATTCTAGTTTTAGTTTCATTTTAATTAACTTTTGTATAAGAAATTTGAATGTTAATAGATTTATTATTTTTCCTTTTGTTTTTAAGAATCTAACCAAGATAGCATCTGAAGTTCTCAAGATCGTTGATGCTTCTCACTTAATTTTGTGTGCACTAGTTTTTTGTGGGAATGGCATTAGATAGAATTCTTGTAGTGAACCCAAATGAAGAAAAATGTTTAAAACTTTTGTCTATGATGGGCACAATAGTTATAAGCTTCAAAGACATAAGAAAATATTTTCTTCATAACAAAAAATATGTTTTGAAGAATGCTTTACAAATAGTTTTGGAGAATTTTAGACTCTATTGTGATTACCTTGAGGGATCCATGATCTCCAAGTAAGTCTCTCTTTCTGAAACTGAAGTGTGGCTCTAAGTCTCTTTACATATTCTTTAAAATAAACAAATAAATTTTCAACTACTTAGATTGTTTGCACTAGTTTGTTAATTACTGTAATGCATATATATAAATAAGATTTGAAATGCAAAGACAATATAAAGGCAAATCCATGAAGCACAACACATGCTAGACACAATTTTGGCTTCTGTTAATTGCACTGGCATCTGGAACTTTGACAATCATTGAACTACTATGTTGTATCCATTGATAACATCTAAGAAACTAAATCTTTAGGTTAGTAATCATTGTTGTTAAGTTTATTTTAAGAAAATTAAAATAACAATGTCACTATTTCATGACCAAGTTGTTCTTTCTTTTTTTCTTTCTTTTTCCTAGTTGGTCTTCAAATGCATATTAAAGAAGTGTGCAAATTACTAAGAATGAATGAAAAAAATATGCAAGCTATAGGCAGTGATCATTTCTGGTTTGGGTGGAATGGGAAAAAATACCTTGGCTTCTGCTTCAATAGAGAGGCTTGCCCTTTTAATAACTGATTTTAAATTTTCAAGAGTAATTTTTAAAAACATTATCAACATAAAATTAGGGAGGCTATCCCACATTAAGGTGCCACATGTTCATTGAGAAGTTTAAGAATCTTGAGTGTACTTAAATGTGAAAAGCTTCTTTAGGGATGAGGCAGATGGAAACTTAAAGGTACTATTACATCATCATTTTCAATTGATATCTCTAGCAGATAACAATCCTCCAAAGAATTCAAATTGGCCAAATATTTGGGGAACCGCATGTTATAGCAACAAAATATGTCTAAAAATTTTAAATGTTGTGGCATATACTTTCTATCCAACAAACCCTTCAATTTGCAACAGCTTGAAATGGACAACATATTCAAGGAGATGCAACTATCCCCCACATGCCTAGTCAGAATATATACAATTTCTCTTATATTTATTATACTTTGAGTGGCTAGTATGGGTTCTTCATAGTTGTTGGAGGTTCATAGGCTCTATTGTGGCTATGACCCCTTCAATGCCCATAATGCTCTTTGTCCTCATGCCTATTTCTATCTCTTCGTTACTCATAACCTTCTTCTTCATTCTCAGGATACCTTCTTCTATATTTATCTCTCTTATAATCTCTTGATCCTTCTGTGTCAATGTCTTTTGATCTACATTCCTTCCTATCATACTCCTTCTGTGACTTCATGATTTATCCTCTTTTGGTTCTACAAAAGCTCTAGGCCTTGAGCTTTGTCTGTTTCTAAAGTCTCTTGCATTCCTACCAAGGTATTTTACCAAAGTTGACTTTAACTTTCTATCAGCAAGATCTTCAATATGTATTACTGGTATCTAGGAGTGATATCCATGAGTTTGATGAACTTTCTAGCTTGGAACAAAGCATCTTTTTCTATGACAACTGTCTAAGATACCTTCTTTCCCTTATCATGTTCATAGTGTGTCACCATGATGGCATTCCTTCTTGCCTAATCATCTATTGACTAGTATGAGCTTGTCATGTCCTTTGTGACTTGATAGCTCTCTTGTTCGTGACTTAGGTTGGCCTTCAGGAGGACTACTTGAAACATCAATCGTATGGAATGTTCTGGTGGTAGAACTAGGTTGCCCTGCAAGTCTTTCCATTGGAGTTGTTCATCCTAGTGAAGAATGAATGTGAAATTAGGACAATGTGGCTCAACATGAGCATATGTAATTCTTGTCTACATCAATGCACTTTAGTCCTCTTCATTATGTGTTTTTTCATGACTCCTTTGAACTTCTTTGGCAAGTGATGATTTTTCTCTAAGTGTGGAAGCCATGTTCTATTTTTGATGCTCAAGTGTGTGTGTGTTGTATTATTATGTTTGATTAAAGATGTAAAAAATGAACTTTGTAATTGATGATAGAACAAACTTTTCAAGGTTAACTACTAAGCATGCATTGTCACATCCTCAGCAACAGTGCCAATGATAAGTAGTGGTGTATCCCAACACTCAACCATACAAGTCACAAGTATTCACGTGTGACCAAACTGTAATCCATGGATGGACAATGTAATTATGCTAGGAGTTATTATTAAGTTCACAATCGTTATCTTTCCACTTTGAGTTAGTGCAGCCTAAGTGTATGGTTTAACGCATAGTGAGACATATGGTAGATGATGTTGTAAGGCTCATATTACTCCTAGTGATAAACATGATTCAAAATGGAATTAAATCTAAGTCTAAGTAATACAAAAATGAAATCTATTCTATTCTAGTAGTGATGAGTATCTAGTCCTAGTTTACCGGTCATGTCTTGGGCATAGGTAATTGCCATTGGGATTACCAAGTGGAATCACTACTGAGTGAATCAAGTGAGACCACTACTAGGTTAGCAAACAATGACACTTAAATTCTTGAAACCAATCGTATCCATTCCACTTAACTAATGAGCATAAAAAATAAAGTACTTTAGAATGTAAATGATTAAACTAAGAAAACAAGAAAATTATGCTAAGTAAACAATAGAGAAAAAGAACTACAATGATGTAAAATAGTCTCAATCTTTATTGTCAATCATAAAATGTGCCCAAGTACAACTTACTTGAATAAAGACTCTAATCAACTACTTAACACCACAATACAGGCATTCACACTATCGCTAAAACTACAAAATGAAACTACAAAATTTTGAGTAAGGATTGGAGAAAATTGTTGTTGCTTGTATGCCCAAGTGTGATTACTTATAGGGTTGCACAGCTCCCAAGACATCATATCAACGATGATATAAGATAAGCTATGATATCGTAATTACGATATCGCACTTGGCGAAAAATTGGTTTTATCAACAAGTTTTGAACTTCTTGATGTATTTTCAAGAAGATGAGGATATAAGCATTTTGAAATAGATATTTTTGCTAAAGTTGAGTTGGTCCAATGAATCCAAAAAGTCTAAGATGCAATAAAAACTATTCATAATTCAATTCAATGTTGATTAGAACAACTACCATCCTTACATTCAAAGGTAACATTAAACTAATGAAACTTAATTGATAGTTTAAAAAAATAGAAAATTTATCATTCTCCTCCAATCTTTCATTATGTAAGACACTTTGTATGCAAACATTTTTACAAACAATTTATCTACTTGCAAGTTATTTTTAAAAAAAAAGCTAACATGTTCATAAAAAATCATAATAGTTAAGATTCTTGGAAATGTGGAGGTGGTTTCTATTTAATAAATAAATAAAAACTACTAGAAACCTTTCTTAATATTTACAAGTGATTTCTAAAAACATAGATGACAATAAGAATTCATAATAAGTACATGTCCAATATGTCGTAATTATTTTAAAAGTTAAATTAAAAAACTTGAGTAATAATAATAATAACCTCTATCATGTATTTCAATTTGCAATAGAGAGAGAATTATTGCAAGGTCTACAAACTAAAAAAAGAACAACAAAACCATTCTTAACAAATTTCATTTAGTCCAATTTCATCTATATTATATTACAAGATGGATTCATAAATATACTACAACAATACCATAACCTATAATAGACGATGTCATATTTGTTATGAATGTGATGTATACAAACAACAAAGAAAAATACACAAGAAAATACTAAATTAACAAAAACCTTGCATTCCAATGGCAATGTCAAAATTATAGTAAGCTTTTCATTTTTATGAACAACTGAAAATTCAACTTTGCAAGAACTACTTGTAATTGGACAATAATTGAACCCAAATTTAACACATCAAATTTATCAAATAGGTGAATTGGTAAAACAAGAATAACTTTCTTTTTCATGAACTTTGATACACCTAATGCATTGATGTCTATGCAATAAAATTTAAATGCTTCAAGGATACCAATTTTGTCAAAGTGGTGTCACAAAAGTACACTATGTATGTGGTGAGCCCACCACTCCTTTAAATTCGCATATTTGGGATTCTCCAATGCAACAAAGGTTTTATCAAAAGTTGAGTAGATATAGAATGCATCAAATACATAATATGATCCATTGGGTTTCCAAATCCAAATTCATTAGAGAGTTAGAGCTTTAAATATTATTGAATGAAATATATAAGTTTTTCTTAAAAGTGTCAAAGTTCTTGCTTCTTTCTTTCTCAAAGCATGTAACTTGTTGATTAAGACAACTTCCTTCTATCTTAGGGTCAATTTCTAACATATTCCCAATGAGGTATATTGGCATTATGCAAAAAATAGTTGAAACCAAATTGGTCCATAAATAGCTAAAATAGGTTCAATTTTAATTTTAAATAATCCATGATGCTTGTGTCAATGTCACATGTGGAAGATTTCTATCCACTCTTAATTTCTACTTCCATTTACCAAATTTACCTACTTTCATTAGTAAGAGATATTGTGAAATAGCAAGTCATGGGTTCTAAGTTCAAATATAATGTTAACTAATTGGTTGTGTATTTAAGGCCAAATCTATGTGATATCTATTTAAAGTAATAAGGTCATATAAGACAAAATAGGGTTTCTTCTTTTAAGTGTTAAATTAAATAGGATTCATAGGCAAGCAAATGCACATGTAATTTGAAACTAGTCACTAAACAAGTCTCTTTTTTTTTCAATTTAGGCTATGGAAACAAAGTCTCCCTATCATGGAAACTATAACCTTATTATATTCAAATTCCAAAAATCCAAGAGTCTTACTCATTGAAATTATTTTCAGCAACCACAGCAATTGAAGACTTGTGAATTTTCTCAATCATCTTCATTTTCAATTACTCAATTGAAGCAATCCAAACTTATCATCAGTTTCCTTTCAGTTTTACTCTCATCTACTTACAACAATTACTCTCACATTTACTCATTCACTCACATTTATTTACATTTAATTATAGATAATCTAAATCTAAATCACCTCCCTATCTACTCTTATAAGTTGTTATATCTTTCCATGGAGTACTAATGAGTTATCACTAATCATCAATAAATATTCTCAAATGATAAAAATTTCTATAAATTAAAAAATAAAGAATCATGATGGCTCCATCTCTGAGAGCTTACAGGACATGGTTCTCCCCCTGACCACATTGACCCACTCACCTGGGGGGGGTGCGGAGCACTATCCCTAGCACCATTTTTTTGGCTAATGTTGGGGAGGTGTGGGAGATTTTTAGCTTCGGTGTTGTGAATCTGCTATGGGGTAAGATGGGGGAAGGTGAGAGACAATGTGGAGAATGTCATGGAAGGGAGGGTGGGGGGTCTACATATTACTTTTTTGGGTAGGGGGTTCTACAAGGTTACTTTTAGGGGGCATATGGAGGTGGAGGTGGGGGTTGTATTTGTGGTGGGTGGGTAGGTTGTGACAGTGGTGGCAGTTTGTGGGGGAGTGATTGAGGTTGTGGCAGGTTTAGTCAGCCTTTACATCCCACTGTAACCCAACCTCCACCATCAACCAGTTGCTAGGCTTGGTCCCACATCCACTTTGGCCCGTCCATCCAAAATCGATAATCAACTTCATAGTGGCCAAGTTTCCCATAGCATGTGCATCTATTACTCCTACCCTCTCAGGCACTTGGCTCCTGCTCCATGACTGACTCTGCCTCCATGTTCTCAAACTTAACCTGAAGGTATTCCTCATCTTCTAGAAGCTCCAGTGCTATCTCGTGACGAGGTCTTTGGTAGAGAGATTCCACCATACGCAAAAATGGGCAAACCCCATCTGTGCCATTTTCTACATGACTCTGTGAAAGGTGATAAACTCCTTGAAAAACCTCACTATGCATTCAAGGAACTCCAAGTTCCACATCTCCCAAGGAATCTTGGACACCCTCATCCACATCGGGCATGAGCAAATAGGTCCAGCTCATGGTGTATCCCTGACCACCAAGGTGTCAAAGCCAACCCCCTTGCACCATAGAACCATGGTCCCCCACCCCCCAACAAAACAGTGTCCCCATCTTGCAAAGCTAGGAAAATGAATAGGAGCAACTCCTTTGATAAACTCTAAACCTCAACTTGTCCAACATTCCAATTCTCCTTCATCCACTAGTGGATCAACTCCATCCAAGGGGGGGCTTCCGAGGATATGAAATGACCAATAAGACTCTGTTGCATAGTCTAAACCCCCTCCATTGATGGCCCACTAACACGAAGTTGCATGGTACTATCGGTATAGGAGTGTTCTTCAATCTCCCCACTAGGTGCTTCATATTCATCTCCCCCATAGCCTTTGCTGACCCTAGCTTGGTCTATCTCCCTTAGCCCTACAGTGAGCTCCCTGTGTGCATCTTATTCTTCAACTACTTTACCATCGTCCATTCTACCTACACTCATTCCTTTGTTCAATTTCTCTACCTTCCATTCCACCTTTAGTTTATCCACCTTCTATTTTGCAATCAAATCTAAGTCTAGGGGAAAAGGGCTCACCCCTCTTAAGGTATATGGCTAACTAACTTCTACGAGTCATATATGTGAGAACAGAGGCTACAAGAACTGGCATGGGTGGCGATGCTGGTGCAAGATAGCCTAGTGTGGCTAATAGTGGGGGAATTCAACCAAAGATTACACCTTTGGGAAAAATCAAGTGCTAAAACCCCACCTCTTAGTGCCTAGGAGTTTCATGATTTCTTGGCAATGCACTCACTAGTCAATCTACCCATTGAGAATTGCCAATTCACCTAGAGCAATAGGCAAAAAGGCCCTAATGTCATCCTTTCCAAAATTGACTGGGTCTACATCAATTCTAACCTCCTCCTATGGTTGGCCGTGTAGGTTATGGAACAGGAATGGGTTGTCTCAAACCATAGCTCACTGGTTTATCTACTTGGGCCCGAACAGAGCCAGACACTATGACCATTTTTTTTTGAGGTAACCTAGTTGCACAAGCTATGGTTGTGGCTGTTAGTGGAGGACATATGGGCAAACTACCAATGGGACTGGGGAGATCCCAAGAATTTCCTCAAAGAAGGTTTGTTTCATTTGAAGTGGGCTATCTGGTCCTTAGCAGGTGAGGACAAATTCTCTTTCTGAACAAGCCGCACAGTGCTTCGAGATAGGTTAACTCAAATCCAAACCAAGTAGAAGGCTAGGGAGGATCTGCATGAAGAAGAGAAAAACATTTTCAGAAAACTATAGGTCCTTGACTTGGAGGAAAAGACATACTGGAAGCAAAGGTCATAGATTAGATGGCTCTGAGAGGGGGACAAGTAGATGAACTTCCTCTTTGTTGTCACCAAGGCACGTAGATGGTGCCAACCTCATAGACTCCACACCATTGAGGATGGGATAATTGATGAGCCATAGAGTATCACTAGGGAGCTAACACAATATTGGAAGACGATCTGGGCAAAGCAAGCCACAAAGCCCATTTTGGTTCAAATTGCATAGGTGCTAAATGAGGAGGATAACACTAGATTGCTAGCTCCATTTCTTGGTAGGAACATATAGCAACAATCAACAATATGTTAGGCAGAAAGGCACTAGGGTTGGATGGTTTGAGCCTTGAATTTTTCATGACCTTCCTGGATATAGTGGGGCCTAACATTCTGGATGCTTTCAACCTTATGTTGGCCAAGAGGTAAGTCCAATAGAAGCTTAACTATTCTTAAATTGTGTGCATCCCCAAGTAGGTGGAGGTGCATCACCCAGAACATTTTCAACCTATCAAGGTCTGCAACGTTTTGATTCGGTTATTCTCCAAGATGATTGTTCATAGGATAGCTTCGCTAATGCCTAAACTAGTGGGGGTAAACCAAATAGGTTTCATACAAGGCACCCTATAGGACCAAGTGCTTCTCATGCAAGAGGTGTTTCATTCTCTTTTAATGAAGAAATTCCTTGGACTCTGTCTCAAGCTAGACATAACTAAAGCATAAAATATGCTTAGCTGGGAAGCCTTGACCAACATCATGCAACAAAAAGACTTTGACCACGGCTTTATCCAACTCTACATCCACCTACAATCATCCACAGGTTTCTCATTCAATATGTGAGACAACTGTGGGGCCTCTCCTCACCTAGGAGGGGGTTGCAGCAGGGGGACCCCTTCTCGCCACTACTTTTCATTATCGCTATGGATTTTCTACAGCATTATTGCAAGGCAGTGGTGGTTGGAGGTCTAGAAATTATGGGGTTGAATGTCTAGCTGAGCATTACCTGAATGACACAATGTTTCTTAGTTGCACTAGTGTCCCACAAGCACAGAGCATCAATGTGGCACTCTCATGGATGATAGATGAGCTTGGGCTAGTAATTAACAAGGCTAAGTTAACTACCCACTTTTTAAACATGGACACACTTGTCAATAGCTAAGTGGTGCAAATCCTAAACATTCCTTCTGAAACAATCAGAGATACTTACCTGGGTATCCCACTTTTCCAATGGGGGTGGTGTGTATCTTGGGGGGTGCTATTAGAAAAGGTTGAAAGACAGGTGGGACACTAGGCCAATTGCTTCCTAACCAGGAAGGGAAGGGTGGTGGTGGCTTTGAGGGTGCTCATAGCAATGACCTACATTGTGGCAACTGTTGCCACCCCACTACATACCATTATTTTTTTTTTGATCAAGGGGTAGAGGGGGGTGCAAAATACACCTTATAAACTAGGACCAGATCACATGATCCCATAATGAGGGGGGGCTAGGCATTTCAAAGTTTGAGGATAAGCTGGCATTGGGCCAACAACGCCTATTACTTAGCTTCACAAGCCAGGATTGAGAGCCAACCTGATGGATCAGAGTAATGAATGCAAATTACATACAGTGGGAGATGAGAGTGGAGGACTCGAGGCCCTAGTAGAAGCTCTATAGCCATGCATAAAAAATGTAGGTGCAGGGGTGGTTGAATTTCAAACCACACCACCTATTGACGACCATGTACCTATCGGTACTAGGTTGGTGATAGATCTAGTAGGGATGGCTGCCCAAGAAAATTAAAGTCATCTTGTGGTTGATGAAAAGCAATGCTTTGTTGGTATAGACATTTTTAAGCAAACAAGGCCTCATTCTTGACAACACCTATCCACTGTGTGGCACCACATCCAAGATCGTTCAGCATTTCATTTATCAATGCACCTACATGTGCTCCACGTGGTGGGAAATGGTTTGGGCTCCCTTGATTAAATTAATGGGTGATTCTTGAGCCACGCTACTTTTATGGATAGTGTGGAAGCTGCAAAATCACAAAATTTTCTAGCTGCATAAACTCCCCCCCCCCCCCCCCCCCCCCCCCCCNAGTTCCATGGAGAGAGATTGAAGCCACAATGGAGGTCACACTGACTTACGAGTCTGACTATGTAGTGTTCTAGGAAGATGAGGGGCTGTGGAAACTAGTGGAGGGGTGTGGTTAGAGTGATGTATTGCCATGACTCATGGGTGAACCAACCCTCCGAGATGATGCCTTTTTTGCTAACTAGCACAAGGACCAAACCTATTTTAGGGGCACTGAGGTCATCATCACAGAGTCCTTAATCACTAGGTGTCTGAGGGCCCAGCACGATGGGAAAATCATTTTTCCCTCCACGTGTGGTCTACAAGATGCCGAAATTTTCTTCAATGGGCCGGTGCCATGCATGTAAAGCCAACAAGTTCCCAAATCCTCTATGCCCATGATCTAGGCCTGAGTAGTGGATCTTATGGACTGATATTTTGTATACTTGGGCAATCAGTCAAAACTCCAAGGCATCCACTTTTCTTTCCTTAAATGCCTCAAATTAGGAGTTAGGATTAACTTACCTAGGTTTTTTCTAGTGGCACTACAACAACAGAAGCAAGGCTACCACTCCAATTGGATATCAAACTTAGTGCCTGTTAGGAAACGTATTGGTGAATTAAGGTTATGTATTGATTTTTGTAACCTTATTACTTCTTACATTAAGGATAATTATCCACTCCCCCTTATGGAGAAGCTATTACAAATTGTGAATGGTGCTAAAATTTATTCCTTTTTATATGGGTATTTAGGATATAATCAAATTTTAGTAAATAAGAAATACTAGTACAAAACAACTTTCATGACAAAATGGGAAACTTTTCAATTCACTAAGATGCCCTTTGGCCTCATAAATGCTGGCTCTACCTTCCAAAGAGATATGGACAAAACTTTTGAGGGGCTAATTAGAAAGTCCATTATTATCTAACTAGATGACTTAACTATTTTTTCCAAAGATCATGGTACACACCTTAGAGGCCTTAGAAACATTTTTATAAGATGTAGATGATTCGAAATTACCTTGAATGCAAAGAAATCTATCTTCAAAGTTCAAAGTGGTAAATTCCTAGGTCATATAGTGACTAAGGAGGGGATTTTGATTGATCTTAAGGAAGTGAATGCAATTTTAAAAGTACCTTACCCTTTAACCAATATTGATCTAAGGGCTTTCTTTGGAAAAATTAACTTCGTAAGATAATTTATCCCTATCTATGCTAAATTAGTCACACCACTGAATGAAATTCTTAAGAAAGATAGTAATATGCACTAGACAGATGAAAGAAAGAATTCTTTCCTTGCTATTAAGGAGGCCATTATGAAAATGATTTCTGCTTATATGCCTTTTCTAGTGACGTTACTGCTGCTACTATCTTGATCCAAGATGTAGTCGATCAAGGTGAGAGACCCATAGCTCTCAAGTTTTCACATTTAAAGAATGTAGAATTAAAATACTCATCTATACAGAAGCAATTGTATGCTATAATAAAAACATTAAAGAAATTTCACTACTACCTGTTAAATGAAAAGGTTTATGTCATTGTCCCTAACCCAACCACCATTGCTTTAGCTAAATTACAAGATCCTAGCAAAAAACATGCTAAATGGGTTATGAAGTTGTAAGAATATGATATTCAATGGAAGGTAGCTAAGATAGTTAGAGGGACTAGCCTTGCCAAACTAATTGCCAAAGCCTTAACTTCAAAAAGTTGTAATTCACCTAAAGATAAAGAATCAATTCCTCTTCATATATTATCCATTGATGAAAATGATATTCCATTTGGTCTCAATTGATTGTACGATCCATGGTATGGTGATATCAAATTTTATTCAACCTTCCATTGTTGTCCCTTGGATTTACCTATATATAAGAAAAAGCTTTTAATATCAAAATGTTCAAAATTTTCTCTAATAAGTGGTGAACTATTTAGAAAGAACTTCCAAGGAATATACCTTAAGTGCTTGGATCAAGAATAGGCTAACAATGCTCTAAAACAACTTCAGGAGAAAGGACATATAGGATACTCCTTGTTAGTTCATAAAATTGTGAGGGTTGGTTATTATTGTCCTACTATGATTAATGACATCTAAAACTTGGTTAGAACTTGTGTCCAATGTCAAATATTTAAGGGTAAATACCCCAAGAGTTTAGTCCCTTTATAGCCTATAATAGTGTTGGCGACCATTTGGGATGCAACCGTCAACGAGTGTCCTCGAACAGGGTTTAGGTGCTTGCTGGTCTCTGGCAACACCAAGGCCCAGGTACCTCCAAATAGACTCAGTAGTTAATGTGAATATGTGTGTGCGCTATTGCGGTGTGCGGTTGTGAAAATGAAATGATTGCGTTGTGTGTAAACTATAAATGACGTATCTTAGAGAGATTCAGCCAACTTTGCCAAGTACTGTGAGTTGTTGAGAGTTCCTATTTTGTTCAACTGCCTAGTCTACGTGGTCCTTATAATACCTACTTGTAACAAATAAAATTTTGCAAAAACATTTGAGCACAACTCCGCGAATCTACTTCTAATTTTCCCCAGAGAAAGAGATAGTTCCACAAGAAAACTAGAAATAGAG
>MNCI01006194.1:24608-59455 GCA_015680685.1 Gnetum montanum
AAAGTGTGTCTCCAAGTGAGAGCCCAAGTATTCCAAAGTGTGATCCCAATGTCTTCTAAAAAGTGTGATATCCCCCTCCTTTTCTTCTTACCCCTAAAGCCTTTTTATAAGGTTCAAAGGTAGTTACATATTCAAAAATATCTTACCTAACTTCTCTCCCAAGTAACTTGGCCAACAAGTTAGGAGATTATTTGCCCAACAGGTTAGGTAAGTTACAACAAATCTTGGGTGGTTGTAACCACTATAGAGTTAAAAAAAGCTACAGCTAACAAGTGTCCCATTTAATTGAAAAGTGGCCCTTCAGTCGCCAAGTGGTCACCATGGAGACAAAAAAGCTATAGTTGACAAGTGGCCTTTTTAATTGCCAAGTGTCTTCATGCTAATCAAAGTTAAAATTAGTTACAAATATCATAGTTGTAACTATCATAGGAAGTTACAACTTCCATATAAATAAAAGGGATAATAGCCAAATGTCCCCTTTATATAGGATGTTACACAAATATCCCATAACTTTCTTTTCCTTTTTAAATCATAAAATATTTTGTTTAAATCATAGTAATAGAGATAGTAACCATGGAGTTGTTGCATACATGGATGAGTTAATATAAAAATGTATATGTACATGTGTAATATTTGTCCATCTTTCTTATGCTTGGGACCCATGATTTGCTTCCCTCTTGCCATCAGCCTCTATCTATCCAAATCATTTGTGAGTTGAAGGATTTGAACCTGCAAAATGTATTAAAAAGAAACACTATGCCATGGTAGTTATATCCGATAACAATTTTGACATAAACGGTGGGACCTCCACCTATTGATTCAAAAGTTTTTTCAAATAAAATGGTGAATCAAAGCTTAGATTTTTCTATTTTTGCTATAGTCCATGGACAGATGTTCAAGAAGAATGGATCCAAGCCTCGATCCAGTTCATCCACCAATACTGTTGAAAACCAGAAACCCTGAAGATCGGTGTAGTTGTTAGGTTCTCAACGACATACATTCACAGAATCCCCTGTACCCATTTTCATGACAGCCATGGCCACATGTTTCTATTGGTGTAGATAGACAATGTCGTGCTGGTGCCGCTGCCGCCCTCTCCGCCGTCACCTTCTATCGTGGCCAACAAAATGCTACCGAAAATTGCACACCTTCCAGCGGCATGCATGCCCTAGCGCATCACGCCCATGCCATGATGAAAGCACCACCATTGTCATCCACAAGCACAATGTCATCAATGGAGGCCTATAAATTTGCTACACACCTGTACTATCTGGGTTCTGTTTGTGTTGCCAACAACTACGTGAGCCAGGGTTTTGGCATTTTTCCCTAGATGCAGCATGCGTGAATAAACCCCAATGATTACACCATTGCAACCATTCTTGGTGGCTATGCCGAAACCAGGAGCCTACAAAAGGATGCAAAACTGCATTCTGAGGTCGTCAGAAGAGGGATGTGTAGAGATCTATTCGCGAGAAGTGCGCTACTGCAAAATAGACGTACTTGTCAGAGAAACATCTAGTTCAACATTTGTTCTGCCCCCTTTGATATCTCCCTCCTTTCTAGTCCTTGAGGATGAAGTTAAGATATTTAGTTCTTTCTTTCCATCTTCAACATTTTCTTTTTCCACATCATCCTTGAATTCACGACTGCCACTGCTCCTTGAACTTGCACTTCTTCTGGATTTCCTGAAAGATGAAATTGGTCCTGAAACTATGCGAGAGGAGTCGCCGATGGAACTTTCCATGTCATCAGGATCTTACTTTGTCTCTTCTTTCATTTCATGCATCTCCTGAAGACCGACAAGCTGGAAATATGCACCTTTGAAAATTGCCATTAACTTTTTCAACTATAGAACCACGCTGTAATACAACAATCATATCTACATTCTTGACAATGGTCAACCGATGTGCAACAATCATAGTTGTTCTACTAACCATGATTCTATCAAGAGCTTCCTACACTATCCTTTCAGATTCAGCATCCAAAACACTTGTAGCTTCATCAAGAAGAAGAATTCTAGGATCTTTTTGTGTCTTAATCAGCAAATGCAATCAACATTATCATTGGGCATGGATCTCTCAAAATCCTTCCATGGCATTTTAGATGTTCAACTGGTCAACAAACCTGTATCTTTCTTCCTACTTGTTGAGGCCAGATTACCCAGATATGCTGCAGAACTTGAGGATATATTTTTTTTATCCTTCCAAGTCCAAAGATTTTGGGTCCCTCGACTAATAATTATAAAGGGAGAACAACATGTTAGTGGTCCTATACTCATCAATGGAGACTTGTAAGCTTGATATAGGCACTATGCTCCCATATATTTTTCTTAAAGTAAGGGAATGCTGTTGTGAACTGCATTTTAACTCTTATTCTTTTTCTCTACAAACTGAAATTCTTGCCACTTCTCCAACTATCAAATTGCAAAAACTTTTAACCAGTTTTATCATGCCAACCTGTTCCATGAAATGGCCAAATGTGTCAACATTTTTCCCCTTTAAAAGGCTTAAAAAAATTTATGCAAGCCCCATTTTAAAACTAAATTTTACTTGAAGCTTTTATTGAACTTTTTATAGCTGAAAAGATAAATCTTTTTGGAGGAAAATTCCCATCAAACATAAGGTTTGATGGTATAAAAACCTCATTCCTAAGAAAAAAAATTGTACAATATCAAGTCCTTCATGGACTATTATTGAGATTGGAAGAGAATGGTGAAGATTAATCTAGTAGGAATCCTCATATCTCTAACCTTCTCATCTTCTTTCTCAAATGAATTCTCATTTTCTTGGAGTGTACAAATTTTTTTTTCAACACCTCCTTTTTCAACCATCTTACTTTTTCCATTTGAAGTAATATTATCTATCATCAAAGATTCGTTGGGGTTGACAGTCTGATTTGGTTTTGCTTTCCAAGGTAGCCACATGTGAGAATAATTTGTTGATATGTAACCTGAGAAATTATTACTCCAACTTCTACTCAATAACAGACTATGCAAATTTGGTATATCTGCCACTTGAATAGTTACTCTACTTCTGACATGGGGTTCAGAAGCAATTCCCAATAGAACATTTGGTAATTGACCCACAATCTTCACTCTACTTTTATCCACTTGAAAAATCTTTTTATTTTATTTTTCAGGAATCAAACCAAGTTTCTTACATATAGACAATGGCATTATAGTAGATGTGGCTCCAGAATCAATCAAACAATTGTGTAAGAATTTATCCTTTAATTTCATTGTCAAAAGGAAAGGAGGAGCTTCCTTATCATATGAAGTCTTCAATTTCTCATCATTACTAGACACATAACTTAACTCTGATTCTCTAGCTCTCCTTTTACCTTTAATGAATTCTAAAGCCTTTCTTTGCTGATCTCCTATTTGAAGCAACTGATAGAGGCTAATATTGGCCTTGACATGTTTAAGGTCTTCAATCAAATCATACTCTCCATCACCAATAAAGCTTGATCTCTTTATCCATTTATTAAAAGACTGATTTGGAGTGCTTTGCTCCACTTGATTGTCTTTACCTTTATTCTTATCCTTTCTACTTGGCTCAAAAGCTTTTCTCTTAGTAGATGGATCAGTAATAACATTTGGGGGTCTAGAAGTAGTTAGTCTTTCCTTAGATCGAAGACTATATCCATTTTCCTCATTGTTATTACATTCTTCATCTGAAGACATATCTTCTTCAGAACTTGATAGAGAAGAAGTATCACTAGATCCATTGCTAGAAGATTTACTTGCATAGTGAACACTAGATAACTCATTATCAGATTCAATATCAAGAAAGTTGGACATAATAAGATCACTTTCATCCTCATCTTCTACTAACTTAGTGTCTTGATGTTTATGCTTTCTATTTTTCCTTTCTTCCTTGATATTAACTCTTGCCAATGCTTTTTCAAGCTTCACTATTTTGTTAGACATATCTCTCATTAATTGTCCTTTTTCAGATCCTACTCTTTCATGTTCTTGCTCTATCTTAACATGAGATGGACCTGGTAAAGCTTTAAATTGAGCAAAATCTTGCATAGGAATCATAACTCTTTCTTCTCTTTTTTGAATTGCAATATTTTCTTCAGGATTCAAGTTCAACTATTTTTCTAACTGTATAGCTTCACTAAAGTAGTCATTTAGTGTAGTTAAGTTTGGAGTTCTCCTTAACCAAATTGAAATGTTGGGGTTGACAGCCTTAAGATAAGTTTCCTTAAGCATTTCTTTTGATGGCCTATATTTTCTTTGAAAGAGTCCACAAATTCGTTGAAACTTGATGTTAAAATCTCTAATTGACTTTTTAACTCCTTGCTTAGCTTGTATCAGCCCATAATATAGTTGTTGTTGATATAACTGATTACCAAATTGGGCTAAGAAAAGATTCTTCATGTCATCCCAACTTGTAATACTATTACTTGGTAAGTTCGAATACCAAATCTAAGCCATATACTTTAAATTTGATACAAATAGCCTACAAGCTTGATCTTGATTTTGAATATTTGCATGAGCTAAAGCTAACTCAAACATGTGAATATATTCTTTAGCTAAATAAGCTTTTCCAGGAATGAAAGGCTTAGGCAAATATTTTTAAACTACCTTAGGAATATCATTGTAGTTTTGAAATCCTAATGGTGTAACTCCTTGCCAAGGATTTGCCATCCCATTCCTTTGAAATGTTGAACTCTTAGACTTTCTAGATCTTCTCTTACGAATCGATGAACTAGATATAATGGGTGATCTTTTTGATCTTCTAGTTTTCACTCCACTACTTGTTCTCAATTCAAAATCTTTCTTTTGTTCTTCTTCTGATGAAGAATCAGTCTTTAAATCTAGAATATCTTTTGAAATTTTGAAATTTTCCAAACTATCAATCTTCTTGGTCATGAACTGAAAATAGTATCTAATTTCTTAAGCCTTTATAGTAATAAAGAATTGTTGATGTGCTAAAATTATAAGGCTTATGAACCTAGAGGCTAAACTTTCAACCCTCCTTCTAGCGCCAAAAGAACTATTGGCGACCATTTGGGACGCGACCGCCAACGAGTGTCCTCGAATAGGGTTTAGGTGCTTGCTGGTCTTTGCCAACACCAAGGCCCACATACCTCCAAATAGACTCAGTAGTTAATGTGAATATGTGTGTGTGTTGTTGCAGTGTACAGTTGTGAAAATGAAATGATTACGTTGTGTGTAAACTATAAATGACTTATCTTAGAGAGATTCAGCCAACTTTGCCAAGTACTGTGAGTTGTTGAGAGTTCCTATTTTGTTCAATTGCCTAGTCTCCGCGGTCCTTATAATACCTACTTGTAACAAATAAAATTTTGGAAAAACATTTGAGCACAACTCCGCAAATCTACTTCTAATTTTCCCCAGAGAAAGAGATAGTTCCACAAGAAAACTAGAAATAGAGCAAGATTCAATGGAAATAGATAGAAAAGAAAGCAAATTTGTGTGGACCTCAAATATTTAAACAAGGTAAAACAATACGAGTAAATACTTTGCAATAAAGCTATCCCAAATTCAATATCTACGAATTGTTCAAACTTCCAAGGCTCAAATAAGAAATTTCTTCAAGACAATCCTACTATGCTACCAAAAAATTGCTGCGTAAACTATCACGTACGAGACTCCATTTTGGCTAGATCATGGATGCCAACAATTGCATTGAACAGAACCTTCAAAAGACTTGACGATTTCTAATTGAAATACCATGGAGATTCACTTTAAAGATAAAAAGAAGCTATTCTGGTCCCATCAAAATACCAAAGATTTTCTGAACCCTCTTGACTATTGAATCGTTCAATGGCATGACTACAAGCAGAGGCTCTCTTATAACAATCTCAATAGCAGTTCTTATACATTGCACAATAATCAAATTTACTACTAAAATGCTCTTAAGGCTTTCTAACACAAGCGCTTCTATGGCAAAATTTTAATAGAAACTTTCAATCATGCAACAAGAACAATAAGAGCAATCTAAAAATCCCAAAATTACTTGCCAAGGATGATACTATCTAAACCACTAGCTAAACAATTCAAACAAAATAAAAAACACTATGCATAACTCATAGGACTATGACAAAGAGGCCAAAATCTTTTCTTTAGCAAGTCATCTTATAAGCAATCTTTCACACTTTCTTCTTTACAAATGCTCTTCTCCCAAGACCTAAAGTGTGTCTCCAAGTGAGAGCCCAAGTATTCCAAAGTGTGATCCCAATGTCTTCTAAAAAGTTTGATATCCCCCTCCTTTTCTTCTTACCCCTAAAGCCTTTTTATAAGGTTCAAAGATAGTTACATATTCAAAAATATCTTACCTAATTTCTCTCCCAAGTAACTTGGCCAACAAGTTAGGAGATTACTTGCCCAACAAGTTAGGTAAGTTACAAAAAATCTTGGGTGGTTGTATCCACTATAGAGATAAAAAAAGCTGCAGGTGACAAGTGTCCCATTTACTTGACAAGTGGCCCTTCAGTCGCCAAGTGGTCACCATGGAGACAAAAAAGCTATAGTTGACAAGTGGCCTTTTTCATTGCAAAGTGTCTTCATGCTAATCAAAATTAAAATTAGTTACAAATATCATAGGAAGTTACAACTTCCANGAAGTGTCTTCATGCTAATCAAAATTAAAATTAGTTACAAATATCATAGGAAGTTACAACTTCCATATAAATAAAAGGGATGATAGCCAAATGCCCCCTTTATATAGGATGTTACACAAATATCCCATAACTTTCTTTTCCTTTTTAAATCATAAAATATTTTGTTTAAATCATAGTAATAGAGATAGTAACCATGGAGTTGTTGCATACATGGATGGGTTAATATAAAAATGTATATGTACATGTGTAATATTTGTCCATCTTTCTTATGATTGGGACCCATGATTTGCTTCCTGCCTACCATCAGCCTCTATCTATCCAAATCATTTGTGAGTTGAAGGATTTGAACCTGCAAAATGTATTAAAACGAAACACTATGCCATGGCAGTTATATCCGATAACAATTCTAACATAAATAGTGGGACCTCCACCTATTGATTCAAAAATTTTGTTGAAATAAAACGGTGAATCCAAGCTTAGATTTTTCTATTTTTGCTGTAGTTCATGGTCAGACGTTCAAGAAGAAGGAATCCAAGCCCCGATCTAGTTCCTCCACCAACAGCATTGAAAACCAAAAACCCTAAAGATCGGTGCAGTTGTCAGGTTCTCAACGGCATACATTCACAGAATCCCCTATACCCATTTTCATGAAAGCCACGGCCACATGTTTTTGTCGATGTACATAGACAACGTCGTGCTAGTGCTGCTGCTGCCCTCTCCGCCGTCGCCTTCAATTGTGGCCAGCAAAATGCTGCCGAAAATTGTAGACCTTCCAACAACGCACATGCCCTGGTGCATCGCACCCATGCCATGGTGAAAGCACCACCATTGTCATCCACAAGCACGATGTCATCGATGGAGGCCTATAAATTTGCTGCACACCTGTACTGTCTGGGTTCTATTTGTGTTGCTAACAACTGCATGAGCTAGGGTTTTGGCATTTTTCCCTAGATGCAGCAAGCGCGAATAAACCCCAACGATTACACCATTGCAACCATTCTTGGCAGCTATGCCAAAACCAGGAGCCTACAAAAGGGCGCAAACTTGCATTCCGAGGCCGTTAGAAGAGGGATGTGCAGAGATCTGTTCGTGAGAAATGCGCTGCACAAGTTTACCCCTTGCCACTGCAAAACAGACGTACTTGTCAGAGAAACATCTAGTTCAAAATTTGATCTGCCCCGTTTGATATCTCCCTCCTTTCTAGTCCTTGAGGATGAAGTTAAGATATTTAGTTCTTTCTTTCCATCTTCAACATTTTCTTTTCCCATATCATCCTTGAATTCACGACTGCCACTGCTCCTTGAATTTGCACTTCTTCTGGATTTCCTAAAAGATGAAATTGGTCTTGAATCTATGCGAGAGGAGTCACCGATGGAAATTTCTGTGTCATCAAGATCTTACTTTGTCTCTTCTTTCATTTCATGCATCTCCTAAAGACTGACAAGCTAGAAATATGCACCTTTCGGAATTGCCATTAACTTTTTCAACTATAGAACCATGCTGTAATACAACAATCATATCTACATTTTTGACAATGATCAACCGATGTGCCACAATCACAGTTGTTCTACTAACCATGATTCTATCAAGAGCTTCCTACACTATCCTTTCAAATTCAGCATCCAAAACACTTGTAGCTTCATCAAGAAGAAGAATTCTAGGATCTTTCTGTGTCTTAATCAACAAATGCAATCAACATTCTCGTTGGGCATGATTCTCTCAAAATCCTTCCATGGTATTTTAGATGTTCAACTGGTCAACAAACTTGTATCTTTCTTCCTACTTGTTGAGGCCAGATTACCAAGAGATGCTGCAAAACTTGAGGATATATTTTTTTTATCCTTCCAAGTCCAAAGATTTTGGGTCCCTCGACTGATAATTAAAAAGGAAGAACAACACATTAGTGGTCCTATACTCATTAGTGGAGACTTGTAAGCTTGATATAGGCACTATGCTCCCATATTTTTTTCTTAAAGTAAGGGAATTCTATTGTGAAATACATTTTAACTCTTGTTCTTTTTCTTTACAAACTGAAATTCTTACCACTTCTCCAACTATCAAATTGCAAAAAATTTTAACCAGTTTTATCATGCCAACCTATTCCATGAGATGGCCAAAGGTGCCAACAAATAAAAACTAGACTATTTGCACAATGGGCTTTAGATTTTATTAGAGTGATCAATCCTTTGTCTACTACCCTAAACATGTTTATCTTAATAGCCATTGATTATTGCATAGGTTGGTTAGAAGTGAAAGCAACTAAAACTACATCATCTTGTGAGGTCATTTACTTATTAGAAAATGATATAATCTTGAGGTATGGGTATCTTTACCCTTTAGTAGTTGACAATAGGCCCACCTTCATCTCCGTAGATTTTACAAATTGGACCAAAGATCATAACATCATTATCAAGGCGATAACCACATATTATCCATAGGGTAATGGTTTGGTTAAGTCCTCCAACAAAACCATATTGGATGGAATTAAGAAAATGATAGCCCAAAACTCACAGACTTGGCACAAACAACTAAATTGGATAGTTTGGGTAGATAGGATTCGTTATAAAGAATCAATCAAGAATACACCATATGATTTAGTGTATAGACAAGAACCAATATTTCCAATTACTTTGCAGATTCCTACATATCAATTCTTCTTGGACTATTTACCAACTGATGAGCATCTAATATCATGTACATGTGACATTTGGAATCTAGAGCTTAAAAGGGTTAAAGTGATCAAAAATCTATGTAGTCATCAAAAAATTGTCAAAAAATGGTTTGATAAGAAATATGTGGGTAAAGTATTTCAATTAGGTGACCTAGTCCTTAAGAGAGATAGAGCATCTGGTTAGACCGACCCTCAAATTAAGTTTTCTCCTGTGAGGTGTAGTCCATTTTAAATTGCAAACATCATTAGCCCCAATGTATACAAAATTGCTAATTTGCAAGGACATAGGTTACATAAGAATTTTAATGCATTTCATTTGAAGCATTTCTACTTAAGTGCCCCACGTGGACACCTAGTAGATTCTTATTTGTATGCTTTCTTTCCTTTCACCATGCATTTCATTTGTATATAGTTGCATTTGCATATTTTCTTTGCATTTCCATCATCTCTTTCTTAGCATATCGATTTTGGTTTTTTCTTTTCATATGATTTTAATAATCATTATGATCATTTGAGCTACTAGGCTTTGGGTCATCATACCACCATTGGAAAATAATGTAAGAATAATACTTTATATAATACATCTTATTAATATTACATAAAATCCCTTTTATGCTATATATTTTAATAATGCTACGATTCCTTTCCAACAAATCTTAAGGTTTTAGTTTATTTGTTATGTTGGATCATGGAGGGGAATTACACTACTTATCATGTAATTATCATGATCATGTGAGTGTAGGATATGTGATGTTGGAGAATGATTAGCCATAATCACTAGGTGTCCTTGGAAAATTCCATTTCCCCTCTCATAATCCCTAGACCTTAGGTGTAATGATCCATGGTTATCCTGTGAACAATAGGATAAAGTTTGTTCATCTCCACTTGAGAACTTTTAGCCACCCAAGAGACCTGCTATGATGCCATCAAATTATAATTAAAGGCACATACATGAGGTTTGAACTGCACCATGGGCAAAGTTCTGAAAGGACTATGTTCTTTAGCAGTGCACCTAATTGGCTAGACTCATGTTGGAATTCCTACCTTAAAAATGAAGTACACCATGAGCAAAGTTTCCTCAAAAAAAAAAAGAAAAAAGAAAAAAGAGAATGAGGACCATGTTCATTGGTAGTGTAATAAGTTTTTGAATGTGATGGGGCCTAGTAGTAATTCTATCCCTAGCCTCCATTCCTTGTTTAAACCTATTTCCCTAGAATTCAAAGAAAAAAAAGGTAGAAAATCCCAAGGAAAAATCCAAGAGTTGAGGCTAGCCATGGTCTAACATGAGCCTATCCTCTCATTAAGTTTTGTGTAAGTCTCATGCTTGAAGTAGTCCACATACTTTTGACTTTTACCTTGTGAGAAAATTGGGAATGTGATTCTAGTTATATTTTAATTATATATATATATAGAGCTATGTAGTTAAAATAAGAATTTGATTAAATAAGATGGTGTGGTAGGGGTGGCCCGCATCTAGTTATCTTTTGATTATATGGTTATTTTTAATCATGTTTAGATTAGCATAGTTTATTGTTAAATTTAAATTTTTCTATTTTTTGATGTTTTCAATTGTATCTCCTTTTAAAATTTCTATGGTTTTGTTATCCTTACAATTGCATGCAATTAAAGTTTGGGGGCTAAGTGTTGACTTCAACCTCACCCATGCTAGGCATAGGGCCATGTTTAAATAAGTTTGAATACCGTAAAAATTAAAAAGTCCTATTAGTTTGATATCTTTACAAATAGGGATTTATTCTTCAATAATAATATTTATCTCTTTTGATTCACTTCGATGGTAGGTGAGTGTTATAATGCAATCCAATGACTTGAGGTGCCTAAATTATATAAATATATATGTTAAGAGGTGGATTTCTAGTTCGATTTAATGCATGAGTGTGGCTAAGAATTTAAGGTTTTGTAAATAATAAGAATGAGACTAAGAAGTAATTAATTTGCTAGCTCCACATGTATATATAGTAATAACCAGAAACAAAAGAAATCTTTATGATATGCTATTTGATTTAGTGGCTTTCAAGATTTATTAAAATATTTTGCTTCACATTAGTAGAGAAACATCGTTGCAGTGTTTATTCTTGGAGTTTGAGTTTCTAAGTCATTGATCATGATGATGATGCCTACACCTATTTTTTTAAAACAAATCTAGTCATAAAAACTTAAAAACTTGAAAATTCATATATTCCTCAATAGCTTGCATTGTTAAGGAACGTAAGCCATGTGGCAAATCCTTTACAGGAAAAATAAACAAAAATGCACTTTTTAAAATTATTAAAAGCAAAACTTTGAAAGATTAATTCTCAAAATCATTTTTGAGAATATTAACAATGGTATTGATAAGGTGTGAATAACCAACAATGTATTTTCTAATTGAGGTGGCTACTAGCTTTTGATAAAAAGCTAGCTTAGCATTCATCACAGAAGAAGAGAAGGCAACACCATCCTTGGAAAAAGGGTAGTACTTTTCTCTCACAAAGATTCTTCTACATAGAATGCAATTAAAAAATGGTTTATGAATTATGATTAATGTGGATACTGCAGAGCTCTTAGTTTTCATAGGCAATTCAGTGGGGTTGTGGTAACAAACATGGGCATTCATGGTAGCAGTAATGGTAGGGATGATGGCAGAATGTGGGCATTCATGACAATGGGTAGTGGGCGCATTAGTGGTGGCATAACCAATGGTGGTCATCTCGGGTGATTACGAGAGTTACGTTGGGCACAAATGGTCATGATGGTGGTGGCTGTAAGGACATAGTGAGAGTGAGCATTAGAGATGTGGGCATTCGCTACCTTTGGCCAGGTGCTACTATTAAGGCTGAACATGTCACATGCAACCAAGGGATGGAAGTCTCTCTAGGGAACATTGGATCTGGGTGGAAACCTCTCATTGGCAACAACAACTGGTGGAAAGTCTCTCTTGGTAGTAGTCTCTCTATGCAATGTGGTGGTAGGCAAACTATCAAAGGTTGACATGTAGACAGTGGTGCATCAACTGTAGCGCAACATAGTGTAGGAGTGGGATAGATTTGAGGAGCTGCTTCCTCTCCAATAGGGCAACCTTAGATCCTGGGAAGTCCACAAGTAGACAACTAGTTTCTTTCTTTCTCTTTGGGTAGTAGAAGCTCATGCACATGATAGGTGTATGCACGATAGTTGCCACGGTGCATCCGCAACACATGTGGTAGACAAGGATGACCAATAGGAGATTGGATTCAGCTGTCATTGGTCTTTTCCTTCTCTCCAAAAATGTAGTTTAGTAGGTTGGATCTATAGAGGTAGATGCATAGACTACGATGGTCTCTTTTCTCCCTTCCAATTCACATAGCAAGTTGATGGTGGATGGCAGTTAGGCACACAAGCGTAGCATGCATGCACAATGAAGCATGGGTGGTATCAGTAGTAAGCAACCTCTTGTCTTTTCCCAAACATGTGGTGGCACAATAATGGTAGTAGGTTATCTCTCTTGATGATGTAGGATCCATGTTTTTCTCCCTCCCTCTTTTGGTAGCTACGAGTAGTGTTGGCTATGGTAGCATTTGCAATGGACTGGTAGCATGAACAGTGGTAGTAGCAACACTAGGGAAAAATTTATTTTTTCTAGTCACCTATTGTATTTTTGAATTTTAGATAGTCACTTATTTTAAATTCCAATGCGTTCCAATTGAAATTCCTTTTTTTAGTTTACTATTTTCAAAAGGTCACATCCCTCTCTAGCTGAGACTATTCTTGGGTTTTCATATCCATACAGGAGCTGCCTGAGGCAATAGTCTCCTAAAACAATTTTTTTCCCTAGGTGTTGGTGTGATCAAAATTTATGCATCAGCATATACATGTTTCAAACCTTGATGCATAACATAAGAAACCTCTTTATCTTTCTTTTCAAATCTAATTGCTAAATACTTAGCATTTGCACTGCAACAACTAGAGATAATAGATGCCAAACTTACATGAACATACAATAAAGCATGTGCATCAGATACCCACACTAATACACACACATACAGAGATTTCACAAAGGAGCACTATAATTAGTTTAAGAAATCATTATGATGCAAATAGCTCATGCAACACCCAAAGAATTAGAACATAGTAACAACCTCACAAATAATGCAACATTTTTTTTGTTCATTCCATTGATAGATGATGAATCAACAAACCCAATATCCTTACTTTATGCATCCATAGTACTACACATCAACACAACATAGATTTAATCACAACGAAGCATCATAAGTTATTCTACTAATCACCAATACATCATTCAACTAATGCATACAAGAGGTGTCATTGAACATACAATTTATGAGTATATTAACAATACTCAACTCTATCATAACTATGCAATCATAGATAGATCAACAGGTTAGCATCAAATCATACAACTCATCAAGCTCATCATCAACACTTAAATCCATGAACATAAGCATATAAACAACACTTAACGCATCAACACTAGCACATCAATAGTACTTAAATTCATTACCATCCTCAAATTTTAGATAAATCTCTAGATCAACACTAAATCATACAAATCATGAAGGTAAGCACATTGGCAACACTCAAATCCATCACCATCATCAGATCATAATTAAATTTACAAATCAATACCAAAGCACACAAATCACAAGCGCATGGTTAACACCATTCAAGTTTATCATATTATATAATCATATGTAAATTCACAAATTAGAACCAAACTATATTCATCATCATAACTAAGCACACTCACAATTGCTATTTCAAACAGCAAGACATGAACCTAAGGAAAGATAGATCTTTACAAGGCACTACAGAAAGAGTACCAAATAGACGATTGTGTGTTACTAAGGGTGAAGTCAACTAGGAGTTGCTTAAAATTTGGAAAGCATTCAAAAAAAAAATTTCTCATTTCCATGGCCCTTTTTCTATCCTAGAATTGATAGGGGAAGTAGCATATAAATTAGCCTTATAATATTGCAAAGTGTAGATATGTTTATTCTTTTCCATAATTTTTTACTTCAAAATATGCATGAACTCACTTGAAGAAATATGAGTATTGATGAAATGAGCTTTAGTGAAATTAATTAGTTTATATTATATATTCATCAACTCATGTGTTCAGATCTTCATCCTAAGAAAACTATCAAGAAAAATCATAAATTGCTGGTGTAGCTTTCTATTTTTGAAAACATCCATAGTAGTTTGGATGGATGAAACCAAATGAACATATCACTATCATAAAAGGTGCAAAATAACAAGAGGAGAAAAACCAAATAGAATATTCTACAAAAAAAAAGATTTTCTAAAGGTGATAGAAAGAATAAAAGGAAACTTTTTTGTTTCATTTTCAAGGTCTATCATTATACATTCAAGTGCCCATAGATTAAAAAAATTTCTTCACACATCATATTAGTGAAGCCCAATATAAAATAGTAAGTGATACTGAAAGCTTTATTTACATATTGAAATTTTTCTAAAGAAGATACATTCAACTTAGATTCAAATATGCAAACTATTGTTTAATGCATTAATCAACTTGATATAAAAGTTGATGATTATAGTAGTTGTAGCTCTGATAAATCTTATAAAATTAATATGCATAAGCAATTAAAAAATTCCAGAAAAGAAGTAGAATAATTGAGAAGAGCTTATAAACAAGTCTCAATATATGATGTTGCCAAAAAATTATCATACTAGAAGAAATATTTTGATGCTACGGATAGATACAATATGATCGTAGGAAAGGCTATTGTAGATCTGGTTGAAGAAGATAAAATATTAACATCCTTGTAAGACTTTGAAAAATGGGCATAGAAAGAAGCTGAATACCACATACATCCTACAACATTTATATTTCAGCCATACTTTTATTCGAAACCTCTCCATCCAAAGTTGCAAGCAAGAAAGGATACTCAAAAAAGTAAGAATAAAATAATTAGAAATTTTTATTGAAATATCACAAAATGAATTAGCTAAATTACAATCTTTTGAATAGGCTATTGATAAAGAATGGTATGAAATCAAAATTAAAGCTTCTAATGAAAAAGCATCTTCATTTTTTAGGATAGGAATACTCTCTTATTTAACAAACCTTTTTATCTATAATCTAAAAATTAAAATATAAGGTTTAAATCCTTGATTCTATTTCAACAATCATTGATTCTAGTGCAGAGCCTAGCCCAATCCATTTTCAATACTTTCTGAAGATCTCTAGCATATACATTCTGGTATGTTCTTACAATTCAATGATAGTAGAATGATGTCTAAATATTATGTAGATATTCTATTTTTATTCCATGATAGTGTTATCCCCATTAGACGTCTCCATTATGAACTAGGCGTAGATAGGTTAGACATAATAGGCCCATATAGTATAGGTAAAATGTTTATTAAATTTCTCAATGGTGATATTATTTTTAAAAGAAAATAAAAATATATAACCAAGTTTCTTTCTAGGTAGAGGATGAAAGAAATATCCAATGTATAATAAATTTTTATAAGAATCATGATACAGAATTCTAGTATGGACCTGTGACAGGTTGGAAATGGTTCAATAGGTTAGGTTTATTATTATTGTAAAAATGATTATTGCATAAAGTGATTAATCTACTTTTTTTTCCAACTCTATCATGTGTATAAAGTTTGCTCAAAGACACATGAACAACTACTCTTGGTAAAACCAACTTGATGCAAATAGTTTACATCGTTAAAGATTGTTGTCAAAAGAGGATAAGCAATTATTGTTAGCTACTACCAATGAGTAGAAAACAACTAAAGTTATATCCTTGACCATTCTATATATTTATTTCTAGAACAGGACATCATTATTTTTAGAGATCAAGAGAACTAACAATAAGGAGCATTAATAAAGATATGTTATCCATTTCTAGGATAACTTGTAAACTCAAGCTACATATTTCTAAGTTGGTAAGAACAATCACCAACTATTCTAAGGATGCTAATAAAGAACGTAATTAAACAAAAATGATCTATTGCAAGGGCCACAAACATAAGCATACCTAATAACAATGAAAATGCCTTACAATGCTTTTGCTAAAACTCTTGTCCTAAACTTCTTTTTAGGAAATATGAGGGTTTCAATAATCAATAACTAGTTTAGCTATATATTTATGATATATATTTATTATTTGGCCAAGATAATTTTTTATATTTTTCAAATTAAAAAAATCCAAATTAATTCATTAAGAATTGATTTTCCAAGGACAAGTTCTAGATTACAATGTAGTTGGACTCTTGAAAATTGAGAATTTTTTATATTTTTCAAATTAAAAAATATCAAATTGATTCATTAAGAATTGATTTTCCAAGGAAAATGTCCAAGTTATAGAGTAGTTGGACTCTCGCAACTAATAATTCTGGTGAAAAAGTTTATCTATTATCCCAATATTAATGATAATTATTTATTTACCATGCTAAAGTTTAGCCAAAAAGAAAAGAAAAGAAAAGAAAGAAAAACATGACCAAGAGAACTCTCTTCATTGTTTCGATGATAAAATTATTTTACTATAGGAAGACTTTTTTTGGATGGGGCTAGTCATTGACCTCATGGCCAAAATAATAATATTGAAAATCAACTGAAACTTGACTTTATTAAAGCATAAAATAAAGGTATGTATACAATGGAATAAGCAAGTGGCTTCATAACTGAAGAACCACTTATTCAAATGTTTGATAGTTATCTAATTAGTACATGTTAAAGCTATAATCATAAAGTGGTTACTATTACAATAACAAGTAACAGAACATTAAACAAATGCTACTTAACTACTCCTACATAAATAAAAATTAATATTTAATATTTTAATATTAATATAATATGTTAATAACTATGAAATAAAATTAAGAAAAACATAATTCTATCTATATCCTATAAGCCTAAGACTAAGATCCATAAATGTTCTGCCTTGCAATTTGATAAATTGCCATGGTTAAAACCAAAAGCACAAAATCTACATGCTATAATCAAGAAGGCCTCCAGTCACTGCATCAATGCCTAGGTTATGGTAGATCTATCCATACATTTCTGGTACCAAGTCTATGGTAAGATTGTCATATGCAATAACATTGATTTTTAACTACAACTTTTTACAAGTAGATACGGAAGACTTTCCTTCAAGTGGAAGTGCCAAAAAGTGAATCTTCTACTAGATTTGAGAAAATTCTAAAAAAAGGACTATCTTTGTAATTTGTATACTAGAAAATTAAAATATTTGTTAATAGTATTATGGCCATGTTTGTATCTTGTATTTGAATTTCATATCTTCTTGGAGGTACTAGTTAGTCTCTTATGTAATCATCATAGAAAACATACTAATTTAGATGTTCCCACAAATACTGCCATCCCTTGAAGTTGACAAATTCACTGTATAACCATTGATTCAATACCTTAATGGTAAGGTCGTAGCTATTCCAAATCATCACAAAGTTTACACAAAATGCATACAAAATGATATTTGTATAGTGTCTTATATTGTTGACTTCAAGTCTTGTCCATGCTGACATTTAATGCTACACATGGAAGAGCTATGGATTCCTTGTGTTTTTATGGGTGTCTAGTCTTAAAGATGCCTTGGATGTAACATGTAACTTAAAATGTTAACAAAGCTTAATGTATAGATATATTATAATTTTTAGGTGTGATTTTTTCTAGGATTTTTGAAAGGTTAACTTGTTCAATTTAGTTCACAAATAGGCAACTCTGTTTTCAAAATAATAATGAAAAAAAATGTTTTTGGATATTTAGCATGGAATTTTTATTTTACCTATTGAATCTGTGTAAATTCAAAATTTTGAATGGTTTTACAAGTTAGCTAATATTTTGAATTATTCTCATTTATAACAATATGTGATGGTCCAATGGTTACACATTTGTTGATTTATTGACAAGAATCATATACTGTTTCACTATAAAATTCAAAATGCTCTTCAGTGTGGCTTATCTTTACTAGTAAAGGAGGATGCATCAGATAATGGCAATGAGAGTGATGGTCGCTTGCTCAAGTCAATTTTCCACCTCTTACAAGTATATAACTATATCTTGCAATAAACAATTGATTTTGAATTTTGTTTCGGAACTATGCAAAATGATTACAACTTTAAAATGATATTTGTAAATTTGCTTTATGGAAAGAATTTTCTACTATTGCCTAAATAAAATAGAAACTCTTTGCATATCCACAATGTTTTAAAAATGATCTCCACATGCATATTTAAGCATTTTTTTTCTTATAAAATACCTAACAAGCATTCTTTAAGAAATGTTTGAAACCATAGTACTTGGTATTGTAAATGAAAGCCAACCCAATATTAAAATTTATTAATGTTACAACCAATCATACACATGGAAATCTAGATGTCACCACCAAAATGAACATAGCCTCATAACAAAGCATGCAAACACATGCTTTCACAATTATCGAGACCAAAACCCAAGCAAAAAAGTGGTTTGTTATAGTATGAATTATACAAAGATCAAAATTAAAATTTAGTGATATGGACTTTTTGGTAATGACCATAAACAATAGTGATCATGATAGTTATGTCATTTCATAGTAAAAGTAGGATTTCAGCCATAACACATATGTTTGTAGTGTAATGAAACATCTTACAACATGAGGATGAATTCAAAAGGTTGTTGCTACAATTGATCTCATTACAAAAGTTGCAAAAGAGGTATCATGTATCAACTCATGAAGGGGGAAACTACACATGCAGTAAAAATTGGTTAGCAATGTTCACAAAATGATTAGCAAGTAGAGGGTGCTCTAATTCCATTAATTCTTTGAGCCTGATTTCATGTCAAATCTAGAACAAAAAGCACATCATTTCAATGGCATCACAAAGTACAAAAGATTTTAACTTTTTCTGTTAATTGAAATTAAGAGGCATAAAAATTATATCAAAAGTTTGATGAACACTTGTTAATAAAGATAGTAATTTCCTATTNTTTTGATGAACACTTGTTAATAAAGATAGTAATTTCCTATTCTTCCTTTAAAAGGAATGCAATTGATTTTAGTCCTATCTCTTATGTTTCTTCATTGAGTTTCTTAACTTAATTCTAAAATATAAAACATGAAACTTTGCAAAAAAATTTGCAAGAACTTATGCTAACTAAAAATATTTATTGACTTGGGTCCTCAAGTCCTTTGAAGGGAATGAAGCTGATGCCTTTAATGATTCTTATGTCTTTTAGCCAAATGTAATAATGAGGTGTTAGCCTAATGGTAAGACACTTAATTTGGAAGCTCCAAGTCATGTGTTTGGTTCTGGTGAGCAATGCTGAGTTATATAAAGTTGTAATTGGACTATATATCTTAGGGTGTATCTATGTTTTACCTGTTTTGAGTTCCAACACCCCCCTTTTAGCCAAATGTAACAAAGACCACTATGATTATAGAGAGGTCCTTAAAATAGGTTCTTTTAAAAAAGCATGCAAGTATATAGTTTGTAGTAAGGAATGGAATTGTGAAAGAAACTCAAAGAATTAGAATTAGGAAAAGTAGATAACTTTGTATTAAAAAGAAAAACCCATTTTGAAACAAAATGAAAAATAAATTTAATACAACTTAGACATGGAAATTTTTTTTAAATACTTTTATCAAGCAATATAAACAATGAGGTGTTAGCTTAGTAACAAGAGTTTTGACATGGAAACCCCAAATCATAGGTTTAATTCTAGAGTATAGCCCTACATTATACTATGGTCAAATAGATCCAATAGGGTCTAAATAGACATAAAAATGCCTTTTGTTGTTTCAATTCTCATTAGCATGCTTCAAAGTCATAATTTTTGAAATTTACTATATTTGATTTTATTGCTACATAACAAATCTACCTTGTAAGGTTAATCTCTTTTCTTTTAATTTAGTTATAGTTTTTACTGTTGTTTCAAGAAGTTGATGTGATAGATGATTTTACTCTCCCTCCAGAAACACATACAAGAACCCTACTAATAAGGTTCTTCCTTTTGAAAGGAGGTTCCAACAAAATTGTATAATGATCCATTTTGAACCAAGACCATATTTTTCATCATAACATAATTTAGGATTTTTTAAAAACATTATTAGATATATGTAGTAGTAAATAATCTCCTAAATACTATGAACATTTCACAACCATGTAGATAAGAAACTATGACTTTAATTTTGTTTTGTAAAGCTAGCTTCTATAACCCTCCTAGATTTGTTCTTTATTTTTTTTAATGTTTATATTTTTTATAATATATCTCATATTAAGAAATTATTAAATTCATGTGACATAAAGGATTATTTCCTAGAGACTCAATGCTCATTTTGCCAAGGCAGGGTCCTAGGAGGGGTGGTGGATGAGAGAAAGCCTAACCTCTTGAGTGGCTATGCCCAAGCTTGAACTTAGGTCTTATGACACAAGAGACAAGTACCTTACCATCACTCCAAGTGGTGCTCCTTAATGCATATGATATAATTATAGCATTATTTACACATATTAATTATCATAAAATCCTTGGCCTCTCTTAACAGTGAACTTATCATAAATGAGATAAAAGAAACCAAGATGAATTTACCAACATGATTAAATTCTTGTGATAGCTTTAGGCAACAAAGTTGTTAAGTATGTTTATGAAATTTTTTCTTTCTTAAACATATATTATTTTGACATTATAGAAATAAAGTAAATGTTGAGATGGTTAATATAAACTAGTATATATGTGTGCATATATCTTTAACATTTGGATAGGAGGATTAAACATGAATTACATGAATTTCCCAACTCAATTCTTAGATGAGTAATAAGTCTATTTTTGATTTCCTTGACCAAATAGAGTCCTTTAGCCATGTTTTGTTAATCAATTTTTTTAAAATTAAAAAAGATAAATTCATTTTCTTTTTTAGTTGCAACTATACAAGGGTATTTCTTTTGTAGAACATCTTTATTGAAGGTTTAATTAGGAACAACATTTTGTTGCATCAAAAGTCACTATCATTTCCTTGTAACCCTTTACATTCGCTATTTTCTCCATTAACATAACATTTTTGAATCATATCTAAAGGAAACACTATAATAGTGTTCAATAGTCAATTTAAAAATTAAGTAAATGCATCCTCTAGAATAATTTTTAGTTAAAAGAATCCTTTCTTGTTAGTAATATTGAAAAAAAAACTCGGAGATCAGCTGATTTTTTCAAGCCATTTCCATAAATAAATTGTTAAAAGGCCTTTTGAAGCTTCACATTGAAGAGTAATTGATGAAATATTTGAAGCTTTCATACTCTTTTTGAAATTAGGAAAATATTTGTTATTAAACCAAGCTTGATAATGATACCTCTATATAAAATACAAGCTTTCATTAACAGAATATACCATGTTCTTTTTCACATTAACAACTATATCATGGAGCAAAATAAAACCTAGATAAATACTAGGAGTCTAATATCAAATAAGCAAAAAAACAACATATATATTTTTGAAGTTAAATAGCAATTCCAATAAGCATGCTAAAATAGACCTTGGTTTTAACAAAGAAAATAAACATGTTTGATGTTTTAATACAATGATTTAACTTGTTATAAGAAAAAATTTGATCAAGATATAGCAATTTTTCTTTAACTAATCTATGAATTCTATTAGAGAAATAAATAGCCGATGGTTTATTGACAATACTAAAATCTAGAAATCACCTAAGAAGAATAACTTTGAAGATTGTCAATATTAAAGATATTTAAACTTTTTGTTTCTTTTTTTGTTTTTACAATCTCTTTGTCATTGTATTCAATGTCATCATTGTTCTACTATCATTGTGACAATGCTACTACCACCATGGTATAGAAGTAATTAATGTCTTAATCAACTCATGAATAAATTCATTACTAACATTGTTTGGTTATAGTACTTTAAATCAAAGACACATCATTTTACATGACTTGAATAACCTCCAAAAATTGAATATGGATACATAGAGTGATCACAGTTTCCATTTGTCTTGTCAAAAAGTTGCTACACTAAAACACTTGGAAACTTAACATATATTAGAGTAGGATTATAAGTAAATTTTGAAATTAAGAGTGGCTCCTAAGAAGAAATAGCAGAAAGAATCTTATATAGCCATGATGAAGGTGATAACTTATGTACATTGCTTGAGAGTCAAGTTTTAAATGCTTTAAATTACAATATATTAAAATTATAGATGAGATTTCTACTTCAAGGTGGATATCTTTGTGATGGGTAAAAACCTTGAGCATGTTTGGAAAATTTGTGTAGCTTGTGAAAAACCAAGTGATGAGCAGTGAGTATGTCCAACATTCCATCATACAATCTACAAGAATTGCAATAAACCATGTCATAATCCATGGATGGTACTATTGTTATTGTTTAGGAAGTTGGTGGATAATTGCAGATCATTGTATTTTAACTTGGACTAGTAGTGGCTCTATTATGTATGGTTTAGTCAAGGTAATATGTATGATTGTGATATTGTTTGACCATTAATTAAACTAATTAAAAAAAATTATTCAATTAACCTAATAAACAATAAAATAAATTCTATGCTAGTCTAGGATGATAAGTGTCCATTCCTAGCTTATCATACACATCTTGAACTCACATACCCACTATTGAGATTACCAAACACTATGCTAGTGGATGAACCAAGTACTAACATTGTTGGGATTACTAAGCAATTACCTGATTATGCTCAAAGTTGGTCACATTGACTCTACCATGATTTAATGTGCATGAAATTGTGAATGCTATGCTAGCAAAGTAGTAAATAAACATGGGAAAATAAATACTATAAATGAAATTTAATCTAAGTTAGAGTGATGCAATGGTATGAAATCAATCTCAATCTTTATTGTTGCTCATGAAATGTGTTAAGGTACATTCCACTTGAATAACGACTCTAGAAAATCAATTCACAACTATATTGCAGGCACTCGATGACTACTACTAAGAATTGAAAAATGAAATTGCAAGAGCCTAGCTACCTACTACATTTATGATGTCATATATGTAGTATGTGGGTAGTATTTATAGGGATAACTAACCATTATGGTTTGGAATATCGTAGTTAGCCAATTAACTATTCATCATACCCTCTTAACTTAGTAAAAAATTGTCCTCAATTTAAACAAAATTAGGACAAACTTTGTTACAAAACTATGATAGTGATACTAACAAATAGATAGATGGACTAACTAATTAGATGACTAAGTGCTATATTACAAAATTTTATTTGAGTGATTACAAAAGATTAACAAACCTTTAAACTAGTATAAAATAATTATAAAATTTGCAAGAATCTTTAAAATTTCCATTAAAAAAATTTTAGGTTGTCTTTGGTAGTGGTGACTCCTTAGGTCTTGGTGGCTCTTGCAATCATTTGGTTGGCATTTCTTCCTTCATGAAGAAATATTACAAGAGCATTATGAATTTCTCATCATTAGTTTGTGGATCACCTATAGTCCAAGCAAGCTTGGCCAAGTCATCACTCATTAGGACATTCTATAGATATAGTAGTTTGAAAAACATTTTATTGGTTTTGCATGAACTAGATGGTGAAAACGGTAAGCTCAAACTCAAACACTTATAATCATTTCTTGATCTCCTGGTAGTTAGCCATTCTTTTTGTCAAGTCTTTTGAAACATCTCTTTGATCAATATATTGTGCTTTGAGAACAACCAAATCCACACTTGTTGATTGCAATTTTTTCTTAGCCTAGTCATGGAGTTGGAACTCATATTTCTAAAGCACAAACATGGCGGCAAGCTACTTCTCTAGGCCTACTAGCTATCAACATGATGAGATTGGTGTAATGAAGGTTAGCTAGCTTCATGTAGTAAGTCACCTTCTCAATTTGTGATCATTTCATTCATTTTCATTTTTCTTAGTTCATTACATTGATTTAATTAAGGATGCTCTTCTATACAATGTGTGATGATTGTTGCAATGTGGCATTCAGTTGCGTTTTGGTCATTTTAATCTCCTTTTTCATTAATTTCTTTCTATAGGTTAACATAATCTTTATAATTGTTGAGGAAATCAACTTATCTCTTTGATGTAAATTGTATCCTTAGTGTATTTAGAGGTCATTGAAAGTCTTTGGTATTAATCTGGGACAATCTAGTTGTCATTTGAATGATTTTTATATTTTGAATAGGCTACTACCAAGGATTACTAATTATAGTCAATCACAATCTAGAGACTAATAGCTCATGCTAGTAATAGCAGCTCATAGTCCTTGATTGTTGGCTCATACTGGTAGTAGCAATAGATAATTAATGAAAAATCACTTTTGGAAAGTCTTGAATGGGTTACTAGTGCAAGGAACTGTGAGTTGTAGTCTACTCACAATGCAGAACTGCTAGGAAGATGAGAGTTGCAATTTGATGGTAATTAGAAGTTAAAATATTAATGTCCTTACAATTGTTAACTCTAGTTATAATCTTATCCTAGTTTGAGATTGCTAGCTTGTGCTAGTTACTGCAACTCGTAGTCTACAAAAAGTTAAATTTTAATAAGGATACATGTGTGAAAAGGAAGTCCAAAGATTTCTATGAGGTTAGAAAAGCTAAATAAGGTCTCTAATGTCAATGCCCTACATTTTTCCTTATCATGGAAGTGTGAGAGCTATAAAGGATTGGGAGACTCTCTTCCTTATGGAGCCATTGTTTTGTATACTTACCTTGAGTAATTATAATCTTTAGAAGTTGTTTGAATATTTTTGTTTCCAAAACTATACTTTGAATTTTAGCATGAAATAAAGAAGGGTTCTTTTATTAATTATGATTATTTCCTTTCACTCTTTAATCTTGAGTTTCTATGGGAATCTTGAAATGTTGATGTGGGATCCTTACTAGTAGTATTTCTTGAAAATCTCTTATGTTGTAGCTTCATTTTACTATACTCCAATTTTGATCATGAACCTCTGGTAAATCAATCAAACCTCTTCCATTGATAGGTTATGATTCTCCTTGGTTAACTTTATCTCCAAATTTACCTTGACCTATTATTCCTAGTGATGGCTTAAGCTTACTTTCATTTGTTCCTTTTCTTTCTCCACTTGAGTCCATCTTTAGTTTTCTACTATCATGTCTTTATTCTTATCTTGCAACATGAAAATTGTCTTTTTCCAATCCATGTTTTGCATATAATTGAGATGCATTCCATGTTGAATTTTCCTTCTTCCACTTAGTCTTTCTATTTCTTGGCCATCAAGTGTTTAATCTCACCAACATGGAACTAGCCAAGCTGCTCAAGAGCAACAGATCACATGGGGTTGTTAAGCTTACCATAAAGTTGGGCCACTTCATCCTATAATTTTTATCTAGTTTGGCTTGCTAAAATTGGGCTTCAAATAACACTAGTGTTTTCTTAGTTCCAATCAACTTAGATTGTAGGGTAGTGATAGCTTCAAGAATGTTGAGTATGTTCTCAATTTTTTACCTTGATTATAGTAATTTTTCTAATACATCTTTGTGCTAAGCTTTGATCATGCTCCCCTCTCCTTTGATTCCCATCCCTATAGAAATTTTTATATCTTTGATGACAATGAAATTAGAATTTGTGCCATAAAGAAGTTGAGCATTGTACTAATGTGATCAATGAGTAACTTTGCAGATCCTTCCTAGCCTTCATGGAGCATCAAGATAATCGTCGCATCCTTACCAAATTTCAAAGTGACTTGAAATATGCTTGCAGTTTTAGAGCTCTATATCTAGTCATCCCTTCTTATGTTGATTGAAATTTTCTTAGTTCAAGAAGCCATTAGAGTCTCAAGCACATCTGTGATGACATTGAACATGTTTGCTAAGTCTTGTGGCCCCAACTTACAACTTGTGACAACTCTTGCAAATGACTTATTGCAAGGTGATAAACTCTAAAAGTACTTGAATACTAGTGCTTACAATGCTAGTTCACAATGTATGAATTCCAACAACTATGTTCCTTGTTGGAATAGTTGTTGTCAGAGTTGATGTTCTAGCTATTGCAAATGTGCTCGTTGGTGTAGCCTTAGTGTTTGGAGGTGGTAATACCTCTTGGTCCTTACACACTAGCATAAATTCCATGATCTCAAATCATGAATCATTTTAGATCCACCTAATAGTGTCATTTATGTATCCTACAATCCATGCTCACTTACATAACTTTGAGATCAGGTAATGCAACACCAAATTTTTCTTCCCTTATCGATTTTCTAAGAAGTATTACTTAATCTTAAGGAAGAGGAGAAGAGCCAGATTTACCAAGTACCATCAACTTAGGATTGCATAGCCATGGCCTATGAAATATGAGATTCTATTTAAGTATATCATGGAAAAGATGTGATAAGCCTTAATCTTAAAATAGAATTTTTATATTTTTGTTAAGGGCTTATATTCCTTCTCTTAGATACTATAGGTTCTCTATAGCAACATAATTCTATTACTAGTATTAGAGTGGATGGATATTGGAATAGTTTCTATCCCAATGTTTAGTGATAGGGGCCCTTGGCCAAGACCATAAGAGATCTATTAACAATATGCATAGTAAACTGGTTGTAAATACCAAAGACAATAGGAGTGTGAATTGTAATGTTTACTTGTGTATATTATTGCATTCAATAAATAAAAATGCATTTAATACAAGTGAGAAAACCATTGTTGCCATAGCGGAAAAATGACATTTTTTATAAATTTTATGTATTTTATAAATATAAATAATAAAATAATATTTATGAGATAGGTACAACATTCATACATACAAAACAAATGAAACATATTTTCACATCACAATCCCTTTGGGGACAAGCATGACATGAAAACACAAAGTAATAAAATCTCCTTAGATCCACCTTTGATAATCTAACATCATTCCATATAGGTATGGCCTCCTTGAGCTAGGTAGAATCACTATAAAGCTCCACACAACTATGCTAAATTATCTAAAATAATTAATTTAATTATAATTTTTTAATTTAATAAATAAATATATTAATGAGATATTATCATCAAGATTCAATAAAATAAAATTAAAGGTTTTAATAAAATCAAATTGAGTTTTATTCATTGCACAAACATTAACTTCACATTGATCAAAAGGTTCTGTGATGTGAAAGCATGATAGTACTTTAAGAGAGTCTCATTGCATGATGAAGTGATGACTCAAATACAAAGGAAAATAAATGGCACACTTATGCAAGAGAGGAGGAGAAATTATCATAAAAAATGCAAACGAAAATTGTTAAAAAAATAAATTCCCCTTTATCTTTTTTCTTTGGATATTTATAGTTTTTGCATTCGTAATAAGAGTGATGAAGCAACATAACATGTAAGGTAGCGTACGAGGTATGCTAGAGCATCATGTGAGGTAGCAAATGAGGTGAGGCAACACTAATGATGTATCACCACATATTGAAACAAAACCCAAACTATAGGTTTAAATGCACATAAATAATTTCATGCATCCAAGTTTACATAGAGAAACAAAATTGCCATCAGATATCTCATCATTTCCTCATGATTCAATTACGCTAGTTTTTTAGCTTACAATAGTAAAAATTATACTAGTCATAACTTGACTTATGGTTGGCATAGAGGTGCTACAACAAGATGACACAAGATAAAACATAGACTTGCCACCATAACCAAAAGCACTAGGATGTGGTGGCTATGGTGAAGCAACCCCAAGCATGCTTGATGTGTATTGAGGGTATGCTAGATGTCTTTATGATTTCTCCTCTAAGCTCATCATCCTTACTTCAAAAATCCTACTTTGATTTCACATTAGTCTTTACTCCTACAGTTGTGCCCAATGCAATTACTTGCTCTCTAGTTTGCATTGATCATGACATCAATTTTCTTTGATGAGATTACATTGCATGAGTTTCAACCTTCTTGTAGACATCATCTGAATCAATGAGATCTACCAATAGATCATTTGGGGTGGTTGTTCTTGTGCTTGTCCCTAACTTGGTATTTCAAAAATGAGATTTGTGGCCTTCAAATCTCCTTAGTTACAAAATATTTAGCTACATCAGATTTAATTGATGGTTTGAGTGTTCTTTGTCTTTTAACTTGTTCCACCATGGAGGCTTAAGATTCATCAAATTCATGTCGTCATAACCTTTGATGCATGTAACACAATTTTTGGAACTTGATTTACTATGAAAAATGCTGAAAAATCATATAAGTTCCTTTAGATTCTATACATCTAATGAGTGGTGAGGTACCCCTACACTCAACCGTATGAATATGAGTGTTTAATGCATGATCCAGTCAAACTCCACAGATGGGCTTGTTGTGGTATCCAAATAGTTACTCATTGATTGCAGTTTGCTATCTTCCCACTTGGACTAGTAATTACTTTTTCATGTATGGTTTAGTCTAGGGTGAGGTGTATGATATATTCCTAACTAATGCTACTCCTGAAGGTAATGGGAAATAACTTTAACTAGGCTAAGAGGAAAAGGGAGATAGGAAGCTAAGCTAAGAGGAGATAGGGCTAAGTGCAATGAGCATCCATTCCTTAATCATCCATACACATCTTGGACCTTCTTCATGACTACCACTAGGATTACCAAGTAGTCACACTTAAATGCTCATGATTAAGTCGTACTCATTTCATGTTTAATAGGAGTTTAGCGTAAAAAGATGTTAACTACGAAAGTAATAAATAATAATAACAATTAAATAATTAAACTAAGTGAATGTTGCAATGATGAAGTAATCTTGATCTTTATTTCTAGTCATGTGCATGTTCAAGTATGTTACACTTGAATAAAGGATGCCATACAATTACAATCATCACACTATGTGCATGCACTGAGAAATAATTCTAACTCTAAGAAGGACAAATTGCAAGACTTTTGGTAAGGGACTAAGAACTAATGCCAAAACCAAGTGCGCCACCTCTTATTTATAGGCAATGAGATAGGACCCGATATCTAATGTCTGATATCGCTTGGTAGGCCCGATATCGCATACCCAATATCGTGTACCCGATATCGAAGGTCTGATATCGGGGGTCTGATATCAGGGCTCATCAGACTTGGTATCTTGTACCTGATATCAGGGGTCTGATAATAGGACCTAATATACCATTACTCATCATACCCCCATGACTGAATAACAACTCATCCTCAAGTCAAAGAAAGTGAGGAACAAGTTCAATTGATTACACAATGGATAGGTATGGGATTATTGACTGACTAGGAATTTATTCATGTGGCAATGGAGAATTGAACAAAATTTGGACACAAACACAAAAGATAAAACTTGTGGAACTCATGGGATTCCCAATAGTGGTGGCTCCTCCATGGGTTCCTTTCCTTTGTTCTATGCACCAGGATTCTAAGATTGATACCGTTGCACCTAATATTTCTTCTCTTCTATCCATGGATTATGAGCCATCCATGTTGATGTTCCAATGTTTGATGGAGTCAGCACTTTCCATGGACATGGTAGCTACGGGAACACTTGATTGGCCTTGACATATTATGCTACAAATAGTTGTTGTTCCTCTTCATAGGCTTGGGCCCTGACCTCTCCACCATTTTCTTGGCTAGATTGTGCAGTGACAGGAGTTCCTTGATGGATTCTAAATGATTGTGCCTCCTACTCCGCATGTTCTACATGAGGTCCTTGGCTTTTGCCTCCCCCTAAGCATTTAGTTACACCTTGAGAAGGTCCTCCTTGTTGTCCTCTTTTAGGGGCCATCTATAATCACACAAAGATCACTGGTTAGTAAGGTTATTGAAAGAAGTTCAATTATTTCATACCTTACTCATTACCTTTAATAAATGTTGAAGTCTTTACTTAGTATGATTTTAGAGTTAGAAATTTTTTCAAGGAAGTTGCCCTAAAAGTTTAATGTTAGACCTGGTTTGTTTAGGTGACACATTAGAGGACACATAATGGTTTTGAGAAACATTTGAGAAAATGATAATAAAGGAAAGAATAGATTTGGCAATGAAGTACTCAAAGAGTATAAAATGATGTGGTAGTATGCAACAAGTACAAATTACAAAAGTCATGCAAGTGGATCCTCCCCAAAGTAGGTTTCAACCTATAATGCCCTTGCATAACGACATCTTAAAATGTTCGTAGGTACTAGAAGGGTTAAATGTAATCCACACCAGTTCCAAAAAACATACACATGTAGATACCACCGTGATGAGGTATAAATTCAATGCTACACAAGTCACAAGTCCCAATTACATGAACAATGAGATGGGATGAATTGTAGAAGGGATTGTAGAGAGTGGAACATGAGGTAACTGGCCTAGGGTAGAATAAATCCTTAATGTAAGGCATGATTAATGTGTCATTAACCTATCACCTCAAAATCAAGACCAAGTCCATTTCTCTAATCAGTGACATCGCATTGCTTCATCCCAATGAGAGACACCTGNAAAAATCAAGACCAAGTCCATTTCTCTAATCAGTGACATAGCATTGCTTCATCCCAATGAGAGACACCTGTAAGAGCATCATGACAGTAAGGCATACAATCACTTGGCATTTCGTGCAAGGGAGGAGTGATTTGGAATTTCCTTATGGCACTTTTTTCTTGAAGAAGCATTACTTTATTTAGAGAAGCTTCCTACCTTCAGGCATGGGTACATGTCTTTCCAATGGGACCCCTTGGAATAGCATTATTTTTTCTGTTTAAGTGCCTTTTGATTACTCTTACTTCCATTTTTCCTTAGATCTACAAGGATCTTAGTACCACCAAGATGCATGATAACTCTTACAGATGTCAACAAAGAGAATCTACAAGTTCCCTTGATGTCACACCCTAACCATTCCATCTTGGTCCATCCTTCTTCACTCTAGGCATGATAACACAAGGTTACTTTAAGTTTTAATGATTAGGAATATCATTGTACCCAGGGTAGAACCTCTTATTAATAGAATGGGTGAATGGATATTGTGGGCTTGCTATTCAAATAATTAGTCACCTGAGACTTGATAACATAGAACAACACCTCAACCAATGAGTCACATGAGTGTTTTATTCCTAGATGAGATTACTCATAAAAAGGTAAAAAGATAAAAAGACAAAAAGGCAAAAAGATCAAACAATAAGTTGAAAAGTGAAAAAAGAAAACATTTCAATATTCAAGAAAATGAAAAATATTTATTAATCCTGCTTGTTATTAGAATGGGGGGTATCCCCCATGACTACACGGTTGAGCATGGTAAGGATTAATAAATGAAAATTTGGGATCCTTGCATGTTGGAAATGTTGGAACTTGGTCATACTTATCCCATTGGGGTTCACACACTTGATTAGAGTTGACATAGTGGGGCAAGTTATAAGATGTGGTTAATTTATAAGGAGTTGACCCACTATGGTACTTGTGACTGTCAAATGGTATGCAAGGATCAACATGTCTTCCCATGTGGCTATATTCATTGGGATGCATGGTTGTTGGAGTATGAGTGATGGCCCTAATAAGGTAACATGAGGTGTTGGTTTTGAAGAGGAAGATGCACCACAATGTTGGACTTGTGCTGAGTTGGGGGATGCAGTGGGCTTAGAATTGTGTTGTCCCTTATTATGGTCATGTTAAAAGAAGGAGCATCTTCGGTGTTGAGGAGATTCCCCACTACTATTGTTAGTAGTAGCACAAGTAACATTCGTGGGTTGGTGCTATGGTGCAAAACCCTTTAGAACAACTGGTGGTGATGTAGAAGGAGGTGAAGGATGAGAATTTTGAGATTGAGGAGAAGTGTAATGTACACGAGGTGGTGGTTGTGTTGGAGAGGATATGGGTTGATAGTGTTGAGGAGAATAATAATAATGTGATGAGATAGAGGATGTTGACCCAGTTGGGGAAATAGGATGTTGGACTTGATAAGCACTTAGGTTCAGATGATATGAAGGTTGTAACCGGTTTGAGGGTGGCCTCCCCCATGATTGGGATTTTTGCCATTGTGATTGAACACAATATCTCTATACGAACTCTAGGTGCAACACTCTTCCCCAATGCTCCTATAAATGTGACAATATTGGACATTGGCCCTTGGGGTGATCGTAAAAGCAAATGTTGCATTGATACATATGATTGGCAATTGAGCTCTTATTTCTTTCAATTCTTCTTTCCAATTCTCTAAGGGTATTTTATCCTACTTCTTAGTTCATCATGACTCTATCTCCAATAATTTTGGCATATTCTCCACATTTTTTATGCATCCATTCCATCATCTTATTGATCTTTGGCTCAAATTCATTGAATGATTGTAATATTGGAAAAGATGGTTCCACATCCTTGCAGTGAGTTGATTTCTCCTCTTCATTATTATGGGTCCTTGTTGATTTAAAGTTTTGGACTTGTTGAGATTTTTCAACATTCTCCCATCTAGCCATTTCTTCTTCTTCTTTTGCTATCTACTTAATAAGCTCTTGGAGTTGGTGGGTTCGTAGCTCATATAGTTAACCTTAGGCATACATCCCTAAGGTCTCCCTTGTTTCATTACGAAGCCCATCTATGATATGGTACATTAGCCTTTCCTCGAAGAACTCATGGCCTAGGTAGTTGTTTAATAATGCATAATATCTTTCTAAGGACATGTCCAAGGGTTCATGTTGTGCTTGTTTCCACTCTTGGATTTGTCTCCTCAAGGCTGACACTCTTGCATAAGTTTGATATCTTTCATTGAAGAGCTCTACCGTTGTTGGCCAACATCATATTGATTTTGGTTTTAATGACCTATACCATACTTTTGCATGGCCAACAAGTGTCATAGGAAAGAGCTTAAGTTTTTACCATCCATTATCAATGTTGTTCCATGCATAGGCATCGTAGAAGGCTTGTAAATGTTGTTCCAAATCTAAATCGTAGCCTCCTGAAAACTTAGGAAAGTTGTTTAAATCAAGCCTGGATAGATGGCTTTCCTTGCGATGCCTATGGGATATTCGAACAGCCTCTTGTATTTGCGTTAGGCTTGTAGTGACTAGTAGGGGTTCATCATCACTGGGTAGGTTATGCATTCATGAGTTGGGACGATGTTGTCTTCATTTATGTTCATAGGAAACCCCTACATTAGATTGAGTACTCCAAACTTCATCTTCTTCATCATATCATTTGTTGGTTCTCCAATGAATTTCCTTACTCATTGTTGTGTTGTCAGAGTCTTGTGAGAGAGACATTGTGTGTGAATTTTTATGTGACTTAATTGAAATTAATTTATTTTCTAAAAGATGTATCATGAATACTTTGTTACAACGATCTTGTATGATGTAACTAATCTAAATAAATAGCATTGTCCCCGGCAACGACACCTGTGATGAGTGGCGAGGTGCCCCTACACTCAACGATATGAATACAAGTGTTTCATGCACGATCTGGTCGAACTCCACAGACGGGCTAGTTGTGGTATCTAGATAGTTACTTATTGATCATAGTTTGCTATCTTCCCACTTGGGCTAGTAATTGCTTTATCATGTATGGTTTAGTCCAAAGTGAGGTGTATGATATGTTCCTAACTAATGCTACTCTTGAAGGTAATGGAAAATAACTTTAACTAAGCTAAGAGAAAAAAGGAGAGAGGAAGCTAAGCTAAGAGGAGATAGGGGAAGAGAGTCTAAACTAGCCTAAGTGCGATGAGCATATATTCCTTAATCATCTGTACATATCTTGGACCTTGTGCACAACTACCACTAGGATTACCAAGTGCATGGCCTAGGTACACTAGTAGGATAACAAGTAGTCACACTTAAATGCTTGTGATTAAGTCATACTCATTACACGTTTAATAGGAGTTTAGGGTAAAGAGATGTTAACTATGAAAGCAATAAATACCAATAAAAATTAAATAATTAAACTAAGTGAATGCTACAATGATGAAGTAATCTTGATCTTTATTTTCAGTCATGTGCATGTCTAAGTATGTCACACTCGAATAAAGGATGTCGTACAATTACAATCATCACACTGTGTGCATGCACTGAGAAATAATTCTAACTCTAAGAAGGAAAAATTGCAAGAATTTGGGTAAAGGACTAAGAACTAATACCAAAACCAAGTGCACCACCTCTTATTTATAGGCAATGAGACAGGACTCGATATCAAATGTTCGATATCGCTTGGCAAGCCCGATATCACGTACCTGATATCGAGGGTCTGATATGGGGGGTCCGATATTGGGGCTCATCAAACCTGGTATCTTGTACCTGATATTAGGGATCCAATAATAGGGGTCTAATAATAGGACTTGACAAGCCATGACTCATCAACATCCATTGTAAAAAATTATTAGCAATAATGATGAAAAACATAAAACCCAAGGATATCCATGTGAAACATCATTATAGTTAATGTTCCAAAACATGTAGATATGCAAAACATGATAAAGTTCTTTTAAAAAAAGCATATATGATTTTGCCCCTTTGCATGATTAAGGTGCAAGACACCTAGCTTGGACAAGGAAAATAAGCATTACTACTATCAACAAGGGCACAACAACAAAAATAACAAAAATGAAAAGAAAATGAGAGAATGATAAAAATCAAGGTAAAATGATAAAAAACCATGACAAACTTTTGAGAAGAGGAAGAACAAATTTTATATATATTAATTTTAGTTATTATTTATTTATATATA
>MNCI01006194.1:74342-97881 GCA_015680685.1 Gnetum montanum
TGAGTCAACACTACCCAAAAACTAAATCTACATATATACACCCATGCAACATAGTTCATTTTTTGCAATTTCTTTTAAATGAAAATAGAATTAATGATGTTTGGACTTGTTTACTTTTAAGTATTATATTATTAGCTTTTAAAATATATAATCATAATAAAATATTTGCATAATCCATAATCCATGTACACTTTCATTAACATGATATTAAAACTTATATAAAGCAAATGTAATACTAATTAAAATTACTTTTTGGTAGTGTAGAACTGTAATTTCACCTAGTTTTGCTACTCACAAGGTAAGAAATTTCTCAAAAGAAAAAAGGTTAGAGAAAGGATATTATATCCATCATACAAATTATGCTACAATAAATTATGTACACATCATAATTTTATTAGTACTTTTTACTAAGCGTTTAAGTAGATGGTTGAAGAGTTTGAACACACCATTACGTTGAAAATTTCGTGAAACAATAATACCTTTGCGCTAACCCATCCATGACGATCAAACGCGTAAATAATTAATTGGAATGGAACGGACTGCACTGGACTCATTGGCAGATGCTTTGAATAAAAACGCATATACTCTCCCTGGTCAAGCTTATCCTTCAATTATGGTTAGAAAATTCTGGGAAAACGAGTTGGGCTGACCGTAAGAAATGTAGAAAATCAGATTCTGGGCCAACGGGCATTGATGGTGAACAGAAAACCATCGTCTTTCTAAAGAAAATCGATGACAAGTCACCACAGGGCATTAAATGTGAACATATACCGATGCTTTCTTAATAATAAGAAAGTGATGCCTATCCAGAGTCAACTCAGGTAGGAGGGAGGAGGATGATGGCATACACTTGACTTGACTCACAAAAACGCATAAATGACGTGCAACACGACATTACAGCCCAGCGGACACTGACATTTACCCATAAATGATTTTCTTGACTTGACTCTGTAACGCCCCTTCTCATACGGAATCACCTGCAACACGACATTACAGCCCAGCGGACACTGACATTTAGCCATAAATGTCCAAAAAGTCACCAAAGGTAACAAGATTATAGGAATGCCAATTTGAAATCGGAATGCCAATTTGAAAGGAAAACGAGCATCAGGCCGGAAACAGAAGTCCAATAGAAATTAAGCAGATCTCTCGTCCACCAGATAAAGAAAAGCTTTAAGCTAATACATTATTTCTACTGCACAAAAATTTATTTAGAAAATCAATGTGGAGTCAAATGACTAAACATGCTCAGAGAAGTTTAAATTGAGCTCACCATCAACAGCAATTATGTATTATTACACCTCCCTGCCTTCTGTACCTCTGCAGCATCACAATGGCTTCCTCCTCCTCTGCTGCTCTTCCTTTTGGACTGCTGCTTCTGCTTTGTTTGTGCTCCTCCTTTTTCTTTGTTGCTCTTGTTAAAGCTCGCACACATCGTGACGGAGCTTTGAATGATATGAGAGCTCTCATTCAATTCAAGAAGTGCATCACCAGCGATCCACTCTCTCTTCTCCGTGATTGGAACGATCATGATGCCAACGCATGCAATTGGACTGGAATCAGCTGCTCCACCAAACATCATGGCCGAGTTGTGGAGATTGTTCTGGAAAATGCCACGTTGCGGGGATCCCTGTCTCCCCACCTCTCCAACTTATCATTCCTGCAGATGCTTGATATTTCAAACAACGTTTTCTCTGGTACGATCCCATCATCCCTGGGCACTTTGCATAGGCTTAAAGTATTTGATCTGTGCATGAATGAATTTGAAGGTGGGATTCCTTATCAGATAGGAAACCTTTCTTCATTGCAATTTTTTGCTGTTGCTACAAATTCCTTGGTTGGTGACATTCCTCAGTCATTTGCAACACTCCAAAACCTTAAGCACTTCAATGTTTACGAAAATCAGTTGAAAGGACAAATCCCTTCGTGGCTGGGCGCACTCCACAAACTTGAATTTCTTGACCTTGGTTATAACAACATTCACGGCGTCATTCCTGGTCAACTGGGCAACCTTTCTTTCTTGCAACATCTTTATCTTTCTGATAATCCTTTGAAGGGTTTCATTCCTTGTGCACTTGCCAGTCTCCACGGTCTCACTGAAATTTTGCTTTGCCAAAACAATCTGAGTGGAACCATTCCCCACTGTTTAAGCAACCTCACGGCTCTTACAATCCTTGATTTTGGTGTCAACAATTTGCATGGTCATCTTCCTACCTGGCTGGGCAGCTTTAACAAACTACAGGCTTTAGTTTTAGCTTTCAACAGATTCATGGGCAACATCCCGCACTCATGGCACAATCTCACCCAAGTCCAAGAGTTCGCGTTGTGCAATAACAGATTGTCGGGAATGTCACCGTCATGGTTGGGAAGACGCTGGACTCAACTGACGCGTTTTGACATTGGCTCTAATTACTTCACCAGTGGAGTGAGCACACCCACCCAGCCTATTCCAATCCTCCTAACTCTATCCAATTCCTCTCTTTTAATTCATCTGAAATTACATGACAACCTTTTAACAGGAATGTTACCGCCCAACTTTGGAAGCTCCTTGCCCAATCTTCAGATTTTAGACGTATCTGGCAATCATATCTCTGGCAACATACCTCCGAGTGTAGGAAACTTTTCATCTCTTGTTCGCCTTAATCTTCATGATAACGTATTCAGCGGTACCATTCCACCTCAAATTACAAATGTAAAGTCACTGCAAAGCATTCATCTTCAAAGAAACAAACTACAAGGCCACCTTCCCATTGAGATCTCTCTCTTGAACAAGTCACTTGGCTATCTCTATCTCTCAAATAATATGTTCTCTGGTTCCATTCCTTCCGATATTAGAAAACTTGTCAATCTACGGGAGCTGCACCTTGACAGGAATCTGCTGTCGGGAAAAATTCCTTCAGAGATAGGAGACTTCCCTGTTCTTGAAGACCTTGTACTATCAGCAAACAATCTGTCTGAGCCAATTCCACCAGAGGTTGCCGGTCTGAAAACCATTGTATTCAATTTCGATTTGTCCGGAAATAGCCTGACAGGAGAAGTACCTCCGGAAATAGCAGGATTACAGATGGCACAGTATATAAATCTTTCAAGCAACAATCTTTCTGGAAATATTGCATTTTACATGGATAGCTGGTTGGATGCTCGTCAAATCAATCTCAGTTTTAATCATTTCAGCGGCAACATTTCCATTTCAATTGGGAATAAACTCACCCAGCTTAAAAGCATAGATGTGTCTGGTAACAACTTTAGCGGACCTGTGCCTGCGTCCCTGTTCAATCATTCCAGTCTCTATTTTTTGAATTTTTCCGGCAACAACTTTGATGGAGAAGTCCCTTGTCTGCACAGTTCCTCTTCAAAGAAGCTAAGATTGACAAGATGGTCATTTCTGGGTAATTTAAATTTATGCGGAAGATGTTTTGGCCTGAAAGCTTGTCTACCGTCTCTTACTCAAAAACACAAGTCTCATTTTAACAAAAATAGTATTCTGAAAATCGTGCTAGGCATTCTAGGTGGCCTTCTGTTGCTAGTTGTTGCAGTGATTTCATTCATTTTTAGAGGAACCAAAACATCCAGAGCGCAAACTCTATGGGTAAGTGAAAAATTCCTAAAGATATCTATCCAAGAACTTCAAAGGGCAACAGACAATTTCAGTGCTTCAAACTTGGTAGGTGAAGGCAGCCATGGAAAGGTCTACAGAGGTGTCTTAAGCTCGGGCATGGTAGTTGCTGTAAAATGTTTCTCTTCTGCAGAGCAACACGGAACTGTGAATAACTTCAAAAAGGAATGTCATGCTTTGAGGAAAGTAAAGCATCGCAACATTTTGAAGATTATTACTGTGGTATGGTCTAATGAATTAAAAGCTTTGGTTATGCCTTTCCTGACTAATGGCAATCTCCATTCTCTTCTTCATAGCACAGAAGATGGTCAGTTGGCCCCATTGAAGTTGGCAATGAGAGTGAAAATACTCACAGAGTTAGCAAGGGGACTTGCCTATTTGCATCATGATTGTGATTTTCAGATCATCCACTGTGACATCAAACCGGAGAATGTATTATTGGATGACAATATGACTGTCAAGCTTTCTGATTTTGGAATATCTCACCTCATTGGAGATTTTGATGGTTCAACAACATCATCTTCTCTTGCTGTGAAAGGCTCTGTTGGTTATATTGCTCCAGGTATGTGCATTTTATTGTTGTCTTTTTTAAAAGATCTATATTTTTTGGTTGATGATAAAGCGCATAGGCTATATTATAAGTAATGATTTTTCAGAGTATGGGATTGGACAAAGAGTTTCTGTCAAAGGTGATGTATACAGCTTTGGAGTTGTTACTTTGGAAGTGATCACAAGATTGAAGCCCACACATGAAATGTTTTTAGGAGATGTCACATTACCATTGTGGATCTTTAGGGCCTTGAAAGGAAAATCAGGGGATGAAAGAAGAGAAATAGTTAAAGATATAATAAAGACAACAGACCAAGATGGAGGTGGAATTGACATGGATAGAGATGTTGAAATGTCAGCAGTGGAAAGCATTTTAATGATAGGTTTAAGATGCACCTACCAGAATGCCTCCATGAGACCTACTATGAAAGAAGTTGAGCTATTTCTACAATCAGTATATCCTTTGAATCTCCAAAATCAAAGGACACTACCAACAAACTTGGAAGAAGTCATTAGTATTGTAGAATCACAACCCCCTTTGCACTTCAGAAGGGTAGAAGCAGAAACTTCAACATTTTCTTCTAATTAGTGATTCCAGGTAAGTCATTAGAAATAAAACAATTGACTTTTGTCTACGTCACTGAGCAAAATCATGATACCATGCCTTAATGATTCTCCCTTATGCTTCCTTATTTGTACAATTCATTTATTTTTAGCATGTGGATACTTACTATCTGTAATATTGGTGATGTTGTGTAGGATTTGCTTCACTGTGTAGTGGAAGAATGCACCTTGGTACCAATGCTTCATATGTGTGAATTGCTGCTTTATTTTATAGAAACCAAATCTGTCACTTTTAATGTTGAAAATAGAAGTAGAGAAGGGATTAACATTTACTTTTAAGTATTTTGAATTATTGTTTAATTGAAAAAGTACACTCAACTAGGCCACCTCTATATGTCAATAGAGCAGCCCATGATGCTTGTTCTTCTCCAGCTATGATTCATCAAAGTTTATCATGCTTTGTAATTTTTCCATGGTCATGAATGTGTATCATGTAAGTTTTCTTCAATATACTATTTATATTTTGACCTTTGTAAATAGTTGCGATTAATGTTAAGAAATACTGCCATTCAGCCTCATGACTTAGGCAGCATGTACATATACTAGTTAATTTTTTTTATACAAGATTTCTAATAAATCCTTATATTGGTGGTGTGGGCTTTGTAGTGTTGGGGTGAAACCTTTGGGATAAGATTGATTTGTTCTAAATTTTTTATTTTCCCTGAATAAACATTTTAGATTTAAAATTGTGCAAGCATTTGCTACAAGCTTTGTAGGATGATAGCTCTATGATCAATTAAAGATTTGTTTTCAATCCACTACTTAACTTCTTGGATAATTTAATGTTAGACTTAGTTCTAAGGCAACATCTGCTTCATTCTTGTGGGTAGGGAGGATATTCATTCAACATTTACTTTTTTCATTGAGGGAGGAATTGTCATCAAAATGATAAAACAATTTTGAGTTAAAAATTAAAATCTTTGCATTGCCAATGTTAGTAATTAATTCTTTCATTTACAATCATAATAATCATGTTTGTGCTTGGTAGGCTCTAGAATCCACTATAATTGCATTTGATAAAGTCATGCAAACTTTGAAAGATTGTCAAATTGTTACCAATTTTTGTGCTTTCCAAATTTGCACATCTAAGTTCTATGTTTATACTACACTTTCCTGCATCCTCTTCGTAGTCCTTTTATTAACCCATCATATCAACTCTTAACTCAGTTAATATCAATGAATAATGATGGGAAATCTTGGTTCTGAGATAGGCTAGGAACTACTTTCTTTTTTTGGAGATACTCTTAAGTGAGTTAATATTAATGAATAATGATGGGAAATCCTCATTTTAAGAAAGAAGAAAGGCCAGGAACTGCTTTTTTCTAGAAAATCTTGAAAATAATATTAAAGAGGTTATGTGACCTTACAACTAGAGATATTTTGAAGAATTATATGCATGGTTGAGTTAGTTATCAATGATCTATTAAAATATCAAAAATTATGGTAGGGTGTTGGAATCCAAAATAAGTAAAACATAGATACACCCCAAGATTTATAAAAGTTTATAACTTAATGTTGCCCAGTAGAATTGAACTTATTGTTGACATCAACATTCTCATGGTTGACATAAGGCTATGACTTATAAGTTTCATAGCTAGGCTCACATTGTTATTGGTTTTCAAATGGCTAGTGCTAGGGTTATGCTTATGATATGTTATCCCAAAGTTTTGATTATTAATTTTAAATTTGTAATTGTTATTATGATAATTATTGATGAGTCATCAAATAAGTGACCCGATATCAAACCCATGATATCGAACCCTCAATATCGAATATGCGATATCAAATGGGCCAAGCAATATCAGACACATGATGTCGGAGCCTGTCTCATTGGCTATAAATAAGAGATAGGGGTGCTTGGTTTGGGGAAGTAATTTTTCAGTCCCTTAGCCAAACTTTTGCAGTTTTTCCCTTCCAGAGTTAAAATTATTTCTGAGTGTCCATAGTAGGAGTTATAGAGTGAACGGATCTTTATTTGAGCATTGTGTACCTGAGCACACTTTGTGTTCGGAAATAAAGATGAACTTTGTGATAAATCTTGCAACATTCAAAATAGCTTAACTATTGCATTTAATGTTATTTACTGTTATTTGGTGCCTTCATTAGTTAATCAATGTTATTTCTATAGAATTATTAAGCATTAATTATCAACAAATTAGCACACTCAGCACAACCACTTCAAGCACATGTGGAACACTTGGTATCCCAATAATGACTAGCATTTGGTAATCTCAGTAGTGTTATACTGGTTCAAGATGTGTCCAGAGAGTGGGAACGGATGCTGGTGTTAGGATTTGATTCACATTAGAGCTACAAAAACCCATGAGTTAATTAAATCTTTTCATTGCACATACTTAGGAGACTAAGATAGAAAATATAAAAAATATAAAAATCATATGCCTTGAGTTTACTTAACCATACAATTGTGCCTTACAAGTAAGCTTAGGAAGAGAACGATTACATAACTCATCCTTGTTCTGTGTAGGCGCATAAGCACTTAATCCTCAAGGTTCGATCGGATTGCACATGAATGCTCATATTCATATGGTTGGGTGTAGGGGTACCTTGCCACTCATCATTGGTGCCATTACTGAGGATTTTGTTGTTTGTGTGCTGATTAGAACTTAGGAAATCCTTCCATTGTTGGAACGAACCCTTAAAGTTTGCTATCCTACAATCATAGGAAAAAAGCACTGCACACTAAGTAATCAATCATGTCTCCTTCTTCTTATGAGAGTGCTTCACCGACTAGGTTCGATACCATGAACAATCAAAGGTGGGGTGCACATGATGACCTGCCAATGCCCCAATAGTTTTGCATGGTATACGCTCATCTTAATAAGTATGTACCAGATTTTACCTTTATCCTCCACCAAGATGAACAACTGCAATTACTTGATTTAGAAGGTAACATAGTGTTACCTCCTAATTGGTCAATCTTGAGCATGCTTCTTCGTGCTCTCACACGAATCGGTATGCAAAACTTACAGTTAGAGTATGTTGTGCATGAACAAGATTCGAGAGATTATTGACCCACAGAGGCATAATGCCAGAGGGATCTACAACATGAGAGACATTACGAATTCATGAAGGGGAAGTGGTATCAAGATGTCCCGTATGTCCTAAGTAAAAACAACAAGGGTGAACCTGTATTGGAAGATTTTCCACAAAACGATATTTCTTTCTTTGACTTCGGTCAAGGAGTTAAGTATCAGAATCTTCACTCAACTATTTATAACCCAGGTTCTGATACCAATGGACACAAAGGGTCCAGAAAAGAAACATGAACACATGACAATAACAGACATTCCAATCGTAACTGTGATTGAGGTCGCAACCATAGAATAGAAGGTGACAAACACCGTTATGGTGCCAATCTCCTTCCTCTTCACCTTTATCATCTTTTTCCCCCTCTCCTTCAGGATCTAAACGTAGTCACAAAGGGCAAGACCATGAGGACAAGTGTAGGTAAAATAGAAATCACTGACAAAATAGTAGAGAAAGGGGGTGAGGGCATTTCAGAGAGACACATCACAAAAGAAGGGAGAGTAGGGAACAACATAGGCATCATAGATGCCATAGGCAGCATGATCATGATGAACCGCTACTCACCACCCAAAGTATGTTAAATATAACAGAGGCTATTAGGATTCCAACAAGGCACTAGAAAGATAGTAGGATCAAAAGACTAGACATGAATAACATCCCACGATTTGAAGGGGGATACAAAGCTGATTCTCAAAACCATTTACAAGCATTTCATGATGCATGTGCCTTGCAAAATATAGAAAACGAGTGGCAAAAGATAAAGTTGTTTCCACAAACACTGATCAAGGAAGAAGAAAGCTAGTACTAGTTCTTAGAACTAGAATCCATTCGTCAATGGAGTACCATCTTGGAGCTATTCAATGATAAGTATCAAACGTACTCCTGAGTGTCCAACATGCGTAAGCAAATCCAAGAATGAAAACAAGGAGGACATGAATCCTTGGATACTGCCATGGGCTGATATTATTCATTATTACATCGTTGCCCTAGCCATGGTTACTCACAAAAGGAAGAACTATGTCATCTCGTAGATGGGCTTAGGTACAAAACACGGAGAACCCTTGGGACTTATGCTCAAGGAAGGCTATTTGAGCTCAAAGCCCATCAAATACAAAGATTTTTGGAGCAAATTTCCAAGGAGGAAGGTGAGTTGAGGAAAAGAGAAAGTGCAGAGGAGCACAATAGAGATCCTTCCCTCCGAAAGAAGGAAGTTAGACTTTGCGAAGATGAAGAAGATTCATCACTTGAAGAGATGGTGAGTAGAAAGACTTTGCCCATTCAAAAATTTGCATCAAAAGTTTTGGCAAATGTGGATCAAATGTGGAACTTCCTAGATGAAAAATTTTAAACTATCCTAAAAATAGTAGACGAGTCTAGAGAAAAAAGTAGTGATCGAGAGAGGAGGAAAAAGAAAGAAACTGAGTATGCACATAACAAGGGTAAGGGCAAGATTTTCCTTATTGAAGAGGTTGTGGATTCAAACACAGAAAATGATGACAGATGTGAGATTTGCTAATATGACCATCCTAAGGGATGTTGCCCAATGGTGTCACATCTGCAAGATTCTAGGGTGTATGCACTAAACCCATGATTAAACAGATGAAAAACACCCAGAAGGTTACCTTATCCTCAAGGTAACCCAAGGCAGTTCCACCAACCCTTGACATATTACCAGAGTGAAACTCCACCACAATCGAATGAACAGTATCAATAGTGGCAACACCCACAATTATGGGGAATGCCACCACCATGTCAACAGTACCCTTACCATCAACCTGACCCATACAGATATTACATTTAGCAATTGATCTCTCCATGTGACTCTATTAGTCATGTCGCTTTTCAGCCTCACTACCAGACCTCCAAGTGCTATAGAACTTCTTCTTCTAGTGGTGATGCTCCACACATGTACTATTCTTCTCATTTGTTTGCATGTCTTCCACCCTCAACTCCATTACCACCTACTCCCACTATGCAGGGTGAGTTTCCTACCCAACTACAGCAACATAATGCTATAAAGGCTATCAATCTTCAGCCTACTGTTGGTTCAGACAACTGATCAAAGAAGAGACCTTTCTTTAGAACCAATAGTCCAACCAAGTCCTTACAACCACAAGTGGCTAATTATCCAAACGCCTCACCATCGTTTGAATCTTCAGAGCTTTCTTCAAACCAAAAACCGCACTCAATGCACATTGTTATGTTAACTCATGCCATCACTGATTGGATTAAAGCTGGCCATCTTCCTAGAAAATTCTCTGATCTTGGAAGTCCTCTTATTTATTTGCAAATCGTTGGAAATGAGCCTTGTAAAGCTTTTCTGAATTTAGGTTCTGGTGTTAATTTGATCTCCTAGGAAATGTATAGAGCTTGGAACCTGCTTCCACTAAAAAAAAGTAACATTTGTTTAAAGTTGGCCAACCAGTCCCTCACTATTCCATTGGGACTAGTGGAGGATATTGTCACCACTATTTTTGGGTGGTTGTATCCCACCAATTTCCTAGTGATTCTAGTTAACAACTGCAAGGGAGACTTCCCAATCATAATGGAAAGAGCATGGCTAAGTACGATTGATGCATGCCTAGGAATACATGATCCTTCCCTAGAGATATCAAAAGAAAGTGCATTTGAAAAAATTGAGAAGAAGAAAGTTCCATGCATCACATATAGTGACACAGGGTGCAACTGCATGCAGAAGTCTTGGTTTGTACAATGCTTAACATTGCTTGCATGCAACCAATGTGCACAAGTATCTGACATACAAAGATGTCTATATGCAGCAGCCATAACCTGGAAAGAAATTCAAATTTATGCATGGAACCAACTGAGAGCTTAAATTATGTCTATATTAATAGCATAGATGCATTAGAGCAAGTCCTTTGCCAACTTCCGAGCATTGACACTAAAAATATCAACTAGGGGAAGTTGGAAATCCCTAATGAGTTTAAGTAAGAGCCCCTTGAATTAAAACCATTGCCCATTGTTATGAAGTATGCATTTCTTAAGAACGGAAAATCGATAATCATTAATGATAAGTTTGCTCCTCAACAGAAAGAAAGATTGCTGAAGATGGTAAATAAATGGTCAAAATCCTTTACTTGGTCATATCCCAAATTAACCAGAATAGATCCTAAGATATGCCAACATAGAATTTACACTAACCCCTCTATGAAGCCTTGAAGACAACTACAAAGACAACTAAACCCAAAGCTTAAGCAAGTAGTTAAAGAAGAAATTGAACAACTTCTGAAGGCTGAGTTTATCTACCCCATTGCTGATAGTGAATGGGTTAGTCCATTAGTCATTATGCCTAAAAAAGAAGGTAAATGAAGGATGTGTATAGACTTTCGGCTAATGAACATGGCAACATTTAAAGATCATTTCCCATTGTCATTCATTGACCAAGTCTTAGATACCATTGCAAGGCATTGTTACTATAGTTTTCTAGATGGTTATAGTGGGTACAATCAAATCCAAATAATACTAGAAGACCAAGCCACAACTACATTCATGAGTCCTTGTGGGACATTTGCATATAGACAGATGTCATTTGGCTTGTGCAATGCTCTAGCAATGTTTAAACATTTGGTGCTTAGTATATTTCAGCAGCAAATAGGGAATGGTGTGGAGGTTTTTATGGACGATTCCTCCTATGGAGCAGACTTTGAACAAGCATTGGACTGATTAGAGCAAGTACTGAAACAATGTGTTGAAACCAATCTAAGGCTCAATTGGTAGAAAAGCCACTTAATGGTCCAAGAGGGTATTATATTAGGGCATAAAATTTCACAAACACGAATAGAGGTAAATCCTAAAAAATTAAAGTCATCCAAGGAATCACTTATTAACCTGAAATTGTAAAAGATGTTCAATCATTCCTTGGATATTATAGACACTTCATCGAGAACTTTTCGAAGATTGCAAAACCGTTGGTAGAATTAACAAAAAGGGATGTATCCTTTGAATGGACCAAGGAATGTGAGTTAGCTTTCTAAACCTTGAAGTAGAAGCTCATAAAAACATCCATTCTACAAGCTCCTGACTGGTCCAAACCATTCCATATAATGACCGATGTGTCCAATTTTTATTTAGGAGCCGTACTTACATAGTTAGATGATCATAAATGTCTCTATTACATTCACTATGTAAGTCGAAATATTGCTAGTGCACAACTCAACTACATCACAACAGAAAAAGAGTTAATGGCTATGGTGTTTGCACTAGAGAAATTTAGGCACTATGTGTTAGGTTATAAGGTATTTGTACACACATATCATAGTGCAACTCGGTTCCTTATGAATAAACTAATAGTGAGCCCTCGCATCATACGATGGCTTGTGATTTTGCAAGTGTTCGATCTCATGATAGTAGATCGTGAAACCACCGAGAATGTTGTTGTTGATCATTTATCTTGGTTGTGATGGGATAACAAAGAGGATGAACACCCAATTTTTGATTGCTTCTTTGATGAACTCCTCTTTGCAGGTGTAATAAATAATTAATCACCCACCAATAAAAATTGGTATAGTAGCATTCTTACTTATCTTCTCACACAAAAAACACCACAAGGGTTGGACGTTAAAAAGAAACAACAATTTCTCCATTGAGTCAAACATTTCATGGAAATCAATAGATACGTTTACAAGGTGTGTTCTGATGGCTTGCTCCAATGGTGTGTTCCCAATGCAGATCAATTGTAAGTTCTCCAAGATTCTCATGAGGGCCCTTGTGGGGGTCATTACATTAGGAGATGAACAACCATTAAAATCTTGCTTGCAGGACATTATTAGCCTACATTATTTTGGGATGCCCATCATTTTGTCCAATCTTGTAAGTGCTACCAATGCAATGGGGGAATGATTACTAGAATGGAGAGTCCACAATAATGGATTTAACCCTTAGAACCCTTTGACATATGGGGTATTGATTTTATGGGGCCTATTACATCGATGTCCAATGGAAAAGCATACATTGTTGTTGTTGTTGACTATTTCACCAAATGGGCAGAAGTAGTCGCTGTTACCAACTATATATCATCTACCACTGCACGATTTGTTCAACAACAAATCACAATTAGTTTTGGCATGCCTTGTGCACTTATTTCTAATAATGGTACACATTTTACAAGTGAAACTTTTTGAAAGTTGATGCAATGCTTAGGAGTTGAGCATAAACTAACTACACCATATTATCCTCAAGTGAATGGTCAAGCCAAAGTCAACAATAGGAAAATCACAAAAATTTTGACACAAACCATTAGCAAATATAGGCAAGACTAGAGCACCAAACTGAACGATGCTCTTTGGGCATACCGCTCCACATGGAAACTCCCTATAGGCTATTCTCCCTATGAATTAGTGTACAGTAAACTTCCAACACTTCCTATCCAAGCTAAGTTCCATACACTATCTACAACATGTGACCTTAACATTGACCTCAGTCTAGCACAGAAAGAATAGTTAATGAATCTAAACTTACTAGATGAAAATCGATTAGCTGCCCTATCATCCAAAAAACTGCACAAGGCCTTCAACAAACAATGTCATGACCTAAGAATTAGAAAATTCAAATATCAACCAAGAGATAGGGTTCTTTATTGGAATCCCACACATGTGCCATAATAAACTAAATTTCAAATGTTTTGGGAAGAACCTTATATCATTCATGAAAATTTTCCTTCAGGGGCCATGATGATCTATAAATCTAGAAGCCCAGATAAGAAATTATTGATCAACATCCAGCAAACCAAACCTTTTCATGAGCCTAAAACAACCACTACTAACACTACCTCTGTTGATGGATAGCCCTACTCATTATTTCGAATCTCCTTCTTCCAACTTAGTCGTGGCTTTCAACTTAGAACAAATGATATGTAGGTTTTCTTACAAAATTTTGGTGAATTCTCAAAAGGTTTTTGAAGCTATTTTTGTTCATTAAACTATTTTTGTTGGGTTCATCATTGATTAGTAGAACTTTGGTGTTTTCTTATAGATCCTTAAATCTACTAAAGTTTTCTTAATTATTTTATCCATTCCCTATAAGTTTGCTCAATAATATGTAAGTATGCTTTACATTTTTAAGAGATTTTTGTCTTCTTTGTTTTACATATGAATTTCACTATGTAGAAACGTTGTTACTTGTACCAAATTGTAAATGTTGTTAATATGTGCCATATTGTTGGACTGTAAGGTTGATGTATGTTGTAGCTCTTGAATGTTTTGATATTCTATCTAATATATTTTCAAGGTTTCAAGGTTGCTGCATTTGTTGTTTTAAGGTTGCTATTGTGTTCATAATTTATTTTGCTAATTTATACTTGATAGTTGTTCTTGACACTTTTTTGTCTTTTAATAGCTATATCCATGTTTATGTTCAGTAAAGTTGCTAGCTACTATCATATTTTAATTTTTAAAAAATTTTATAAATAATATTAAAATTAGTTAAGTGTAGATATATAGAGTATATAGTCGATACTTCTTAATTAACTATTTTTTTCTAATCTATTGAAGTATTTTGAAAGCCAATAATTATAACACATAACATTTTTGTTTTACATGTTCAAGACTAGTATAAAACTTCACCCATGATAACTCTATCTAATTTTGGTTAATGCAATTTGTTAGCTACTAGACCACTTAAACTACTTTTGAAATTTTATATTTTCAAAAAGTGATTGTTTTTTATGTAGGTTGCAACCCACTCGATTGTTGTTGTATATTTGTTATCCTTTTGAATAATTGGAACCATAAAGATCTAACTGGCCTATCTACTATGTTTTGCTTTGGTATATTTTTTTACATGATTGATGCTTGATGAGATCTGAGTATTCCATAGAAAATGTTGTAGATGTCTTTGAAGAAGAGTCTTCTATGGAAAAATGGTAAAAAATAACTAACTTGGACCCATTAAAATACTGCTACCCACACATTATTCTTAATAATCAAGAAAAAAAATAGAGTTATTCTCAACAAAATTGAAGAGTTCTTCATCCTAATATTAGCATATTTCAACTAAGAATATGCTTCTATCAAAACCCAACAAACATTAAGCCTAGTAAATTGGTGTGCCTACCCTGAATCTGTATCTCGTGTGTTTTGAGTTGCAAGTATCCATTAACTTTTTGCAAATGCTGGTAGTTTTCTCCTTGCAAAAAAAGTTATTGAAGTTAATAGATATCTTTTTTGAAAACTTAAGGGTAATCTATTTTCCTTGTTGCTTTCACAACTCTCTATCCACTGTAAAAAATTCCATCCCCAAGAAGATATGACAAAATTTCATGTCGTTTCTTGTCCAATAACTCAAATGATGAAGAATCATTTTTCAAGTGTATCAGTTGGCTATGATATCATAAATGCTATGTCACATCTACTATAAGATAGCTACGTTTATGCATCCTCGTTAATGCAACCCCTTCCATATAGCTAGACACATCCACGCATTCTCAACAACGATGCCAATGATGAGCAACAAGTATCTTGTATGCCCAACCATATAAATCACAAGCATTCATGTGTAATATGGTCGAATTTTGTAGATAGGACTAGTGTAGTATCTAGATCAGTAAGTATTGATCATGGGGCATTATCTTATTACTTGAACTAGTCATAAATTTATCATATATGATTTAGTCCAAAGTATAGCATATGATTATTGATGTTGTGTGGCTACGGCTAACTTATATGAAAACATGAAAATTAATTATTTAATTAAACTAATTAAAAATAAGAAGATAAATCCTAAACTATTCTAAGGACAATGAATGTCCATTTAATACTTGCCATACACATCCTAAACTATGATGAAGTATCATTTGTCAATTGTATTAGTAAGTTGTGATACCATAAATGCTATATCATAGATGCTACATCGTATTTGCTATAACTTAACTGTGCTAACATATCCTCGTTGCCATAGCCATATGTATTAATGCATATGTGTCGATGTAGTGTCCTTATTTGCCTATAAATATGTGAGCATCCAACATGTATTTAACACCACTTGATCAATAGTGTAGCCAAAATCTTAGATTTTTCTTTCTTAATTTTAGCAAATAGTCAGTGAGTGATAGTAGCATTGATGAGTGATGAGGTACCCCTATGTCCAATGATATGAATCACTAAGGTGTTACATGTGATATAGTCGAATTCCATGGACCTATAGTTATCTAATGCACTAGCTCTTCTAGGAAGTAGAATGGACATTGAGAACATTTTTTGTTTTCCCAATTACACTTGTGAGGTTCAAGGGTAAGGTTTAAGTGTAATTGAGATATATGATTTTTCTTACTTTATATTTTATGAATTTGGTCACCTACAACAAGAATGAAAAGTAGAATAAATCTAATCTATTATTATCTATCTAGCCTAACACAAGTAACCATCCCACTTTCCCAAACACATCCTAAACACATAGAGCATAACTGGGCTATCAAACGTTGAGCATTGTTGGGTTACCAAGTACTATATGAATGCCCAAAGTGGTTGTGCTTGTGTTTATTAGCAATTGGAAATGAATTGCTTAATTTAAATGCATTAAAGTAAAGAGAAAGAAAGTAAAAATCATTAAAGAAAATATTAAGCTATTCTCAGTGCTACAAGGATTGTCAAAAGAGTTTGTAGTATTCTTATCACATTGCTATGCTTAGGTACATCAGTGCTCGAACAAAGAACTGTACACACTTCGGCTTCTTCTGCGGGCACTCAGAAAATATTCTAACTCTAAGGAAAAGAAATGATAAAAGCTTTGCTACTCTGACTAAAAAATGACTAACAACTGACTTACAAAAACTGGAGCCCAGCCATGGTATTTATAGCCTTGGGATATACATCCCAACATTGGATCCAAGCCTTGATGTCGCATACATGATGTCGGTGTTTCATCACACCCCACAACTAAATGAAAACTCATCCTTGAGTGAAGAAGAGGAGGAACAAGTTCTTTACAACACAACATATTGCATAGATATGGGATTATTAGAAATTGACTCAAATGAAACAAACAAACTCTGAGTGCCCAAGTGTATGGAATTACAATTTTTACAACATTGGATGTTCATGATAAGAAAAGTGAACACCCTGGAGAACATTGACATCCAACACCTCTTGGTAGTAGAAGAATGAGAAAGAGAGAGTAAAGATCTAATGATCATGAATGGTCCTCATTGTGTGGTACTACTGCATCAACCTTAGTAAAGATAGTCTTACTTCTAGTCCATGTTTCCCACTACAATTACAACAAATTCATGAATTAGTATGCAATGTGTAACACAATAGTTAAATGCCTTGTTTCATCAATGGTTATACTTAGGTAAGTTGTGAGTGTGGTTGACTGGTTCCTTCAGTAGTGTTATCAGGAAGGCCAAAAAATAAGGTAAATTAGATAAGCAGTCCATCAATTTTAAAAAAGTTCAAAATAAGGAAATAGTTGATGAGGGTATAAGAATTCATAGCAATAAAAATATGGATTCACTAAAAACTATTGTAAAGATGTGTACAATTAGATGTCATTAATGGGGTAAACAAAAATAATTTGATTATAAGAGTGTCTAAGGGTAAAGAACTTAACTAACCCAACCAAAAGATATGCAAGTGGGTCCTCCCCAAAGTAGGCACAAGCCTTTTATGCCCTTGCATAACTTCAAACCAAAGAGTCTGTGGGCTCCATGAATGATTAATAGTTATGGAAGGTTAAGTACAAAAACCCAAAAGAAACTAACTAAGAATTTCGACACATCAAACCAAGACATCGAACCAAAACATGAAATCGACAATGAGGTGAAATATGGAAAGCATAAATGGATGAGAGAGAAAGTGGAATGGAGTTCTTAATTATGGTTACATGAAGTCCCATGTGGATTTTGTGGTTAAGTGACTTGATAGAATCCATCCTTAGTCTAGACCAAAACCAACCATGTTCAATGACTTTGCATCAACATTCTAAGACTAATCCATCCCCTAAGACACAAGAGTGCTCCCATAGAACAATTACCATTCCAAACTAGAGAAGAAGTAGGAAGTGAGGAAGGGCCTTAGTTAGAGGAGACTAGTCCCATAACTAGTGCTTGTAGCTTGTTTATTTTGTCTAAGGGATGTGCTTTTAATTCCGATTTTTTTTAAATGGAAACCACATCATGCAAAGAAATGCATTTATTTTTTCCAAGGGGTGTGCTTTGAATCCTCATCTTTTCTCTTTTTTTCTTTTCTTGATGAGAACCACACCATGCAAGGACATATGCATTTATTTTTTCTAAGGGTTGTGCTTTGAATTCTCATCTCTTTTTTTTTTCTTTCTAATGAGAACCACATCATGCAAGGACGTATTCAACTTCCTTTATTGGATGACATGGAACAGTAAGAAATTCATGGAAACACACATGCACCTAGGTAAATAGCAAATCACAAAGAATACTGAATCCCCTTGAAGCCACATCCTATTCAAACCTTTAAATCCTACTCAATTCTAGAAACAACCAAAGTTACAAATTTATGAAAGTTTTATTAATGACAAAGGGACTGCGCATTTCAAAAATAAGGGAAACCATAGAGTTTGCGAATGGGTGGATGTTGTGGACTTACTACCTATTGCATGAAAAGAAACCATGTCCTAATCATTTGTAACAAAACTCAAAGCTAGAAATCAGATACCAATAATCAAATAAAAATAATACATACCACCATCAAGTAATGCATTACCAATGTGCCTAGCACCTATTAAGAAAAAAGTTAAAAAATCACCTCAAATAAAAGAAAATATAAAAGAAAGTGTAAAATGTTCAAAAAATATCAAATGTACTAACAATGGTGTAAAACAAAAATTAGAAAAGATTAACAACATAAAAACAAAAAGATGTAAAATAAAGAATGTGTAAAATAAAAAGTTTTAAATTAAAAAAATTTGAAAAATTGAGGAGCCATTTTGTATGGTTAGCATGAGTCGCCATCTCCCCCATGACTAAGTTGAAAGGAGGAGATTCAAAATATAGAGAATGGTTGTCCATCAAATGAGGTGCTTGTTGTGTTAGCAAGTGTATGCTCAGTGAAAGGTTTGATTTGTTGGATGTTGACTAGCTGTTTCTTAGTTGGGCTCTCAGGTTTATAGATCATCATGGTCCCAAAAGAAAAAGTCTCATAAATAATGTAANCTGTACATAAGCTTGTAGGGAGAGCAGCCTATAGGAAGTTTTCAAGTTGAGCAGTAGGCCCAAAGGGCATCGTTGAGTTTTGTGCTTCAGTCCTTCTTATACTTACTAATAGTTTTGTGATTTTCCTATTGGTAACCTCAACTTGACCATTAGCTTGGGGATGGTTAGGTGTTGTGAGTTTATGTTTAACCCCCAAGCATTGCATGAGCTTTCAAAAAGTAGCGCCTATAAAATGAGTTCTATTATCAAAAATTAATGCACATGGTACACCAAACCTATTTACAACATTTTTTTGTACAAACCAAGTAGCAATAGAGGATGTACAGTCAATGACGGCTACTACTTCTATCCATTTCGTACAATAGTCAATAGCAACTATCATGTATGTCTTTTTATTTGACATTGACATGATGGAACCCATGAAGTCAATGCCATAGATGTCAAATGATTATAGTGGTTGAATCCATTGTTGAGGTCGCTCCATTGGAATAGTTATTCCACCATCTCATTGACATCATTCACAAGAGCGGACATAATGGTGAGCATCCCTGAAGAGTGTTGGCCAATAGTATCCTACTATCAAGATTTTAATGGTTGTGCATCTCCCAACATAGTATCCTCCACAAGAACCTTCATGAGCATCTTGGAGAATGCATAATTGATCAACATCAGGGATACACCAACAAACTAGGCCATTAGTGCACACCTTGTAGAGGTGTTCATTGATCTCCATGAAGTGCTTTACCTAGTAAAGAAACTGCTATTTTTTCTGATGGTCCAACTCTTGTAGCATCTCCTAAGTGAGAAGATAGGTGAGAATATTATCATACCATTTTGGCTTATTGGGAATTTGTTTAGTTATAGCCCTAGTAAAGAGGATTTCATCAAGAAACATGTCAGAGAGTGGACTTTCTTCCTCTTTGGTGTCCCATTGCAACTGTGACAAGTGATCAACGACCACATTCTTAGTGTCCTTTCAATCTACCATTGTAAGATTGAATTCTTGTAAGATCACCAACCACCATAAAAAACGGGGGCTCACCGTTGGCTTGTTCATTAGGAAGCAGATGGCACTATGGTCTATGTGCATAAACACCTCATATCCAACCACATAATGCTTAAAATTCTCTAGAGAAAACACCACTGCCATCAATTCTTTCTCTATAGTGGTGTAGTTTAGTTCTGCCCCCACAATGCTTTGGCTAGTGTAGTGGATGTAGTATGGATGTTTCGTATCATCTAATTGCATCAACATATCTCTTAAGGCATAATTTAATGCATCTATCATGATGTGTAGGATTGGAGTTTCTACAAGCTTTTCTTTTAGTTGCTAGAATGCTTTCTCACATTCTACAGTCTAGATAAAGGAAACATCTTTCTTTGTTAGCTCGACTAATGGTTTTGTAATCTTGGAGAAATTATCTATGAATCATTGGTAGTAGCTAGTATGTCCAAGGAATGAATGAACATTTTAACTATTTCTAACTGGTAGGTTATTCCTTGGATGATCCTTATTTTTTTAAGATCCACCTCAATTCCTACCTACAAGATTCTGTGTCCCAGTACAATGCCTTCCTAGACCATGAGGTGACTCTTCTGCTAATTAAGCAAGCAAGTTGGTTTTGACACATTGTTTCAACACTTTTTCAAGGTGGTCTAGGGCTTACTCAAATGTAGTTTCATAGGTGGAGAAGTTATCCATAAAGACTTCCACACCACTACTAATCTACTATTGAGAAATGCTTAGGACTAAGCATTAGAATGTGGTAGGAGAATTGCATAGACCAAATGACATATTTTGATATGCAAAAGTCAACCAGGGACTTGCAAATGTTGTCTTTGCCTAGTATTCTAGTACAATTTGAATTTGGTTATAGCCACTATAACCATCTAGAAAATTGTAGTAGTAATGCTTGGATATTGTGTCAAGCACCTGGTCAACAAATGGCAATGGAAAGTGATCATTGAATGTTGTCATGTTTAGCAGCCTAAAATCGATGTAGACCCACCACTTGTCACCTTTCTTTGACACAATTATAAGTGGGCTAACCCACTCACTATCCACAATGGGATAGATGAACCTTGCCTTGAGGAGTTGCTCGATTTCCTCCTTGATGATTTGCTTCAATTTGGGGTTCAACCATCTTTGTGGCTATCATTTTCACTTCATGGCCAAGTTAATGTAGATGCGATGATGACATATCTTAGGCTCAATCCTTGTGAGTTTAGGATATGACCAAGCAAAAGCTATTGACCATCCTTCAACTACTTTCAACAACATCTTTTTCTATGTTGGAGCAAGTTTTGCATTGATTATAACTAGCTTTTCATTTTTCAAAAATACATATTCCATTCTAGCTAGTAACACTTTTAGGTCAATGGGGCTCTTTTTTGAATTTTTCAAGAATTTCCAACTCTTCCCAGTGAGTATCATCATTTTTTTCATTAAAGAGTTGGTGATGAACCTGCTCTAGTTCATCCATGCATGTGACATATGCACATGTTAGGCTCTCAGTTGGTTTAGGATTATCAAAACTATGCTTAAGGAATATTATCAAAACTAAGAGTTTATCAAATACAAAGGTTAATTGAATATGTGGCAAAAGGGAAAGGAGAGTTATTTAAAAGGAAGAGTGTAGAGGAATATAACTGAGATCAAATTCTTCACAAGAAGAAGGTCCCTATTTATGATCAGGAAGAAGAAGTAACTCTTGATGAGATGATTTTACCTAAAATCTTGCTAATAAAAAAGTTTATCATTGAGATTAAGACAAGGATAAATAAGATATAGGAATTTAGAAATCAAAAAGTTACAAATAGATTGAAAATCATGGAGGACAATGTAAATCAAGTAGGATCAACTAATCAACACAAGAAGAGGAAAAAGAATAAGAAAATAGGTAGGGACAATTATTGGCAAAATGAGAAACATGCATCAATCAAAGAGCTTGCAGACTCAAGCTTAGAGGAGGAGGATGAATGTGAGATTTGTCAATATAAAAATCCAAAGGACTATTGCCTAGTTATTTTATATCTACAAGAGTTTGAGCCTTTTACTTTGAATCCCAAGTTCATGTCAAAGAAAATGTGTAGAAGATTTTCTTATTTACAAGGTAATTATAGATAGTCCTACAACCAACAGCACTACCTAAGCGGAACTCCTTATCAACCTTAAGACTACTATCAGCAATAATGGAAAAACTCACAATCATGGTAGATGCCATCACCAAACTAGTAATATCCCTACTGCCAATTGAAACCTTATGGATACTCTCATACTCTCCTCCAACATATGTCACCACCAACAATGTAGATAGAATTGGCACCACAACTAAGGATTGAGAACTTAGAAGGGGGTTAAATAAGTTCCCTAATTAAAATCACTATAGCCATCAAAATCAAATATAACTTTTATATGGTTCCCCAACTTGGCACATCCACACTCAAAGGGTAGAATTCATGCACACCACCAAAATTTATTTATTTAAAAAATGGTTTGAAGGAACCACAACCTTTACAAGATTTGAGCTTCACTCCAAAGTGTTTCATGACTGTAAAATCATTCAACCTTGCATGGTTTCAACAAACTTAAAATGTGACTTAAAGGATCCCATAACTTTAACAAACATGGGCTCTGCTCTAGAGTGTCTTGTTGCTGCAAAATCACTCAACCTTGCAAGGTCTTGACAAGCTCAATGAAGATGCCTTTCTGCAAGAAGCACATAAACCTTGCAGGGCTACAAGAAAGTAGGAAAAAAGAAAAAGGATGGAGTGTAACTTGATTTACAAATCCCTTGCACTTCAAGTTCAATTTAATAAATACAAGCAAATGATGATACAATGAAAAACAAAGATAAATTCTCTAGAGTAGCCAATAATGAATCATCCAATGAATAGTGCTTGCACAATTCCCAAGGATTTTACTTTGTGTTATATCCTTAGAGTTTCTAAAAAATCCTTGAAATTCATGCAACTACTATTAAATAGCTAGTATAGACATCTACTTCGAGGATGAGACATCTGTTTGTGACTAGCTTTAATGCAGGAGAGACATCTACTTGAAGCTGTAGACATCTACTTTGAGATGTCTTCCTACAAAAATCTATTGTACTAGACAAACATCTGTTGTTTTAGTAAGACATCTACTTTCCAAATACACTTTGAGATTTGAAGCATTCCTTTGGCCTTTTGGATTTTTGGTACTCCTCATAAAATCTTTGTTTAACTTGTAGACTCCATTAACATCCATGTTCTTATCTTATTCTCTTTAGTTTTCATTTCATCACTATAGCTCACGTTCTTAAAGTCTTGTCTTTATATTTAAATTCCTTTGTTGATTAACTCTCTTATGGTCTTGGCAAATCACACACACACACATTCTACAGTCTTCATTTTTTCTAAGGTTTTAACATACCAAAAGATTAACAACAACCTCAATAGGAGAATGTCACTTATGCTATGAACATACAAAAGGACAATAGTACTAATAGTCCTAAGCACAATTCTTGGAAATTTCATTTCTTTAAGAAGGTTTCCACATGTGTGAATACAACTAGTAAACC
>MNCI01006197.1:1376-20353 GCA_015680685.1 Gnetum montanum
ACAGTGAATGGTAATCGAATCTAAGAAATGGGTGGCAACCAAAAAACACGAATAGGCTTTCTACCCTGTAGGATTCCAAAGGAATCGTTGCTGAGACCGATCTACACCACACGATCTGCCGTAAACTTCCCTAGAGGTATTACGTCTACGGTTTAGGGTATGGATCGCTAACAGGGCTACCCGAAATATTCGGATCAGAGCCTCGAGCCCTCCTTCTAGCGCCAGAAAACTATAACAACGGAAAACGTCGGCAGCTGGAAAATACCGAACAAATTCCGTGTACACAGTTCTAACCACGGATCCGCGCGAGAGCTATGCTGGAAAAACGAATCTACGGCACCCTGAACGGTCTTGTCGATCAGACAGGGACTTACTAATCAGTAAACCGATGAATATCTCGTGAAACGATCTGATTCGAGGAATCGCAAAAACAAGGGGAAAACGATATAGATGAATTGCAACGATGATAACGTTAAACACAATAAGAGGAGGCTGACATAAGAGAAACACGTAGTTTCAAGATCTACGCTTTGACTTGAAGAATGTATATTTTGTATATCTCGTTACACTGGGGAGACCCTGATTACCGGATGTAAAGCAAGCACAAAACAACAAGAAAACTGTCCAAACAGAAGTCCGATCTACCTCGTGGGCTAAAGCCGGGATGCAAGGAAGGTCAAGCTCTGACGTCTACCGATCAACTGTTTCTGACCAATAGAGTCTTCCTCAGCAGAAAGATTACTCCTGTCGCCGGTGCTCAAAGCGAACTATGCTCTGTTTCTGCCGTAAGGTGATGCTATCAACAATTGCCAGGGCGCTGCTCTCTGTACCTCTGCTCAAAAGTGATAAGTGCTCCAATGCTCAGAAAAATGCCTTTGCTTCTCTGATTTGCCAACCCCTGTATCTTTGTCAACTGGGGTATTTATAGGCTGCGACGCTCTGTGGAAAAGGTGCAACCCTGATGACGTGTGTCCCGAGTGTTTCGGGTACTATTGGTTTGACCATTTTTGCGTCAAACTTCATGACTACGCACAATACGCTCGTTCGCGTATTGTGCGTGTGAAGAAGAGGTGCACGTCGGGCATGTTTCAACTGTCTTTGGGTTATATTACGCTCATTCACGCTGTGTTGCGTGTATGAGCGTAATGTAACATGGAAACAATGGATTCAAGTTGTTTTACGCTTTCTTATGCAGTCGTGCGTAACGAAGCGTAAAACAATGTTTAGCTTGGCGACGCGATACGCTGTGATACGCTACGTTGCNAGTAAGTCCCTGTCCGATCGACAAGACCGTTCAGGGCACCGCGGATTCATTTTTCCAGCATAGCCCTCGCACGGATCCGTGGTTAAAACTGTGCACACGGAATTTAGTTGGTATTTTCCAGCTGCCGACGTTTTCCATCGTTACAGTGCGTAACAGAGCGTAAACCTGGCCTTGAACAAAAGACTTAGCAAAATACACAAGAAGTCGCATATTACGCTACTCAAGCTTCTCCCTATGCCGAAGTAACTATCCTTCTGGTGTCGGACTATGTTTGAACAGAATCACGTTGAGTGCCATTACGCTACGTCGCGTGATATAGCGTAAATAGAAAAAGCATAGAAAGATTAGGAATCTGCACAAGTTGAGGACTTGATGCTACGCGCCTCTTGGTGTTGCTCTGTCTTATTCTCCCTTCTAGAATTCTGACATGCGCCCTTGCCTGAATTGCGAATCTTTGCCTGAGGCCGACTCGCAATTTTCACGGTGTTTCAAGGGGGAGAGTGAAAATCAAGAATATCTTTTTTGAGATCTAGAACCAAATCCTTCTTCTGTCAAGACACTCACTCAATCCAACCCAAGCCCAAATCTCGGTCCACTACCGAGTCCCCCTCATGAGACTATAAACAAAGAGCTCATTGTGTACTCAAGAAGCAAACCAACTCAAAAGGATATGGAAGAAAAATTCTACCCAAGCACTGTTCATGAAAATGTGTTGGATTCAATCCAAAATGACTCAAATCCAGGTAACACTAATTCAATTCCTAATTCTTATGAACTTTTTGATTTACCAATTGCATTAAGAAAAGGGATAAGGTCATGTACAAAACACCCAATACAAAACTTTGTTTCTTAAAATAAGTTGTCACCTGGATATCATGCATTTACTATGAACCTTACAAATATTCAAATTCCCAATAATATTCAAAAGGCTCTTCAAAGACAAAAGTGGAAATCAGTGGTGGATGATGAAATCAATGCTCTGATGAAGAATGGAACATGGGATTTAGTCAAGCTACTGAAAGGGAAAAATACTATCAGATGTAAATGGATCTTCACAATTAAACACACAAGGCAGATGGAAGTATTGACAAATACAAAGCTCACCTTGTGGCCAAGGGCTTTACACAATCTTGTGGAATTGATTACCAGGAAACTTTTGCACCAGTTGCCAAATTAAATACCATCCAAGTCCTTCTATCCCTTGTAGCTAATCTTGATTTGATTGGCCTCTACACCAATTGGACATCAAAAACACATTCTTGAATGGAGATCTTGAAGAGGAAATTTACATGGACATTCCACCAGGTACCAAGTCTATANTAAATGTCAACAAAGTAAGCAGACTAAAGAAATCTCTTTATGGTCTTAAACAATCTCCACATGCATGGTTTGATAGATTTGCAAAGACTATAAAGAGACACTACTTTTCACAATGCCAAATGGATCATACTATGTTTGTCAAGCACTCTTTTNCATGAAGAAACATGAGGACCAAACCTCAATCCTAATACATGTGGGATAAAACACATCCCCACATCAAATGCAACATAAAGGAAATACAACAATTAATGTATTTGTCTTCATTTTTCCAACACAACGTAAGCAGACTAAAGAAAACTCTTTATGGTCTTAAACAATCTCCACATGCATGGTTTGATAGATTTGCAAATACTATAAAGAGACACTACTATTCACAATGCCAAATGGATCATACTATGTTTGTCAAGCACTCTTTTGAAGGTAGAACATCCATCATTATTGTCTATGTTGATGATGATATCATCCTAACTAGGAATGATGAAAGAGAAAGAGCTAGCCTAAAGAACTTCCTTGCTCAAGAATTTGAGATAAATGACTTGGGAAATCTCAGATATTTCCTTGAAATGGAAATAGGAAGATCAAAAATGGGAATTTCAGTCTCACAACATAAATATGTCCTAGACTTACTCAAGGAAATCGGAATGCTTGGATGTAAATCAACACTCTAACAGAGAACAAGTCAAATTCAGATGAAAAAAGTCCACCAATGGCCAAGGGGAGGTATCTGAAGCTTGTTAGGAAACTTCTTTATCTTTTCCATACCATACCTGATATTGCTTTCTCAGTTAGTGTTATTAGTCAATTCATGAACAACCCAATTGAAGAACACATGAGCAAAGTGTTTTGAATTCTAAGGTATCTAAAAGGTGCCCCTAGTGAAGGTCTCTACTTCAAGAAGACATCAACCAGAGATATCAAGATATTTACAAATGCTAACTGGGCAGGCTCCAAGACTGATAGAAGATCAACATCAGGATATTGTACCTTTGTCTTTGGAAATCTTGCCACCTGGAGGAGCAAGAAACAATCTATAGTAGCCCGTAGCAACATTGAGGCAGAATTCAGAGCTATGGCACAAGGGATATGTGAAGGAATATGGCTGAAAAGACTATTGCATAAGCTCAAAATCCAAATTACAGATTCCATCAGATTGTTGTGCGACAATCAAGTAGCTATTAGCATAGCCAAGAACCCGATACATCATGATCAAACAAAACATGTGAAGTTAGATAGGCACTTCATCAAAGAAAAGATAAAAGAGGGGATGATCTCAATTGATTATGTTCCTACCACAAATCAAACAGTTGACATCCTAACCAAGTTTCTTCCCAAAACTACCTTTGGAGAACTTCGATCCAAGCTTGGTCTTCTCAACATCGACAGCCCAACTTGAGGGGTAGTGTGGAAATCCAGATCAATTCTTAAGGGTTGTTTACAACTGTAATTCTTATTACTAGTTTCCTAATTTAATGGGATTTGTTGTCATCCCAAATCTAACTTTTTTAGGCAAATTTCCTGATTTTATGATGATTTATTTTTCCCCATAATCAGGGATTTTTGATCTGATTATTCCTTCTAAAAATAGTGTCCATATTCATGTATAAAAAGGGCTCATTGTAACACTCAAAAATCAAGGAATAAAAAATTCAGTTTCTCTACTTTTCTGAATAACTACAAGATCCAATTTTGATAACATGACTATCTTGTCCATTGCATAAAAATTCTTACATTTCATCGATAAAGATACCAAAGAAAGTTGGAGAAAGTGGGCAACCTTACTTAACTCCCATTTTGCTTTGGAATTGCATTTTTTCCTCTATATTGTTGTATGTAATTTCAATAATCACTTCTTTATACAATCTTTGAGTTGCTACAATCAAATTTGAAGGGAGGCCAATTTTATACAAGGGCAACCATAGTTTTGTATAGATCACTGAATCATATACTTTTTTAAAATCAATAAAACAAATAAAGATTTTTTTATTAGGCATTTTTGCAAACTCCATGTAGTGTCTAAGAGTCACTGAGTGATCAAGAGTGGAGTAATTTTGTTTGAAACCTAGTTGACACCTTGTCGTGACCTGGTTACTTTCAACTTGAGAACTAATTCTCTTTTCTAGCAAAGTGCCCAACAACTTAGCAAAAATATTACTCATAACGATCATTTGATAATTGTTCAAATTATTTTTATCCACCTTTTTATATAACAAGCTAGCCTTACTATTTTTTCAATGTTGATTTAATTATTGCTCCATTACTGAATTTAATTCGTGCCAAATTTCTCTATGAATAGCAGATCTTGCCCACTTTAATAATTCAGAATAAAAATCATTTGAATCTACAGCTTTACCAAATGCTAGCTTTTTAATACCTTTTGTGACTTTCTCAAGAGTAAATTGGAGAGGTGATTCTTGTATAATAGTAGTAGAGTTATCATCTTTTTTTGTAAATGGCTTATTGTAAAATGAGCAAATATCTTGAAAAGAAAAATTAAATGATGAAGAGGCTTTATATGAAAATATTGTCAAAACTATCTAGGTTCCTTTTTAATAGTGAAAGCAAAATATTCTTGCTACTCCCTGATAAATTTCCTTCTCTTGGTTCTAATCAAGCTTTTATGTGCTTTAGCTAAACTTTCTCTATGACTCTTATTTGCATTTTTAATATTCTACTTAGTGTGCACACAGTCCTCATAAAGCCAAGTCTTCTGAGCATCTTGTTATTATGAATACACAACTTGCTTAACTGTTGTAAGCAAAATTTCTTCAAACTTCTTATGTTGTCTTTCAAGAGTTCACGTGTTATGTGCTGCATTCATATATTTTTCCTTGACTTCTGCAATGAGTCGGTGTTGAAATTTTTTCCTATTTTTAATTTTTGCTATTTGAGAAACAATTTGAATTTGCAACAAAAAATCTATATGATGATGGCAAGCCTCTACTAAATCTTCTCCAACTTTCAACTCCTTAATAAAATCAATATCCTCATAAGAACATAAAAGCACATCAATGTAAGAGTTACCTTGAAGTCCTGTGAAAGTAAATAATGAAAAATTGAGGAAATCTAGCAAGGACATTGCAAATCAGAAGATCGAAATTTTTTATCCATTCTAATAGTTGTTGAGCTATCTTATTAATAGTGCCATCTGTAGAATGTTGTGTCTAGCTCTGATTTTCAACAATGTCTGAACTGCCAACATTATGTTGCCACTGAATAATTTTTGTTGGTTGTGAACCTATCCTTGAATTAAAATCTCCACAAGTAAATACTAGGTATTTTGCTGAAAATTCTACAATATCTCTACCTAAAAAATGAAAAGGATGATTACAAGACTAAGCATACAATGTAGCATCTCTAGGAGCAAAACAACATATAGCAAGGAAAGCACAACCATGCTAACATGAGATTTTTGGCCAAACATATTGTTTATGGTCATCCTTTTTTTTTAAGAATTTTCAAGAGAATTTCTTCACTAACACTGCAATGCCACTAAAAGGTTTGCCTTTTTACCCTACTCTTGTATTTCTTGCAACAAATTTAATAAATCTAGGAAAAACAAAATCTACAGAAACAACATATTCACAAGCCTCAACAAAACGAAAAATATCAAAGCTATCAAAGAAGCTAATACTATTCAAAGAAACAACTTTTTTGCAATTCCACCATCAATGTTAAAGAATCCATACCTTAAAGGGCCTATATGTTTTTTTGAATAATTTTTGGAATACTACTTGTTTGTAATTACTGCCATGTTGCTAGCATTTAGGTATGCTACAAAACCCTATTCATGGGCTACCTTAAGCTTTTTCCATTGTTCAGCCCTTGTTGCAAGTTCTTTCCAAGTAAGATCCTCATTTATTAGAACATTTTTCCTATTTTCACTTTGCTTCAAGTAGCTTTGATGTATCCAATCATGCACTCTATCTTTTACAGCACAAAACTTAACAATTACATGTTAGGGCTTCTCATGTTGTTCACCTGGAACCCTAAAAAATTTTTTAATTTTCAAAGAAGTTATATGCATATCATCTATAATTTTTCAAATTTCTTAAACAAAGTTTTATTTGTTTCACCCTCTGTCTCTAGGATACCTACAAACCCTTTTTTTTCCTTTTTTCTCTTTTTTTGTTGCACTTTTTTCATTTTGCTTTTTCAAAACTTCTGCAAGTATAAATCTCATCTTTATCTTTGTTCCTTCAAGATTAAATTCATTTTTATTTTCCTCTACCTTAGCTTCAAGTTCTACTAATTTTAGCAAAATCTATTCATTATCCTTTGGAGCAGCACTAGTCTCCTTTTTCCCCTCAATCTTCTCTTCAAGGGCTGATAACCTTTGAAGCATTTCTTCATTTTGTTCATGGATTTCGTCCAACAATGTCATTTTGCTAACCATATGCTCCCAATATGCTCCCATTGTGCAGCTGGAATTTCTATGAAAGTAGTTGCATTTAGAGATTTTTTTTGTGTGCCCTGTGATGATGCTATGATAAAATTTTCAGATTTCTTAGGCATATGCCTCAATCTCTTCAACAACAAATCTTCATTCATAAAATATCAATCAATCTAGCCTGCCTCTAACTACCTTCCTGATGTTTAATCATTGAATATATCTTTTGTGCTCAGAATTCATTGCTACTGATGTATTTAGTCCACACTAATCAATCTGGCCTGCCTCTAACTAGCTTCCTGCTGTTTAATTATTGAATATATTTGTTTGGTGTGCTTAGAATTCTGCTACTGATGTATTTAGTAAACAGTAATTTGTCTAACAGATCCTTTGGGTCTACACAGATATAATTAAATATCAATTTCAAATAAAGTTCAAAGATACAAATATCAGTGCTGTTTACTGAAAGTCACATTCACAAGATTCTGTATACACAGCATAATGTCAGAAACGAACATTTAAATGTTCATGAAAATCTCAGGAGCAACATTATTAGTGACACTTGGCTGAAACTGTAAATGTGTTACCTGTCAGCACCAAGGTGGATTGTCCCATGATGCTCAGGTCCAATATCATTCCCACTTGTTTTGCATGAGAGAAATTTGGGTATTTTGTCAACTGCAACATTTATTTTTGTAGTTCCCTGCATTATTCATCACATATGATCAACTGCAGGTGCTTTATCAAAGCAAAATTATCTACCAAATGACATGTATAATCTATTTTTCCTTTTAGTTTTCTCTGTTTCAATTGTTGTCATTAACCTCGTAGATGAAAATCCATATGCTAACATCAGATTTAATGCTAATATGATTAATATACCAGATAAGATAGTCACAACGATCCCAATCACTCTATGCCTTTATAATATTGCATTTACAAAGACATCAAAACCCTTCAATGAAGGCTTCTCTTTATAATCCTTTCTCACCTAGTTTATTGTTGGTCCTGTACGACCATGCGTTTTGTGGTATTTGACAATCTACTAGTGGAAATAAACTGGTAAATCATGTATTTCATTCTTGCATATCTTCATTTCTGCTTTACATGTACCCGTGGATAACTATTATTTTTAAAAGGCATCTCAATTTTCTAATCACCATGCTTAATGCAGCAATTGCTGTTGATAAGTCACAAAATTTTTTAAATTTTTACACAAGAATTTTTGGTGCCTCTTCCTCATTTATGCTAAGACACCACTAATTAAAGAAAAGAAAATCTCATATAGAAATTCACCATTCTCTTGTTACATGTAAAAGGGCCTTTTCCTATCGTACCTTCAACAAACCTGAATTTTTATGTGTACTAGGAAAAATGGTTTTTTCAACGTGTGATATTACTTGCTGAATCAGTATCTACAAAGCCAATATATTAGTCATGTTGAAAACAAAAAAGAATCAGAAAAAGTCGGTGAGTCACTAAAAATATGAGTCAAGGAAAAACAAGTCAGTTCAAATTTTAATTGACTGCCAAACTAGTGATCAATCACTTGTTTGGAAAACGTTGTGCTGTATCATATGCATATATTGAATACCAATACCAACACTATCAGTTTAAACACTCTAAAGGTATGCAGAGACCCCACAATTAGGGAAAACGAAAATGATTATAAAACTCAATGGTAATAAATACCAATGATTAGAAAGTCAGCAAAGATTCTGAAAAAAGTTGGCATGTTTAAAAAGGTAATATTTAAGTAGTTTCATAGTGCACATTATCTAAATATGTGTAATAAATAAAAACAACACAATTAAAGATATAAATTACAAACTAACACAAAACATAATCAATATATAAAGTTGCAAACTATATTACTATAAGCTNGAACATAATCAATATATAAAGTTGCAAACTATATTACTATAAGCTTAAATACTATTAAGGTTCCTTTATTTACAAAATCAAAACCTATAGAATCTTAAAAAGATAAAACATTTTATATTAATGCCTAATTGTAAGATAAGATATTCATAATATATTAAACATAAGAAACAAAGTAACTGTGAATAAGATGCATTTGTTGGTATGTTTCATGTAGCTTCATGCTTTTTTCCCTTTCCACTTCTTTTTATAAAATTGAGCTTCTTGAATTTTTTCTTCAGTATTCACTCTAGTAGCTCCAAATGCCTTTGCATCTTGCTCCATTTCTAAATATTCATTCATGATTATCAAAGGCTCCTTTCCTAAATTTACATCAAAAGATACATTAGCTCCTTTACCTAAATCATCTACATCATCATTAGGAATGTAATCATTATCACTCTCTCCCAATCAAAGCCATCATCTTCGACAAGTTGTAAAAGCATAATTGTCACCCAAATCCTCAATGCTCATCCTGCAAAGCAAGGCCTCTGAAGGATTGATGGATAAGCAAAAGCCTAACCTCTATCAGTGGTTGAATAGGCTTGAACCCACATCTTCCAACTTGAGAAACAAGCACCTTACCATCACTCTAAATAACTATTCTAACAAGCCGTAAAATCATCTTTATCATTAATTTGTACATTTTAAGTCCTTTCAGGCTTAATAGTATATGAGGAAGTTTGCTAATTAATTTTCATTACATTTTTTAACATTAATTAACATCAATGAACTTTGAATTTATATTTTTCAACTGAAATCAATTGTAAGTATTTAATTATATTTGAAAGAATTTTTTTAATACTTGAAAAAGTCATGGTTTTTCACTACTTTTTGGAAAAAAATGGTTGAAAAAGTCACATCAAAGTTGGCAACATATTTCCCGAAACGGCAATAAATCTGTCTTAATCACTTATAAACACCCATCTAAATATCAAATTGTCAATCACTTCCTTATAATATAGGTAAAATCAAAAGGAAAGTTCTTACCGAACTATGGTCCAAATTTTGGACTCTACTTAAAAAATCCTCAGGCACTGCATGGGCAGGTGCAAGTTTCTGGAGTACAATTTTCTGTTAGAACAATCTGCAGAATAATATGTGCATTTTGCTTCACCATTACATGTTTCCTTACCATGAAAGTCACCCAAGGTGTTGCATTTGAAAGAACCACTTTGGCATTTATTGTGGTACCATCCTCCAGCAGAACCTGAAATCATTTCATCAACAGTAAGATCCATTCATTCAATTAAGATCCATTCATTCAATATGATGGTTTATTGAGCTGGGAGAAATCTAATTGCTGACAAATAATACCATGATCATTGACTCACCCCTTTGACTGCTGCTGCTTCATCAACTAACAATTCACTAACCTTTTAAACAAATAAAGAATAAGTTCAAAGAGTTAGCTTCTTCACATGTATTAGACTACAAATCAAATAGATGTGCAATCTTTATAAACCTGCATCTTGCAGGTTACAGGTTCAATATCAATGGGTTATGCTAAGATATGAAGAAATTGTGCAAAGAAATGATTAAAACTATATTTTATTCAATTCTTTAAGTCACTTGGTTAAAGCATATGGCTTGTGGTTGTGCAAGTGATAGGTTTGATCCCAAGAAAGCTATACTGAAACATATGCTATGCAGGGCCTAGTAAAATATACACTAGAGGACTATGTCATTAGGTAGATAACCCATGTTGGTAGGATAAAGGCACCATGATGATGAGATCTCAAGGTCTCCACATAGACATAATAAAATAGTTTAATTTTGATTTGAGTTTTATAAATTGATGTTTGTAATGTCAGTGAGGCATTGCTCACTTAGAGCATGCAGCTTGTAGTCTAAAAGTCATAGGTTTGATTCTACGAGGTTTACTAAGATACATGCCACCTGAGGGTACAGTAAAAATATACATTTAGGAACTACGATGTCAAATAAAGGCACCAAGATGAAATAGCTCAGTTTTGGTTTTAGTTTTATAAATTGACATTTGCAATGTCAGTGAGGCATTGCTCACTTAGAACATGCAACTTGTGGTTTAGAAGTCACAAGCTCAATTCCATTGGATTTGCTAAGACACATGCCACCTGAGGGTATAGTAAAAATATACATTTAGGAACAATTGTGTCAAGTAAAGGTACAAAGATGATGATGAAATTATGTTTGTAATACAATGTCCCAGTGAAACACATTGTTTACAGAGTACAAAGATAATGTGTAACCTTCAAAAAAAGTCACCAAAATTAAGTCTTTTTGTTATTCTATTGTGGAATGATTCAGAAAATTCATTTTGCAGCTCGTGATTACTTGATTTACTTGATTTTCTTTATTACACAGACAGATTAGACAATTATAATCACAAGACGGAGATGATATAATTGTTTTAACAGCAGAATGCATAACATAAAAATTTACAATATGATATAGACTTATATTTAATATTGAATGAGCTTACTAGTTGAGTTTTCAATTATAGGTACAATTGAAGATTAACTCATGATTTCATGATATGAACTTCTTATTGATGAAATAAGAAAGGAAAGAAATCAGATGCCAAGACTTCTGTAAAATTTTTGAAATGATTAATAATGAAATTGCATGATCCTATGTGTCCAATATTCTCATCTACCACCCTCGTATGACCTTGCCTTGGCAGGATGAGCATTGAGCCTCTGGGTGATGATCCTTATGTAAGAAGGATGCAATTTGTGATATGTAAGTTTTATATAATAAAAGTTATACCGACATTAAAAATTACAATAGCATGGCAATTTTTTCAGGATACTTGGATAGTATTGTATTCTAAACAAAAGCAATGCAGACGTTTGATGATATAAGACAAAAAAGAAAAACCCAAAAATAGTTCAATTATTATACCTCTGTATTAGTCACTAAAATAGCACCTGCTTCACATGCAGCTTTTGCAATTGCACAGGACACAGCACCCATTCCTCCTTGTACATATCTGTGAAATAATTTGCTGCACTTATGAAATATTTTCACATCTTAAAGAAAAGGAAGACATGATATTGCATAATATCATTAATCACGGTAATATTTTACTTCTGGTATAATAAAAAGTACCTGATCCTTCCTTTTGTTCTTTATAAAAAAAAATCAAATTTACCGCTTATTCATTCTTTAATAAAACATTTAAAGTGTGTGTGTTTTTAAAATTCCATATGATGGTTTATTGAAACAATTCCTTCAACGGAAATCAATACCTCGTATATTTACCAGGAAAAAGTACAAACATATTTTTCTTAAGAAAGTCATTTGAAGTAGTAAAAACTATGTGATCTAAATCATGGAGTTGCAAACTCCAAATTGTGACCAATAGAATTGGGATTTCCTTGTTTTCTTAAAGAAAAAAAAAGAGTATTAAAAACTATCAGATTAATCAAAAATTCTTCTTAAGTTAGTTTATATAAGACAATTCAAATTCATCAGGCCAAGGTTTTGTTAGGAAAGAAACATTTCTCAAAGGGTTAACTTAGCCTCTTTATGCATAACAAAAAAACCAAAATATGTATAGAGATAAAAATGCATTTTGTTGGCATAAAAAGCAAGGTAAAAACTGGTAATTTATTCTAAATACAAACAATTGGTGAGAGAGGCTGAATAATACCATTGTTGACACAAATAATAATCCAAAAAATGAACATCCACATATCCATACATGCACTCATCACAAGTAAAAATTCAAAAAAAAATCTCAATAAGTGATATTCAAAACAAAATTTTAATCATTCAGATACATACGACCATATTCCCTTTACTCCATTGGTCTCTCCCATGACGTGATGCAGCAGCACATAACCACTTCCTGGAGTATATACACTTGCCTGTATCCAAGAGAGAGTTTTAGAAACAATCATCATGTCATAAGATACATCATGTCAATTCATGTTAAATTAATATGATAAATGTAAGCAAAAACAAAATATGATAAAAAACAAATATTAAGCCAACACTTCCAAATAATAATTTCTTTATATATTTGCATTTTAGAGTATATTCCATGTAAGAATTTAAATGTAATAAGACAAGCCAAATTTTGCAATACAAATATTAGAAGAAAACTTAGAGTGGCATGTATCATATTTAAACTACAGGAATGTTAGAACTAGGACCATCTTCTCTACTAACAATTTTTTTCTCATGATTTTTCAAAGAATCTATTGTAAGGATGCACACTTGAATAGGCATCCCTAAAATTGAAAATTTATTCATTTCCATGTTGTTTTTGGTGTTTTATACCTGGTGATTAAACATATAATGTACTCTCTTTTTTTTTTTTGCTTATTATTAATATTTTTTGGGATCTAACACATCCTGTGTCCCACCCCACCCTGCAGGAAAAAATCTCAGAAAAAATGTTACCAGATCATAGTACCAAGAAACCTGTTTAGAGGCAGAAAAAATGTTACCAGATCATAGTACCAAGAAACCTGTTTAGAGGAAGGAAAAACATAGGAAGAAAAGGTTACAGTAAAGATGGAAAAATTGTAAATAAATCAAGTATTAGCTCTTAATAGAGGCAAATAGTAAATGAGAACTTGTAACTGACCCCATCTTGGGACAATGCTAGTATAATGATGATTTGGTATCGAGTTTTAGGCATCAAACCTATTTAATTTTCTTAATTAGTGCATCATCTTCTAAAAATAGCAAAAGTTGACTTCAAATGAGAAAATCTTATGAAATGGAATTCACTACACACAATCATTTTCAACATTGATTAACAGATACCCATAAATGGTATGATAACATCTTTGGACTATTCTAGAAATATTTTATGTTATGATGATCAAGGCATGAATTTGTACATTGACAGGTTTCTGCGCAATTTTCCTAGTAATATTAGGGCAGATAATTTAAGTATAATTAAGTGTATATATGCATATTTGCTATACATCTTAAGTGCACTATCATTATAATATGCTCTGGACTGGTAAGAATAATCCTTGTGTGCCTAATGGCAGTTGTATATGCATCTTGATTATTATTAACCATACTATGATTTATTGTTTTTCTTTTCCAACATCTCTTCACTGTTCAGGATAGCTTTGTTTGAAACATTAAAATTTACAGGTTTAGATAAAGAACTTTGGAAATGATTTTTCAGGGAAAAAATCTGAACAGCCCGTCACCCAAAAAATTACTGATAGTTACTAGCACCTGTCAAATTCACACCCTGATAATGATTTTTATCAAACAGCTGGAAACAGATGGGAAGGCTTATTAACAGGACAAGTTCAGGATAGTTTTTAGGCTAGTAGCGCAACATCCCTTTTCCCAGCTCATCAATCAATCAAACAAACAAAAATGAACTGGATACAGTTGGGTATAGGCATGACGAGATAATGGGTGACGACTTTGATGCCCTTTGTTTTTCTTAAAAGAGTTCTTTTTTTCCACACAGATGTTTCTCTTCTTTTCTTTTTTTCTTTTAAAATTTTTCCCCTTGCAACAGTTTTGCACTTTCCCCAACTCTCTATGTAGAATTCTTTTTTATATAAATTCTTGGTCTTTCAAAGTAACATTTTTCATAATTCTTTTACAGCCAGATACAGCATTACAACAAGTTGAAAATTTTTAAATTAAAATAGAAACTACTTTCCATCATTTCAATGCTCTAAGATTAGTATAAAATTATTCCTCATCTTCCTCTTCAAAAATTCACATGGACAGTCCTGTACAGTAATAATTAATCGTTCCCAGAAGTGAAAATAGAATACCTACCATTGCCCCAATAACAGCATCTGTTGCAAGTGTAGCTTTCAAGATAGCAGCCTGCAAATTCAATTCAAAATTCACACACACGATCACATTTTTTTTCATGATGAAATAAGATCAACAACCAACACTGTAGGATGTGACCATATTAATTCTTGAAATTTCATGTACTATTTAGTATTTACTTTGGCTAATATAAAAATTCCACGTTAATGTGTAGCCGTAGTTGAAAAGAAAATGCCCATATCTTAAAAGCTTCCCAGATTCAAATTGTAAATACAACTACAGTGTGTTTAAGGAAAGATAAACCACCTCAAACCATCTGTCAAGGACTTTTGCTGCCGGAGCAAGAATCAACTCCATAAACTCACTGTGAAAAATATTATAAAATAAAAGTTAAATGCTTTATAAACATTGAAGCAATATTGTATTCCTTTTCCAACAAAAATCAATTATGAATGAATGGTTAAAGTACAATTATTACACCGTATCTTTTTGACCCAGTAAAACAGACTGTTGCATCAACTGAAGCCAAGCTCTTGTTCTTTGTAGTTTATCTATAAGCCTTGATGACTGATTTGTAAACTCTGGTGGAGGAATATCAAGTTGAGAATCAATGAATCTGCAAAATTTCTCAAGCTGGTGCTCATATCTGCAGCAGCAGCAACAACAAGAAGATAACAGTTCAAGATTCCAATGATTTTTCAGCCAAATATAATGTTGCAAGAATTATTCTGAAAGAATAAACTCTCTTATGCTTTTAAAGAAAGAAAACACTTAAAATGCTGAAATGATTTCTTCCTAACTATCTTCTAACCCATATATAACAGGAACTCATGCAGCCAAAACAACCAAAAGGAATGTATCCGAGTAGGTGTTAACATGCATATGATAAGAGTTTAAGAGAATTTGACATGATTAAGAACCTATCAGAGGCAGCAAGAAATTATTAGATGTTTACTAAGATACCAGAACTTAAGTAGTTTGGCAAGGTTTATTGGAAGTAGATTATATTTGTTGCAAAATTAGGCATGGTCTGAATGAAATACTGCTGGCAGCAGAGAAAAACAGTTTAAGGATTTCGGATTTATGACAATAAGCACTCAATCTCTTATAGTAGTAAGATATATATGAAGTTATTTAACCTAGCATTTCAGATAACATTTATATAGCCTACAGATTGAGGAGGTACAATATCCATCTTACAAAAATTATACTGTTTATAAATAACTGAAAAAACTATGATCCAGGATGTTTGTGTTTCATCATTATCATTAGAGCCTGGGCCTCTGCCTAATTTTGCATATCTTCATCAGACTTATTATTACAAGGTAAAGGACAGAAACACAGAATGATATCTTGTGCTCTAATTTTTCCTTATTTCTCTTCACAAAAATCTTTTAAACAATATCAAATTTCCAAAACCTAGAGCACTTGGTTGCAATATTAAAATAATGAATGTAATAATAACTTCATGGCTGTTGAGCAGTCTACTCCAATTTTGCATAAATAATTTTAATAGTTTTACTATCTGGTGATATTTCTTACATCAAAAACTTCCTGGTTAAGAAAAGGGTGATCACAATTTTTTAACACATGCTTGATATTAAAGATTATTTAGAGTTAAGGCTGTGACAAAGATCATCGTTTTATATTGGCGCCAACAATCATGCAGTTTCATGTGATTAAGTCACAGGCAATTTTAATTCTAATCAACAATAAAATTTGCACAACCATCAGAATTGGTGAGAACTCCTTAAGCACAATGTCCATCTGCAACCAAGTTGAAGCAAAGTTCTATTGTTACAATCATGTCACTTCAAAAATAAAAGGGTCATTTCTGAAAAGGAACATCTTACTTCATTGGAGCATAGTTATGATTGGAGGTTACAATAAATTATGACTCCTTTTTTATTAATAAATGTATGAAAATATTTTACTATCTTATATTGAACATTAATGCCAAAAGTAATATCTAAATTGTTAATACGCAGGAAATCCATTTTATTTTGTTTCAGTTATTGGTTCTCTCTTTTTGGCACTGTCAACCGTCAAATGATCATTTCTTTTTGAAATCAGAGTAAATTTTGTTTGAATTAAAAAAAACATTTGAAAATTTATTTATTAAGTAAGATCGAAGATGTTATAAAAAATCTTAACATATCTTTTAAAACAGTTAGGCATGATAAAAAACTGTGAAACCTTTAATATCATCTATGTACATGAGAAAGAAAACATATTCCTTTTCCTCATCTTTTGCTAAGTTAAAGCTTCAAAATGAAATTGATATGCGCATACAACTATAGAAAGAGCACCTAGTCTTGAAACCTTGGATAGGCTGCTGCATCACACTTTGAAAATTTGGAAATTTCAAAGTGATTTAAAGTTGCATCAGGTCCTAACAATAAGTAACGCCCATCCAAGGTGGGAGTAAAGGATGATGGATTCCTTTCAAGAAACTTCAATCCCTGCCGCTTTAGGCCAAGCTCCCTACCAGCACATCACAGAACCCACCAGAAATAAAGATAAAGAATATGAATGTTAACTGCAAAATAAATAAATAAATAAACAAACAAACAAACCTGATATAAAGACATAAATGTAAATAAAAGTAAATCTAATAATTTACGCCAAAAATAATTGAACTATATTGAAAATATTTTTGGGCTACTTTTTAAACAAAGTCATTTTAAGGATGGCTACCTTACAACTAAAATTTCAACTACACTTGCTGAAATATTACGAGAAGGAAAACCTGAATGCTCATGGTGAATAGAGTTGGAAGTATGCACTTGATTGCATGCAGTAAGAGCTTATCAGGTAGTCTCATTCTGATGCATTTCAAAATCATGATTAAGATCCTTCAAGCTAACAATGTCTGAAAATACAGCAATATGTGTGGAGGGTAATGGTTTCTTAATCCTGTGTATTGAGATTTGACAATTTGTTCATAATTGTTGAAAGTGAAGTGATAGAGGTTTTACCCATTTAGCATTGAATATAAGACTGAACAAATGATGGTTGGTTGGATTGGGATGACTGCTTTACCGAATGATGCAAGGCCTGAGAAGGCTCTGCAAGTAACTTCCACGGGAGAACTTAAACCCTGGAATAAGCTCCTCTGTGACAGCTGCACCACCCAATACATGACGCCTTTCAAGAAGAGCCACTTGAAGCCCAGCCTTGGCCAGGTAAGCAGCTGCTGTGAGGCCATTATGGCCCCCTCCTATTACAACAGCATCCCACTTCCTGGTTGCATGATCCCAATTCATATATGCTGCCAAATGCAATTTAAAACAAAAAACCCACAAAGGGATTGCATTGCAACCTCTGGTGAATCAAAAAATAAGCATAAGTAATACCTCTCAGCCAAGAATGCAGTGCCCTTGATCTTAGCATCAGTGAAATATGCTCTCCCAGGGATTCTTTGGCGTGTTCTTTCGATATTCAGAAACAGCCTTGACATCATTGTGAACTTCTGTGTTGCCTTTAAGCTTAGTTCAGTTCGTGACGTCCTGAAGAGCAGAGTTTTCTCGCAGGTGTTCGAGGCCACGTTTCTCTACGATTATAGCTGATTCATGACAGTCAAGATAACTCCTCTGCTAGATTCCGAAAGCATTTTTCTGTCCCTACATTTAAAATTTCGAACTCCCAGCGTCTTCGATCACAACTAAATTCATTCATCTCGGCACTGATTTTCATTTTATTTGCTTTTACGCTAATGCAATAGTGTGTTCACAAATTTTCTGAGGGTGTTTTTACAAATTAATAAGCCGAATGTAGGATCCCCTATCGTCAAGATTTGAATTAATTGATCAATTATGCCCATTACAATTACAATGAAATATATAAGTAAGCTCACCATGGTAAATGAATTTATGTATAGCTTAGTTATATATTTGATATATATACCTATAATTTGGGTGAGACAATGTTGCAAAAATTGAGTTGAAGTTTAGTTCATCTACTCTATTAAAAATTATCCAAGTTTCTATTTTACCAAATTTTATGTATTTTATGGTCAGACCACTATGATTGCATGATGAGAAAGATAACTAATTCTAAGTTTGGTACCAAATATTGTGCTGCAAAATATTTTGAATTTTCATGAAGTATTTTTTCCATACATACTTTGAATTTATTCCTTGTGCATTGCAATAAGAAGACATAAACATAGAAGCCATAGATTACTTGGAACAAATATGCTATTGTTATGGATGAAATATTATTTATGGTTCTAAATAGGCTTTCCTTGAAATGTTATGGATGAAATATTGTTGCAGGCTACTAGGGTCATCAATGTTAATCATTTGTCCAAATAAAGACAAACAAAGGCTA
>MNCI01006199.1:14840-70790 GCA_015680685.1 Gnetum montanum
TATCGCAGGAGAAGACGCGATATCGCGGCCTAGTGCAAATCGCGTCTCATCAAGGAGGTTTGTGCCCTTCGTTAGAAAATTGTAATCAAGGTAGCTACTTGGAAATTAGAGGCTCTCAAATTGAAGAGAGTTAAGAACCATTACAGAGAACAGGTTGGTCTACAAAAAAAAGCAAACAAAAAACACATTTAGTTGGCAAAGGCAAAAATGAATGAAGGCATCTAGCAAATCCAACAAGGCAGAGAGGTTTGGCAACCCATCGTTGATGGGATAGATGCCTATAACAAGGTAGAAATTTGCACAAAGGAGTTGCAGATCTAGGAGATGATAGAATATATGAAGCTTGCCAATCTCTATTATGCAAACCTAGGCATGTTGACTACTGGATGATCGTAGTCAGAGCTTGAGAAACAAGTGGCTAGCTCGTACTTATTGTATGAGGATAAGTTCAAACATCACAAAGACACCAAGTATAAGCTTGTAGTGGCAAACACCAAACTCAAATTTCTCAAGGCACAATTCATTGATCAACGATCAATTGATGAGAACCTAGCCATGAGGATGAATGACTACTAGAAGCTACAGAATACAGTCAAGGTGTTTGACATTGAATGTAAACAATTCACTGCTTGGTTTGTCAATGTAAAGGAGATGTTCCCGATAATGCCCTATTCGTGGGATGTCCCTATTCTAGCCCACATTGATGATGTTGTGTGGATTGTGAATGCTCTCTAGAGCAAGGAGGAGAAGATGAAGGCATTACTAGATACCTTTCACCTTTCATTAGAGATTGTAGTTGCAATAGAACAACCATAGCCACCTCAACTACTACACATGCTTGGAGCCAGTGAAGGTCTTTAAGAACCTTAAGAGCCTCCACTACTTGGGATTGTTTGATCTTCTTGACCATCTTCATGCAATTAGAGGATGTGCTATCCAAATTTTTTGTGTAGTCATGTCATGGTGTTCAATTTTGTATCATGAACATCATAATTTTTGTAATTTGTTGATTTGTACACTCGGGCACTTAGTTTTGTTAAGTCAATTTGTTTTGTTAAAAGTTAATCAATAATCCCATACCTTTTCAATTTTGTAAAGGAACTCAAGGATAAGTTTTCATTCAATTGTGGGGGTATGATGAGCATCAAAGTGTCATGTCGACAAGGCCCCATTTATGTGGTGTTGCTCCATCAATGGGGCTGCATCAATGTAGCGTTTGCTACGTCTATGGGACCCTATCAACGTAGCGTTTGCTACATCTATGGGGCCCCATTGACACATTACTATAGCAAAAAAACTATAAATACGAGCTCCTAGTCGTGTTTATGGAAGATAAGTCATAGTAGTAGTAGAGCTTTTGCACTTTGTCTATTTGAAAGTTAGAATATTTCTCTGAGTGCCCACAGCATGAGTTAGAAAGTGTACGAATCTTTATTTGAGCATTGTTGTACCTAAACCACACTAGTGTGTATGACAATTAGAATAGATTAATGATTTATTTATGCATTTATTATTTTCATGAAATATACAATTAATTAAGATAAACTAGACTTCAAGCAACTAGCTAATTAATTAAGCTAAATAGATTAAGTACATAAGTATGACTGCTTCGAGTGTAAACATGTATTTACTTAGTAATCTCAGTAGCATTATTGCTTGGTGTGCCTAGTAGCGTAGCACTTGGTAACCTAGTAGTGGATACATGGGTTTTAGACGTGTACAGAAAGTTGGACCAGAAGCTTATGTTAGTACTAGTTAGAGAATGGTTAATTAGTTAAACTAAATTATTTGTTAAATTACTTCATCTCTCTACTCTAAGCATGAAAGAACATAAAACATAAAACAATAAAAATCATATGCCTCGATTACAATTAACCATACTTTTGTACATCACAAGTGTTATTGGAAAGATAATGAACAACCTTAGGGCAAGGTTCACTTCTTAGAAGACTAGTGTACCAAAAACTATAGAGTTTGCAGAATTCAACTAGATCACATGTGAATGCTTCGTGATTCGTATGGTTGGATGTAGGGGGTACCTCGACAGGTCATCACTTTCCATCTTAACTCTATCTTTATTTCTACTTGGCTATCCATCTTAGTTTTCTCTTGCATCCCTACCAAGTTACCTATTTTAGCCTCATTTTGCATCTCTTCCTCATGATCTACACTAATCTCTGTCAAAGCTAGATGATGAGGATGATAAAGAGGATTGAGAATAGGGATAACATGGAAACCATAAAGTCACAAGTTCAATTCAAATGGGTAACACTATAAGTTCAATTCAAATAGGTAACACTATAAGTTCAATTCAAATTGGCAACACTAAATTATGGACAAAATAATTTTACAAAGGAAATTTTAAAACTAGTATTATCTAATAAATCCATGTTGATCTTAGTAAAAATAAAAAAAAATTCATTTTCAATTTTAATTTTACTTTTATATCTCCTAAGGTCATTGACTTTACTAATGCGTTGGACAAAGGAATTAAATGTTGAAACAAAAAGCATAATTTATCATTAAATTGACAAAAATATGCACTGACTAAAAGAATTGAATATTATAGTGCATTAAAGTGTATTTCATTAGTGATGAATCATGGTTTGCCAGGTGCTGATATCGAACACTTGACATCGGACCCTTGACATCAGACCCTTGATATTGAATTTGCGATATCAGGTACGCGATATCGGATACACGATATCGCAACTCTTGTGTGAGCCTATAAATACACCTTTGGGCACACAGGAAAGTTAGAGAGTGAGTTAGTATAGGAGTAGAGTATTTTTGTTCATTTTTAGTTCATTTCAATCCTTTCCCCAATGCATGCCCGCAATGTGATGATTGTAATTGTACGGAACCTTTATTCGAGTGTGACGTACTTGGACATGCACATGACCGACAATAAAGATCAAGATTACTCCGTCATTGTAGCATTCACTTAGTTTTAATTGTTTAATCATTATTGTTATTTATTTATTTTTAATCAATATTTCTTTATCGTCATTTACTATTCCTGTTGTTAATTGCGGAATGAGTACGACTTAATCACGAACATTTAAGTGTAACTACTTGGTAACCCAGTAGCGTATCTAGGAGCGCTCAAGTAATATATGCTTGGTAATCCCAGAAGCAATACACGAGGTCCAAGATGCGCACAGATGATTAAGGGACGGATGCTCATCACACTTAGGCTAGCTTAGATTTTGCTTCTCATTCCCTATTAGCTTAAAACAAAGTTATTTTCCATTGCCTCTAGGAGTAGCACTAGCTTAGGACCACATCATACACCTCACTCTAGACTAAACCATACGTGACAAAGAAAATACTAGTCCAGGTGGGAAGATAGCGAACTGTGATCAACGTGGAACTATCTAGATACCACAACTAGCCCATCCACGGAGTTCGACTGAATCATGCGTGAACGCTTGTGTTCGTATGGTTGTGTAGGGGTACCTCGCCACTCATCAATTGGTAATGAAATCTTCCACAAGAAAAAACCATTATGAAAAATGAATACTTTATACCTCAATCTTTAATAATGATCTATTAAAGTGCATTTCATTGGTAATGAAATCTCCCACCAAATATATATTTTTTAAAAATCATTATGAAATATAGGGGGGGTGTCGGACCTTGAAAAGTGAGTTTTATTAATAGAAAAGAAGCATTAAATACATATTGAATATCAAAACATTTAAACTAGATATAAAAGGAAGAGGAAACATAATGAACTAGGGATGTTACATAGGGAAACATCTTTACAAATAGCCGATCCCACAATGGAGGAATACAATTTGAAGATCTACCATTCACCAAGAATCAATTGAAAATGGGAGTAGATAAGAGTGGTGGAAAACTAGAAGAAGCAGAAAACACTTGAAATTATGAAGAGACACTCCCATGAAGAGAGTCATGTTAAGGAAGATTGCTGGGACTCATGTATCTACTCCAAGGTAGCAACAGATTAATCAACTGATTAGTATCCAACTTGAACTTTGAGGCATGAGATATGATTTGGAAGTGAATAAGGCAAAGGATCTATGATTTCTCTATAATAGTAAGATGATAGATATTTCAATAATCAGTCCTTTGAAAAAGAATAGTACATCTGCACTTTTAGATATAATAAAGAATAATGGGCCTAATAACCTTCCAATGAAATTTTAAGTATATGAAAGTGGTAGACAAAAAGCCAAACATAATGTCATCTTGAGAAAGCTTTCACAAGGGGATAACTTTAGAAGCCCATCCCCACATATGCTAAGCAAAGGGGCAATGACAAAAAGCATGGACAAAATCCTCAATTCCACCACAAAGAGTGTACTTAGGAGTGTGAATCCCAAGGTATTAAAGACATTTGCCAATGGGTAAACCTTAATGAAGAAGACACCAAAGAAACTGTTGAATTTTAGGAAGAGTCGGAAGGTTCCAGATACGGTTGAAGAGGGAGAGTCAGAATTGCTTAGGTTCTTGTTTGTGCCAAGATCTATTACAACATTGAATGACCATAGAGGAATCATGCAACAGTTGAAAAGAGACATGCAGCTTATAAGGTAGAAGTTTTGACCCATTAGTCCACTGGAGGCCATGAAAAATACTTTGAATCGAAACGTCCAAATGCAAGTATTGATGAATAAAATTATAAACTTGATCTAAGTAATGGTGCATTGCTTTGGAAGCCCCATACAAATTTTCAAACACTTCCCAAGAAATCCATTAATTTGTGAGACAAAGATAACTAAGGGAAATAATTCCCTTCTAATACCAAGTAGTGGCTACCCTTGCATTTGTGGTGGTAAGAGGAGTAGGAGACAAGGGTAACCACCAAGGGCAAAGCTTAGAAAGAAGAGTAGGATTGATCTTAACATTAGTCCAATTTATATAAGGGTGTAGAGCTTGCCAAGTCCTCCAAATACTTTTGAAGACATGGGTCTTGGGAATGGTGATAGTATGGGGAAAGAGGATCCAATTAATGGGATGAATACCTTTCCAAAAAGGCTTATTTTTAGGAAACATTTGTCGAAGCCTTAAGTGGAGAAGACTCCCAATAATGTTAGGGGCATCCAGATGCTGAACCAACCACTTAGCGACTAAGGTGAGGCCTTGTTTGAAAGAATTCAAAAGGCCTAAACCACCTTGATTCTTAGGAAGAGTAACAATATTCTAATCAACACGATGGAAACCTTTTTGGGAGTCTTTAGATGATCACATAAAGTCCCAAAATAACTGTTCTAGCTTCTGATAGGCAACTTGGGAGGGAGCCCAACATGAGAAGTAGTAAACATGAGTAGAAGCACAAATAGATTTATAGACAAGGTACTTACCTGCAAGAGTGAGGGGTTTGGTCTTCCATTTTTCAATTTTCCTTTGAATTTGAGAAATCACTTGCTCCTAAAGAACTGAAGTAGGACCTCTAAAATAGAAGGGAATTCCCAAGATCTTAACGATATCTGGGTCCTGAATAAGCTTCTAGTTATAGTTGGGCAAATGACTATAATTGTTGGTGAAACTATAAATAGAAGATTTACTCCAATTTATAGTGGAGTTGGAGAGAGAGCAATATTGCTCCACCTGAAATAAGAGTCACTGCACATTGATAGCAGTGTTTTGAATGAGGAAAAATGTGGTGTCAACAAAATGCATATTAAGAAGCTAATATTGAGGGAAAGAGAGATGAACCTCGGAAAGAAGCTTATTTTGAATATCAAACTTTAATTGATGATAGAGGAAGTTAGCAATGATGATGAAGACGTAAGGAGCAAGAGGACATCCTTGCCTCACAGACCTACGGATAGAGAAGGGAGAAGTGATACCAAAGGTAGTAGCTATTCTAGTAGTAGCATTTGAGAATAAACATTTCACCATATGAAGGAACTTAGGATCAAAACCCAATTTAGTCATGGTTTGGATAATAAAGTCCCACCTAATATTGTTGTAGGCTTTTGCATAATCAAGCTTCATTAAAAGGATATCTTGACCATTGTCCTATGTCTATTGAAGACCTTCCCAGGCAATGACCACATTATTTAAAATGTATCTACCAAGGACAAAGCCTATTTGCTGGGAAGATATAATGCGACAAAGAATTTTCTTTAATCATAAGGCTAAGCACTTGGCCCATATTTTGTAGACCACATTAAGAAGTGAGAGGTTGCTAATTAGAGATACAAGTAGGATCCCCTGATTTAGGAAGAAGACAAATAATCCCTTGATTTAAATCTAACCCTAGAGAACTAGTAAGGGTAGCCTCTTTGATAACTTGGAAGAGATCATTACCAACTAGATCCTAATGATTCTAAAAAAATTTAGTGGGGAAACCATCATAATCCGGGGCTTTTGTGGGGCTCAGCGTAAAACAAGCTTGTTGAAGCTCAGCCTAAGTAATATCAGCTTCTAAAATTTGCAACATGGTAGAATTAAGTAACTTAGGATAATTAAGAGTAACAACCTCGAATAATGAGGGATCCATAGGGGTAGCGGTAAACAAGGCCTCAAAATGCTTCTTAAGATATAAAAGAAGACTATTGTGGTTAGTGATAATGGTGTTGTCACTGGAAAGTTTGTCTAAAGAGGGCGAGGGTGAAGAGCTATTATGATACATGAAAACTTCCTTACAATGTTCATCTTGATTGTTTAACCAAGCAAGTCTACTCTTAATTAAGGCACTTTATGCCTTGTAGACATCTCAATGTTGGAAAGTAGAGCGAAGTCTAGCTAACATCACATGAACTTGAGCATTAAAGAAATCTAGAGCTAATCCTTCCGTAAGGTGATCAATAGTGGAGCAGATGTTGTTATACTCTTTCCTAGCATGAGAGGCCACTTCCTTACCATAAAAGTAGGCAAAATTCTGCACTCTATTAGTAGCACGACACCACCATTGATTCCAACCCAGTTGACCTAAGGGCCTAGGTTCTGCATTCTAGAGGTTTGAGAGAAGTTGTTGGGCGAGAGGAGAAGAGAAGCAGTTACAATGTAACTAGAAAAGATGGAACTTATGCCTATGATGACTACTATGGATCTGCATAAATATAGTGATGGGGTAATGGTCTGATAATGTTGTGTGTTGTTGAACAACAGTAGCAAATGAAGCTTGCCAGAAAGAAAGAGTGGAAAAATAAAACCTATCTAATCGACTGTCTATGCAAGCCTACATAAGACGAAGATTACTCCAGGTGAATTTGTGAAAGAGGATCACTAGCAACAACCTCAACACCATCAGAAAGATAGAATTATTTCTTAAAATTTGATCATGATTGATACTCACAGTTTGGAAGTTGAAAGAAAGCCCCCTAGCTTATCATGAGAGAATTCTGTCATATTAAAATCCCCACCAGAAATCCAAGGTATAGAAGGAAGAGAATGGGCTAATTTCTACCATAAATGGGCCTGTTTCATATAGTCATTAGGGGCATAAATAGAACAGACACCGAAAGGTCCTCGTGAGGAGGAGAAGATAGCCCAAGAAACTCTGTGGCCAGAATTGGAACCATGTTGAATGATTTTGTCTTTCCAATAAGCTGAAAGCAGAATGAATACTTCACCTTTTCCACACACATGGGAAGTACCAAAAATTGATGAGTGGGAAAGAAATCAATGGGTTGAAAGAGATAAGTGGTTGGCTGAAATCTTAATTGCTTGAAAAATAACAAAATCAAAAGTGATATTTAAACTAGAGAGAAAGTTGCTAGCGTGTTTGCGTTGAAGCCTAGTAGTTAGGCCTCGAACATTCCAAGATAAAAGATTCATGGGGAAGCAGAGGATGTTTCTAAGGAAAGAACATTAGAGGATTTTGGGTTCGAAGTATCAACTTCTATTGTGTATGATAGAATATCAAAGGAGTTGCTTGTACTAACAAGTAGAGCAAGAGTGTTTGTGGGGGAAGAAGAAACAAGTGGAGTTGTAGTGGAGGATGCTTTAGCTCTTTTTCTTCTAGCCCCTTCACAAACTTTTCACTTAATATTGAATCCTTGAATGATTTTGAAGGGGTGACTTGTGCTTTCGACGCAACTTTTATGATAGAACTAGATTGGGGCCCTTGTGAGTTAGAAGGGCCAGACGAGGAGAAAGGCTTTGAAACTTTTTTTAGAACTTGAAAGTTTCTGATGGTGGGTAAGATTTTGGAGTGGTTGAAGGCCAACTTTTTGGAAGGTTAGCAACTTGTCTTTTATTAGCTAAAAAGAAGCATGCAGAAATATGATGTTCAGCCCGATGATAGTAGCTATAGGAATTCAAGAGATAAAAGTAATCTACTTTTTGAGTAAAAAGTTTCCCTCCAGTTGCAAAGGTAAGAGAGTTCTTTTTGTGAGAGGTATCAAGTTCAATGCAATAATGACGAAACTAAGTTGCATTGACCTCAATACCCCTTTTAGACATGATATGACTGAGGGTACTCACGATGTTCCTCTCTACAAAAGAAAATATTAAAGGAAGGTTTTGTAACTCAACATAGTAGGGGATAACATTGTGAGCTGGATCATTGATGTTAAAGTTGAATTTCCAAGCATGTGTGATGAAGGTTGCATTACGTGCTAGAAAAATTTGAATTAAGAAAGCCTTCTCAACTTGAGAGGCCTTAGAGAGTTCTACTAGAACAAAGTTTTTTGGCATAATAGCAAGCATGGAAAACCTAAATACCACAGGACTGTAAGATATTTTTAATTTGTATAGTAATACTCATAGAACAAGGTAGAAAACCCACTATTTGAAGAAAGATGAAACATGTTGCAAAGTCCTTAGAAACAACTTTAAAAATGTCATCAAGAAGGAGAAAATCAACAATGGAAGAGTTTGAGATACTTCATTGGAAAGGAGCAACGACATTGGGCAATTCAACCATGACAAATTAAAGTTGGACATAGTTTTTCCCTAGAAAAAATAATCTATGTTAATTAAATTTTTTAAAGAAATGTAAAACCAAACTCTTTGATGTTCATTTTCTTTAAAAACCAAATTTTTAACACCCACTTTCTATGTAATGAAGTCCCCAAATAAAGTATCGTTGATAGCAACAACATTTGCAAAAGGCCGCACCAAGAACAAAACAAAACAAAAAGAAAGGATGTAATACTCACTTGCTAAGGTACAACATGCTACAATCTTTGAACCTAAGCCATTGTACCATGAAGTAGAGAATCACTAATAACACCAACTTTTGCAAAGAGCCATACTCAATAGGCAACAAAACAAAAAGGAAGCAAGTAACACACATTTGCTAAGTTGCAGCATACCACAATCTTTGAGCTTGAGTCATTATATTGGCAACGCCATTTCTAAAACAAATCCCTATCCATTAAAATTTCATCATCATCCACAACAAATTAATAACATCCTAGGTTCAATGAGATTTTATGTAAGTGATAGATTTAAATAAATGTTGACAAAACGAAGATAATAACTTGAATAATCGCCTACAAATCATAATTTTGTTATTTTCTTATTTTTAAATAAATAATACAATTGATATAATTTAACTATAATAAATAAGTTTCTTATTCTTTATTTTTGATGGGAACTTATTCTTTATTTTCGACCATGGGGTAACCTCATAAAAACCCGGATTGCCATCTATACAAGTAAGCTCACGATCCACAACTAACCAACTGCTGCAGTTCCAAAGAGTTCCTTAGGCCTTAGGTGTTCTGGTTGAGGAGGAAGAGGAGTCGTCATTCATGGAAGAGTGTTTCCTATGTTCTCCTTTCAAGTAACCGTGCTTACGAAGCATATTTGTTTTAACAAATTCACAAACAATTATTTCACTGTAATATGTACCATCATGAAATTCGGCAATAGCTCCACTGCTGATCCAACTTTTCTTCAAGTCCCAATGCCAGTGTTAATAACTACTATTCGTACAAAAGTTGTAAATGACAGATCCTAGAACGATAAAGAATGAACAGATTCCTCGTGAGTTGCCCTTCCAGGATTCTCTTCTAGGGGGGAAAGTACCAAGTTGGTTATCGTTAACAGTTGGATCATGTCCCTTCAACGCTTCTAGCAATGTGAAGAAAGGAAAAATCCTACCATCAACCTACTTCTGTGCCTCTACCCAGAATTGGAACCAACTATGCGTCCTAGAATGACCATGTATGCTGATTATATAGCTGGAACATGTAAGTTACCCATTTTGTCTAAGTATGAACAGTTGGATGAAGGCAATTATTTACATTTCCAGTGGAAAATAAGGAGATCTGTTCGTTCGCAAGAGAGATTGCTATCACAAAAGCAGCTCATTTTTTAAAAGGTCTGAAATTATAATGTTAAATTGTCGATAATTTGGATTTATTTAAATCTTTTATCTCATTGATTTTCTAAATCCAAAGAAATCTATAATTTGCCACGTTATCTATGTCCAAATTTTTAGCAGACATCCAAGGTATTTGCCGTCCGGATGAATACTTAAAAACATGACAACTATTTCAATACTTTTCCACAACTGTAATTTTTCGCAGTTTGAAAATCTCCTACAAGGAATAGAAAACCTCATTCAAGTAATATGAATTCAGCTGTCAAAGTAACGATGGTGAAGGTAGGGTGGATACATACTAATAATCATCAAAACAAAGTATGCTCAACCCATTCTTTAAAGCAATATATTTCAATAAAATATATTCAAATGATTATAACTTGAATCATTATACAATAATTATCTATTCTTTAAAAAGACACATGTACCAACCATAACATTATTACATGATATGATGAACGTGCCTTACTCTGGGGATGACACCAGAATTATTGAAGAATAACTCAACATGGGATACAAATTAGAACTTAGAAATTGAGAATATTGTGCAATAGCTGTGGACCTCTCTGGTATACCATCGGACAGGAAATCATATGGAGAGACTTTGCTTGTGTCGACAAGAGGCTCCCATTTAAAACCTGATCGCTCAGGCAAATTGACAATAGCCGGGAGATGGCTTGCATTGAATGCAATATAGAGATGTCCCATCACAGAATCATCCTGCCATAGTTGATGCACAGTGATCAATACTAGAATACAGGCACTAATGGAAAAACATGAAGTACTTCCATCAAATGTAAGCTGCGAAATTTGAGTATTATAGATCTGTGAGTGGGAATAAGTCCAACAAAATTCCTTTAGTTTTTGGCAGAAATTAAATTTCTTAGGACTCTGAGAAAGGAGGGATGCATAAAATTGAGTAAAGCAATGGAAATAAGAATATAACATTCTGGGCATGGCTGGTTGCACTACCAATGTAAATGCTACAAATCGACTTGAATCTGACCAATCAGGTGATTCGGGTTGATGACCATGCCACTGTAATACTTCTCCAGTTGGAAAGTCTTCTAAACCAAGTGATTGGCATTCCCTGGTAGGAAAAACATGATTTTTTATTTAAACGCTCTAAATATGAACATCTGTAATGTCTAACCAAATAGAGTTTTTAGGAGCTGCGTATCATGTGATATAATACCTCCGAAATTTCGCCATAAGAGAACAGAATCTAAAGTAGCCTTTCCTTGATTCCATCTTGTCCCATCGAAAATAGTTTATCTGCAGTACATAGAAGAATAATTTTTAACCTCAAGTAGATTTTTAACAAGAATGCATACTGAGCTTTACACCTAGGTCAGAACTTCCTTTGAAACACCACATACATCATTATCATGGCAGTAACTGTTATTGTTTCCTCCCTTGGTATGGCCATACTCATCTCCCATCGTAAGCATAGGCACTCCCTGGAAGATAAGCGTCAACTCCATGGATATTCATTTATTCGCATTAATGCATTACATCAAGTACACCATGACCAACGTCTTGTAAAGTCAACAAAGCTCCTAGCTAAATTTTGCTAGCATAATCCATAACTAAATTGAAGCTTAACAGATAAAATTTCCTTAAAATCTCTATTGAGCAGTAATCTATCCCATATTTGATGAAGATATTAAGTCATGCAATAGCAAGGTAAAAAGACTCATAACATTTTTTTAAAAAAAGGTTTTCTGGGTACATGCATCCGCTTGACAAAATTTATACCATGTAATTTTACATAAGAGAATAACCAACAAATCAAGACAATAATAACTTGGAACAGACTACCCACTTGCGAAACCATGAGGCAGACAATGAAGTTACGAATTTGCCTCTCTCTCAAACACTGAACTGGTATAGAGACAAGCTCACCTTCCTGAAAATTCATATTGAGGTTATCTATTAGAAAAGGAAAAACATAAGTCATTTCAAGGAGCAAAATCAAATAAAGAGCATCAACAGTTTACACTCTCACATAGCATTTTGAGAAAATCAATAAGATACCCTTGTTACTTTATATTTCTGCTTTTGCGCTTGCTATTATTCCATAATTAAATCATATTACATTTATGCTGGGTCAGCCCCGGATCTTAATTTTTTCAAAATCATGGGTATAAACCGCAGAAAGGTTGCAAAATATTCTGTGAGAAATGCAGCAATACGATTCACCAAAACAGTATTTTCCTGGTGAACCAAATTCCTCTTCATATCACATATGTTCAAGACCCTTCATAACGACATTCATGAGAACATTGTCTTGTAACAGAGAACAGCACTCTAAAATCGTCCTCATGGTGTAAAAAACATGCAAAATTTTGAAGATAAGCTTCATGAAGAAAATTCACAATGGCTTTGTAATGAAAGGGACGATAGAAAAATGTACGAATACAGTAAATAAAAAATTACAAGTAAAATATCGTTACACTTTTTAAGTATCTATATATCCACCATACAGCTTGAGATGTAGAGGATTTTACATGAGCAACCAACAAAACATTAACAAAGATTATAGGAAACTAAACATTTGAAATAAGGCAACCCTGAAAAATTACCTCTCCACAGTTCCAACTGTTGTTATGATCTTCCCCATCGTTATTGCTTTCTCCATTAGCCATATTGTGTTTTTTATTGTAAGATACAAGATCAACCAAGGAAAAGCCATCATGTGCACATATAAAGTTGATACTATGCCATGGCTTCCTACCTCCTGCCTGTGAAATTGCAAATGGAAAATCATTTTAATAAAATAAAGACAACACTCATCAAATGTATACCTATTAGTTGGATCCCAGCAAAACTTGTACAGATTTTACAAGGGTAGGATGACATGAACACGCAAGTAGGCTCTATAGAAGAGAGGAACACAAATTTAGGATTAGCTTGGTACCTTGAGAGGACCATTTTATTTTATTTTAAACTTTTCATTAGGAATTTGATGCTATCATCTTGGTCGATCATTAAGATGATAAGACTAATCTCATTCAACTTCATATCTTATTTTATTAATATGATCTCATTTTACCTGTTCCAAAAAGAAATAAAGAAACGGAGAGAAGCACAAATGACATAAGCACAAACTCTAGAAATGCAGGAAAAGAAAGCAGTAAACAATGAACTAGCTGGTCACTCAGATAAGCGCAGCTGTGCATGTGCATGTGTCTGTATGATAAGAATGCCTGTTATGCGTGAGCGAGCAAGTCAGTCAGTCAATGACTGTGTCAAAGAGAAAAAAAGTGTGTGATGGGCGAGGGTGTGTGTGTGTTTGTCTTATAACAAATACAATCAGAGTACCAGAAGAATCATATATCAAACACAAGGGTCATGAAACTATAAATGGCGTTCTCTATAGTTAAACATGGACTTTAAAGTGTCAACCTTCATATGTAGTAATGAAAAGCCTATCCAGGAATACCTGATATAAGTGAGGGCTTCCACAAAGACACTGTGCAAAGGCACCCGCCATACAATCTGTGCCCTTGATAAATTGGCGCACAATGTCTCGATACTGCACATTTTATTCAAAATTGTCATGGCAATAAACACAACAACAATAAAAACTTTAGCAAACAGTTATTAATTCTAAGAGATAAGTCGAAACGACATCAGCAACATAAGCTGAATATGAACAATCTACTGCACAGAGATTAATTTCCACTACAAAATTAAATTACCGCCTAGGCAAATTCTCCCTCTAGATCAGCACAAAAGGCCTATGGCATGAATTTCATCCAAACGCATGACCTAAGAAACTATTTGAATTTTTATGGATATAAAACAATGCATTATTCTACGAGCCCTGTTGGCCTTCAAGAGCCCGATAAGAGATTTTTTACCTGTCCATTCCACTCCGACCAAACTCCCCAATGTGGAAAGTTTCCAACTTGATAAAGACCGCCTGTGTCCCATGCTTCAGCAATAAGCTGCAAAATGAACCAAGGATTATTCAAGAGAAAATAATACATAAACAACTCAAATTAACAATGATAAAACAAAGTTGCATATATGAAAGCAATATGGGGAGTCATTTGGCTGAATCTGAAAATCTCAGATTTTGCAAGCCAAAGTGTTTGAAGTTTTGTCGATCTTCTGCCATTCTGCCATTCTATTGATATTACGTGAAATGCTGTCAGATTCAGTAAGTGATCATTCAAGCAGAACCACCACTTCTTTGCCATTCTTTGAATTACATGATGATTTATACAAATTTATTCCTCAAGAAATTTCTGGAAGTTATGTTCTCATGCAAAATATAGGTTATTTACCTCATTCCTTAAGTTGTTCGAGCTATTTAAATTTGGTTTGGAACGATCAACATTTGGTTGCTATCAATGCTTGTTATTTGCTTTTAAAAATTGTTGATTTAATGATGATTTCTAAAGCCCTTGATATCAGTGTTTTTAATCATCGTCAAGCTTTATTAATTATTCGAAAGTGGACTCCCTCTTTTAATCCAACATCTTCTGAATTTCAAAAGGTTCCTTGTTTTATTAAATTGTTGAATCTTCAATTAATTTTTGAAAAAGTTGAAAGAGATATTTTCTCTTGAATTCGGCCAATCATGCATTTTGAAACCTTAGCTATAACTAGTTGTTTTTGTAGACTTCGATATATGATTGAAGTGGATCTTGATTTGTTTAAGCAAGAAATTCTCAAGCATGTTGGCTGATTGATTATGTGCAGAAGGTTGTTTATTGTAGTCTTTCAAAGTCTTGTCACTATTATCATCAAGAGGGTCATATGTTTGATTCATGTCCTTTTCTGCGAGAAAAGACTATATACGCATGTTAGCAACAGGCTACTACAAATGCTACTAAGGTTTATTCTACAAATGTTATAGATCCTGCTAAGATTTTTTTCTATAGATGTTGCAAATCCTAGAATGATTTCTTCTGCTGACATTTCAACAATTTGCTCACCCCTTTCTGTTACTGTTGTTCCAGAGAATGTATCTTTGAGGAAGGTTTCAATCACATCAGTTTCGAAAAATTTTTTAATGACTAAGAGGAAACAAATATATGTTCTTAAAGTCTCACAAAAACCTATTGTTGATTAAGACGGTTTTTCAAAAATAGTTCTTCATGATAAAAAAACATCATGGAAGTCTATCTATTGGCAATTATATGCCAGATCTTCAGAATGGTCAGCATGTTCAATATATTTTAATTACTAATAATTTAATTGCAACTATTGGTCAAGATATGGAGATAGTTTCCTTTGACAGTGTTGATTCTAACAATGTTGATTCTACTAACAGGGCAGGGGCCTCCTCCCCCTCCACTTAATGTTAATCTTTTCATGGAATATCTGAGGTCTTATTGATAGACTTCGAACAAAAGTTGTGCTCTTCTTTGCACATGACATTTAGTTTCTGATTTCATTCTTCAAGAGTTTAAAATTTCCAATTCAGATATAGTCAAGGTTGGTAACAGTATTCATCATGATTCTACATTATTATTTACTAATCATAATATTGGTCAAAGTGGTGCCAGTCTCATTGTCAATCATATTTTGTCCAAAAAAATTCTCTCATGGCAGGGATAATTTTGCAACTAGGATTATTCTTCAAGGTGCTTCAGGTCCTTTTGATATTTGCAATATTTATGCTCATACTACTGCAAATAGAATATCTTCATGGCAATTTCTTTTTCTAAGTTTGCCTAACATCCCTAGGCTTTTTGGAGGTGATTTTAATATGACTAAAAACTCGTATGATAAAATTGGTGGATCTTCTTCTTAGCTTGCAGGCCATGAGCTTTCGATTTGGTGTGATCTTAAGGAAAAAATTTGTTTATCTGATGCTACTAGATTAAATGTTCATTATGATGATTGGTTTACTTAGTGTAACCACTATGAAGATAACAATCAGATTTTTAAAAAACTTGATCGATTTTAATTTTCCAATTATTCTTCTTAGTCCTATGATAGAAAAGTTACAGTTGACAAAGATACAACTCTTTCAGACCATTTTCCAATTTCTCTTAATCTGGAATTTGGTATTAAATCTCCAGTTTCATGTAATGAACTTTTCTGTGTGAATGCTTCTTTATATATAACTCTTTTTGGAAAATGTATTTTGACATCTCTTTGGAATGCATAAATGAGGCCACTTGGTAAATCCAGTTGGATTGATTGGTGTTTGTGTGCTTTATATTGTGCTCGTAATTTTGCTACTGGATGGGTAAGCAATATGCCAAGAGATGGAGACAAAAGAAAAATCTATACTGAAATTCAATAAATCAACACTACAATACAAAATGATCCCTTTAATATTATTCTTCAACAACTTGCTTATGTTCACTCAGTCAAATAAAATGGGCTATGCATAACGTTGAGTGCTCTCATCAAAAGTCATCTCAACTTGTTGATAGTAAAGGGAGAACCATGCAAGGAATTTTTGATCTTCAAAGGTAAAGGTAGTTTACTTATTATTAACTTTATGGAAGTTGAGTTTTTTTTTTTTTTTGAACAATGTTGAGCTGTATTAATTCAAAAAAAGTAGGCTGTACAAATGTATAGCGTAGGTCAGTGTTTTGACCCCATGCCCCCAAAAACTGCCAGGCTCTAAAGCCTTCCCGCAGCATGTTCCCTGTCATATAAACTTGTCATAGATCTAACTAAGATCTATGTCTTAGTTAGATCCCCCCCAAAAAAAAAGAAAAAAAACCAAGCCATGCAACCACTAGATGTTCATGTCCTGGCACATCCCTCTTAGCCCTGCATTCTTGCTCTTCCCAAAATCCGATCCCCTACTCTCAACCTCGTCTCTATTTTAGCTATGGTCTATGTTATTGTAGCGCTGGTGCCTATTGCCAACCTTTGCTTGTTTTCTTCTATAGGTTGTGCTAGCCTTGCCTAGTGTTTGGTGATCAAGTCTTCCATCCATGGTAGATCCTTGATCTACATGGAAGTTGCCTCTCGTTGTGCCTCTTTCCGTAGGTTTTCCCAGTGCAATTGCCACTGTTCTTGTTCTTCCAGTCGTGCTTGTTTTGTTGCCTGGCAGCACTCCTCCAAGAGACTCCCAGTTGTGCTTGTTTTGCTGCCTGGCAGCACTCCTCCAAGAGACTCCCAATCGTGCTTGTTTTGCCGCCTGCCAGCACTCCTCCAAGAGACTCTAGCCACCAGCAATCTATTTGGGCTCCCTCTTCCCATCTAGTGGCCAGTCCAACCCCACATCCAAGCATGCAGTAGCACTGTCACTTCCCTACATTGGCGTTTTGGACCCTTGTTCTTTGCCCTGTCTTCGTTGATACACTAGTCTTGTTGCCATAGGCATGATCAGCACACTTGCCCGCCATAGTGCCAGTATTACCCCCCACGTGCTGCCTAGGCTGCCTCCGCTGTAGGGAATCCAAGAAAAATTGGGGCAGGCTGATGGGGGTACCGTGTCGCATATGCTTTAAGAACACAAAATGAACGTCCACGAGCTTGTGGGGGTATCCTGACTGTATGAAATACCTTTCCACTAAAACCACTACTTCCTGCCATATACCTTGCAGCAATGATTTTCTGATGTGCTTGCTAGCGGTCCAGGGAATTGCTCTAGGAAAAAATTCCACCACATCTATCTATGCTTGGACCATTGGTGCAATGACCTCCCCTTCCGCAACAACACCCAATGTGGCAGCCAATGCCTGCACTGACACCACGATCCTTCTGCCCTGATACTATGTTTTGCTACCATCCCAATTATCAAAGAATTGTGTGGTGGATAGGCCTGGCTTTCCTTCAATGCGTTTGAGCATGTCCACCGAGCCCATCCGTTCCACCAACACCCACAGCTTATTCTCCCCCCAAAACTCCATCCAAGAAGGTTCAAAGAGGAGCCATTGCCCCATGACCTCCATAGCCTCCATCCACGACAAATGCGTTGCTCAGACAACTATCGTCGGCGCATGCAAGGTTTGCCCACAGAAGATCAACGAATTCCAGAGTTTCCAGACTACCTAGAGCATGGCTAGTGCAATGAAATCACCGTGGCAGACGACAACAGGTGTAATGTTGGCAATATGCCAAATCTCTTGAGTGACCCGACACCCATAAATAAAGTGTTGTAACATTTCGGGCTCAACATGGTGAAGTGGACAGCTAGCCTCCACTTGTATTCCTCTCTCCCTCAACGTGGCTCTCAGCGGTAGCACCTTGTGTTTTATCAACCACCCAAATGCCTTTATCTTTTCGAGAAGGCGACCCCTCTAGACCTTCACCCATCCATTCTCTGGTGTGTACAAGTGCTTCACGATACACAAGTGCTTCACGATCTTCTTTGGGTGCTTCTGTAGCAAATCTAGGGGTTCCACCATGCTGGCATGTCAACACAAATTTTTCTAGAGCTGGAAGCTGCTCGTATTGGCCTCCCAGCAATTGTACTTCTCTTGCAGTAATTGCACCCACAGTGTTGGCCCCTTAGTTTGTCTAAGAAACCTGTTAAGCAACCGTTGTAGGCCTAAGAACACCTCATCCCGAAACTGCAAACTGCCGATTCCACCCATTGGCTTTGGACGCACCGTCATAGCCCAAGATACCAAATGCATCCTTTTGCCACCTTTTCTTTTTGACCACACAAAGTCCCTGATGATCCTACCTATTTTCTACATCACTGTAGCCGACGGCGTGGCCATTGATGTCGCAAACCTAGTCGTTTCCATCAAGACCGTAGAAGCAAGAATCATCTTTCCCTTATAGGACAAGAAGAGGCTAGTCCAAAGCATGGTTTTCTTCTGTATCCACTTCACCAGCCACATCCACAGCTTCTTTCATTGCCAATCAAAGATGGGCATGCCCAAATATGTGTCTTGTGCACTGCTCGACAGAATTCCTAGGGTCTGAATGAGTCTAGTCCCCACTGTCCCCGTCGTGTTGATGAGGTGGACGACTGATTTGCCTTTGTTAATTTCGAAGCCCACCTCACTCTACATTCTGCCCAACGTTTGCATCAAGGCCTCTGCCTGTGGCATTGCCGCCCTGGTGAAAATCATCGTGTCGTCAACATAGTGTGCCACCAGACAGTGCACCCCAACAATATTAAGCCCCTAAACCCCTTCATCAATGCAGTAGCTCTAGAGCAGATCCATCACCATGATAAACAGGAGCAGAGACAACGGGTCACCCTGCTGCAACCCTCTCCTTGTTCCCTGGAATCCCCATAGCCTCTCATCAATGTCAAATGAGTAATGGCTGCTCCTTTACATTTGAATGCATAGGTTTACAAACCTAGCATCGAATCCCTTTGCCAGCATGACTACCTGAAGCGCCGCCCAACTTACTGTATTGTAGGCCTTGGTGATATCAAGCTTAATGCACATTCCTGGGAATTTGGCCAACTTAAGCGAGTATAGGATCTCCTGGAATAGCATCACCTGATCATACAGGAGGTGGCCTTTGACAAACACAATCTGATGTTCCCCCACCAGTTTGGTCATTAATGGCACAACACACCCAACTAGCATCTTTGAGAATATTCCCAGAATAGTGTTGTAAACACCGATGGGACTAAATTGCCTTGGCACTATCAGGTGTAGCACTATCAAGTAGCAGCACCACCTACGAGCAATTGATCTCTCTGCCTTGGCACTATCAGATGTAGCAGCACCACCCACGAGCAATTGATCTCTCTCCGCACATGTTGCTAGCTGAGCATGCTATTGAAAGTGTCCAATAAATTGGCCCCCATAATGTCTTCAAACTCCCAGAAAAATTCAATGGGCCACCCATATGGCCTCGGAGCTTTGTTAGGCTACATGGACCTCATAGCCCTCCTTAGTTCCTCCCATGAGAAAGGCCACAATAGGTTCAGGTTGTCAACCCTTGTAAAGACCTATGGCACTAGGATTGAGATATTCCCACCCCCCCAAACGCTTGCAATTCTTTCAGTCCCCACATACGACTTTGTGGCCCTCCTCCACCCATGCCCTCTAGCAGGCTCTATATTTTGTTCTTGGATGCTTGATTGGTTTTTGTGGTAGCAAAGAAAAATCTTATGTCCTTGTCCCCTACCCACGACCATGACACCCCTGACCTTTGCTGCCAATAACTCTCTTCCTCCTTGTTGAGCTCCTAGAGTTCCTAGAACAACTCCCGCTCCTCATTCTCCAGGTCTGCCCCCGTCTCCTACAACTGTTGGCTTTCTTGTAACTTCTGTTGTACCTGCTTCCTGTATCCTCGGAAATTGTATTTTTTTTGTTTGTTTCTTTGATCTTGATGTGTTGTTTAAGAGACTGCAATCCTTTCAGGAACTCTCTGGGTTCGTGTTCCCCTATGTAGGCCTACCAAATATTCTACACCAACGGTTTCAACCACAATTTGTTCAGCTAGGTTTTTTCGAATCAAAAAGGCTAGGGGTCCCAGTCCTCAACCGACCAAAACTGACAAAGAAGGAACTAGTGGTCTGAAGCTTATCGTTCTTACCTTCTGCCTGAATGTCAAATTCCATCATAAGGCGTGAACTGACCCATACCCAGTCAATCCTGGATTGCACCCGATCTAACCCTCTTCGTCTATTGCTCCATGTATATCTGTAGCCCATAATTTCTAGGTCCACCAAATCGTAGTTGTGAATAAAACTAGGGAGGTCTTCGACCCCTGGAGGGTCTATGCAATCTCCCCCAGATTTTTCCCAGTAGCATAACCTCTAGTTAAAATCACCAATCAACATCCACTTGGTGGTGTTGGGGATTATACCAGCAACACATCTTAATTCTTGGACATGGGCCTCCCACATTTGCGCCCCGTAGACATTTGTAAGCCAAAGGTCTGCATGTGGCATGACCGTTTGACTCCAGTTGGAGTTGCCAGAATTGCCAATCCTCTCGCTCGGCCCCTGCTTGGCACCATTTGCACGTTCCATCCCTCCCATTGCAGCAACTTCTGCTCTGATGCTTGTAGCTTCGTATCCTATAAATAGAGCACATTGCATCCTTCTTCCCAAACAATCATTTTTAGGGTATTTCTTTTGTACAGGGTACCCTATCCCTGACAATTCCAAGAAGGAACTTTCATGGGGATACAGACATGGGTCTGTGATACACCTCTCGGAGTGTTTGTTGCACTCCCAAATCAATGTCCAACTGCATGGACTTCTTTCGCGCTGCCATTGTGTTCAGGCACCCAACTTTGCTAGGAGACTTTGCTCCCTAGCAGGATGACTACAACCTCTTGTGTACCTACATTCTTCACCACCAATATATCCTTCATTTTTGGCCGAGATGACCTCCGACCAAGGGTTATTCATTCCCCTAGCAGTGGTAGCTCCAACCCTAGTTCCTCTAGTGTAGTAAACCTCTTAGCTGGCGAGGTACAAGGAGAACCTGATATCTCCTTGTGCCCCCCATGCCCATCCTACTATGGCATTCCAACTTTTTGGGCCTCCATCGACGATTGATCCTCCATTCCCTCCTTGATGCGAGGCAACGTGTCCCCCCCTTTCGTATCTTGCATGGCCCCAATTGTAGCGGGGCGTGGATTATGGGATCTCCTGCCATTGTTTGTCAGCGACCTCAACTTCAATATTTGACCTTTCTAGCCTACCATGCTCCATCCCGAATTTGACTTTGGTGGTTTGACCAATCACTCTACAGTGGGGTAACCTTTTCCATATGTCTTGTAGGCAAGTGTTACTTCCTTGCAAGCCTTTGGCAAGTTTTCGAATTTGACCCTGATCTTTTCTTCACCTGTGGCTGTGTCCAAGATGACCTCATTTACCCTATCCTCTAACTGCAATGACCTCCAAACGCAGAAGTGGGCATATCCCATTCTGTCCATTGATGTTGTAAATGCGTCAAATTTGATAAACTCTCTGAAGAGGCTAGCCAAGGACTTCAAGAATCTCGACGCCCAATATTCCAATGATAGGTTGAAAAGCTGGATCCATACTAGCGCACAATCAAATAAACTTGTATCACGATGTGCCCTTGGCTGCCAAGGGGCCAAAGCAAGCCCTCAAGCCCCATAGAACCACAAGCCCCCCAAGAGTACATTCTCTCAATCCTCAGCCATTTGAAAGCTAAAGATCAGCTGGTCATCTGCCAAGCTCTTGACGCGGACGTTCTCCAGTCCATAGGTCACCTTGACCCACCTTCTAATTAGATCCATCCATGGGTGTGCCCCTTCGGATACAAATTTTCCCAGCAAACTCCGCTCCCCCGCTTGCAATGCCTCCTCAGGTGGGCGGCCCACCTTGAGCCACATGACGACCCCTTCCCTGGAACAGGCTTCAAAGTCTTCGTTTCCCCTCTCCTTCATGAAAACCCTAACCCGCACTCCATTTCCATCCTCTTCTCCACCTGCCTCTCCTCTGGTTTCATTCTCCTTGCCAGCCGCTTGGCCCCCAAGGCTCCCTCAACGTAGCCTGGGCCCATGCCCAACCATGCCATCACTCTCTTCAACCCCCGCTCCCGTCACTCCTACTCTTGTCATAGCAGTGCTTTGTCCAAGTCTTCTCTTCAAGCCTCCCAATGGTCAAATTAGTTTTGATCCTCTTATTATCAATGATTTCTTGAAAGACATTTTCAGCATATATTTATTTCAAAGGGTTTGGATCATGAAATTTGTTTCTCTAATTGTGATCATTTACCTAATATTGTTCATAGTCACAACCATCTTCTTGAACAAGATATCTCTCTTACTAAAATTAAAGATGCAGTGTTTAGCTTGACCAATGATAAAGCTCCAAGTGTTAATAGAATTCTCAGTGAATTTTTAAAACATCATAGAGATGTTGTTGGTATGGACCTTTATTCTGTTTTTGTGGAAGCCATTGAACAATGTTCTCTTGGTCAAGAGCTGAATAGAGAAGTCATTAGACTTATTTATAAGGAAGGTGATCTTTCCCACGTTGGTAATTTGTGCCCTTTTACTTTTCTAAATTATATTTATAAAATTATGGCTAAATGTCTTGCTACAAGATTCAAACCAATTATTCCTTAGTTAATTACCTTTGCCAAAGGTAGATATATCTTAGACGATGTTGTTGTAGCTTGGGAGGGTATACAGTGGGCTGAGAATTCCAATCAAGACATTGCTTTTTTGAAGCTTAATCATGCTAAAACATATGATAAAATCAAATAGTAGTTTATTATCACTTGTCTTTGCAAATATGGTTTTAAAGAAAAATTCATTGGGATGATGGAAACTCTTTTTGCAGATGCTAATGCACTTAAGGCTACAAATGTCAACATTACTAATAATTTTAAACTTGCACACTCAGTTAGGCAAGGTTTCCCTCTTGCTCCTTATCTTTTCATCCTTGATGCAAATTTTTTATATCATGCTATACAAAAGGACCATGAACATAATTTGCTATAAGTCATCTTTATTTTATTATTTTTTTTTTGGAAAAATTCGAGCGAAATTTATTCCCAAAAAGAACGACTATACAAAGGTATAGCACATGCCAGGGCAGCTGACCCCACACTGACAACAGACCCAAACCCCAGGGACCACCGCAAATTCTGACCGCATCAGGGCATTCCCGTTAGTGGGTTAAAGGTCCCAACCCCATACCTTGAAACAGTATTTCGGATTGAGCCGGGCATGTCCCAGCGCCCCACCCCACGTTAGGGGCTTTTGGGGTGGTCATGGTTAGAGCTCCGACTCTCCTCGAGGGTTTGGAGGTCCAGGAACTGCGCGCTCGGGCCAGTAGCCAGGCGATGACTATTCTCTTTAATTAGTCGGGCAATACCTGTCATGTGGTCGTTGATGAGGCTCTCAATCCATTGCAGCGTCTGGCTGTGAGAGTGCGGGGGCAAGGTCTGTTTCCTAGAGAGCGCTCCCCCAGCAACTCGAACCAACCCCCTATCATTGCTCGCCTGCCCAGTCGTGATCGCTCTGGGGTCGATATCCGTAGCCGACGAATCCCGTAGCGGTGCTTGGGCCGGCCTGCCCCGCACACAACACCCACCCGCAAGGTCCCGTGAGGACATGGTCGCAGGCTCAGCCGAGACCGTGTCACCCCCCGTCGGATGGCCACTGCTCCCCCTCCGCCTTTGATACACTAGTGTAGGCCGGAGCGGTGGCCGGAGCGGCAAAACTAGAGTGCCAAACCGCCAAAGAGCATGGATCACCCTCGGGTGTCGACCAGGCTGACATCATTGCAGAGACTCCCAGAGGAAGTGGGGGAGGTTAATAGGAGTCTCAGCACGTACGTGCTTGAGAAACATGAAGTGCACCCTGTTGAGTCTATGGTGGGAACCCGATTGAATGAAGTAACGCTCCACCATTGCGGTCGTGGCCCACCAGGTTGGCGGGAGGGCTGACCCTCGGATGTGGCCGCTAGCCGTCCAGGGGATGGAGCCTTGGAAGAACTCAGTAGTGTCTGCTTGGGACCGAGCCATAGGGGGAATCAGGTGCCCCGTTGCAGGGGCACCAATCGCCTCAGCCAAAGCGTCAACCGTCACTTGGATTTGGCATCCGCAAAACACCGTGTACTCCCCATTCCAGTTTGCATAGAACGGCTGGACATCCATCTTTGAGTCCACCGTGATGTGTTGGAGCAAGGTAGTCCAACCCATCCGTGAAACCATTTGCCAGAGATCAGTTTATTTTTGAATGTCGGTAGCTGGCGGCTTGAGACAGGCACACAGTCCCATTGTGCAGTAATTTCATCCCACGATCTTCTGAACCGGTGAGCCAGCATGGCAGGTGAGGGGATAGCTGTCCCTCTAAAGATCCGATTGTTCCTAGCACACCAGAGGGTCCATAAGGCTGCAAGCATCTGCGAATCACCGTAACATTCGAGCAGGGGGAGACTAGCCATACTCCAGAAGTTCCTAGCGACATGGCACTCATGCACAAAGTGTTGGTGCGTCTCATCATGTTGATTGCACATCGGGCAGATGGTGTTAATGTGCATGCCACGTGCCTGCAGATGCGTCCGTACAGGAAGCGCCTCGTTCAGGACCAACCACCCAAAAGCCTTAATTTTTTCCAGCAAGCGGCCTTTCCATAGGCGCTTCCAACAAGGATCCTCTGGGAATTGGCGTTTGAGTAGTTCACAGGGATGCAATGCAGTCTCGTCTTTGTGGGTGAGGGTGTAGATGTGTGCACAAAGTTGGTGCTAGACCAGGGAGTCAGACGCGGTAGCTTCCTAGGGTCGGTATTTCCGTACCAGGAGTTGCACCCANGGGGGGGGTAGTCGGACTGCATGGAGATTCTGTGGAGAAGCCGCTGCTTGCCCAAGGTGGCCTTGACGGCAAATTGAAGGATGCCAACACCGCCTGCCTGGCGGGGGCATGCGGTCTTCTCCCAAGAAACCAGGTACATCTTTTGTCTGCCCTTACCCCTGGACCACACGAAATCACGAGTGATCATGTCAATGCGCTGCATGGCGTTGGACAGCAGTGTGGCCATGGAGGCGGCAAATCTCGCCATGGCCGCCAACACAGTAGTCGCTAGTATGATCCTCCCTTTGCGGGACAGGAACCTGTTCACCCAGTGAGCCGTGCGCATTTGAAGTTTTAATATGAGCGCCTGCCAGGTTCGCTGTTTGTGCCAGTTGTGCATTGGCATTCCCAGGTACGTGTCCTCCTCACTCCCCGGGAGAATCCCCAAGATCTGGATGATCTTAGTGTGGACACTGGGATGGGTATGGGTTAGGTATATCGCGGACTTGCCTGTGTTGGTGCTCAACCCCACTTCCCTCTTCATCCTATCGATTGCCCGCAAGAGTGCTCGAGCTTGGGGCACGGCGGCACAGGTGAAGATCATCGTATCGTCAACATAGTGGGCGGTTAAGCATCTAATTCCGTGGATGTCCAAACCATGGACGCCTTCCTCCGTGCAGTATGTGTGCAAGAGGTCCATCACTAGGAGAAAAAGGAGCAGGGACAAGGGGTCTCCTTGGCGCAGCCCACGACCCGTGCCTTGGAAGCCCCAAACGTGGTCGTCAATGTCTAGCGAATAACGTCCTCCCTTTTGAATCTGGAGGCACAAGTCCACGAAAGGTTTCATAAACCCTTTTGCTTGCATTACAGTCCTGAGGGCGGTCCAGCTGACGGAGTCATAGGCCTTTGTGATATCTAATTTGATGCAAAGTCCAGGGAATCTGGCAATTTTGAGAGAGTGCTGGATTTCCTGTAGGAGCAGCACTTGATCCTGGAGATGACGACCTTTGACGAACCCAACTTGGTGCTGCCTGACCAAGCGTGGCATAAGGGGTGCCATCCATGAGAAAAGTCTCAGGAGGGAGTTACAAACTCCAATGGGACAGAAATGTCCTAGAGATGTGGGGTTGGCCATCTTCGGGAGCAGGACCACACGGGAGCAGTTGATTTCCTTACGAACCTGTTGTCAGGACAGCATCTGGTTAAAGGCATCAAGCAAATTCTGCCCAATCAAGTCTTCGAATTCGCGGAAGAATTCGATGGGCCACGCATCTGTCCTGGGGCTTTATCCGCCAGCATGGCCTGCATAGCGGCATGGAGTTCGGCGTGGGAGAAAGGTTGCATGAGGCGTTGGTTGTCAAATGGGGTGAGGATCTGCGGGATGGAGAGGGAGATGGGGTCCGTGTTTTGCCATTTCCAGACCTGCTGCCAGTAGTGCAGCAGGGTGTTCGGGCCATAAGATGAGTTAGGTTGTTCCCCATTACCTAGGCCGTGAATCAAGCGCTGCAATTGGTGGCGGGTCCCCCGGTGTGCCTTAGCAACGGCAAAGAAGAATTTTGTATGTCTGTCGCTAGCCTTGAGCCACTGTATTCGAGCTCTTTGACGTCAGTATTCCTCCTCTTCCTGGTCTAAGGTCTATAGCTCCGCTAGGAGGGCAAGTTCCTCTTGAGCGAAATCAGCACCACGCTCTTGTTGGTTCTGGATGTCCTGTAGGTGTGATTGTAGTTGTGTGCTATACCCCTTGAAGCTGTACTTGTCCTCCGCGGCTAGGGCCTTGATTTGACGTTTGAGTGTCCAGAGGCCGTTCTTGAGGAAATCACGCGGTTCCTGCGTATCGTTATACCTTGACCAGATAGACTGCACAAGCTCACCCAGCCATGGCTTAGTTAGCTAGGTTCTTTCGCATCTGAATGGGCGTGGGGCCCTAGAAACGTCTGTCAATAGGTGATAGATGATGGCTCTGTGATCCGAGGCCACACAGTCCCGACCGCAAGCATGGACCTCCCATTCTAGCATCAACGCCAAGCTAACCCAGACCCTGTCGATGCGGGATTGCACCCGTGCAGCTCCCTGCTACATGTTGCTCCACGTGTACCTGCACCCCTCAATCTCCAGGTCTATGAGGTCCATACGGCACATTAGGTCCATGCACTCTTGTGCCCCTAGGGGCTCCAATGCGGAATCCTCGGACTTTTCCCACCGGTATAACCATTGGTTAAAGTCCCCAATGAGGAGCCATCTGGACCCGTGGGTTATCAGCTTCGCCACCCAGGAAACTCCCGGATGCGGTCTTGCCACACCTGGGCCCCGTAAATGTTGGTGACCCAGACGTTCGGTCCTGGCAAGTGCATCGTGATGCTCCAATCCGATGCATCAAGCAAGGACAGGGCAATCCTGGTGAAGATAGCGAGACTGCCAACCTGTCCCCTGCTAGGCACCAAGTGACTGCACCATCCCTCCCAATGTAAAGCCTGATTTTTTGACTGTCGTAATTTTGTCTCTTGGAGACACACGTCGCACCCCTCGATACACACCATTCTTTTCAGGGTATTTCTCTTATACGGGGTACCATGTCCTCGACAATTCCAGGACAAAATCTTCATGGAGAAACAGACAAGCGTCTGTGATAAAACACCCGGAGTGTACGTTGCACTCCCAAGTCGATATCCAGTTGCGTGGTCGTTTTCCGGGTGTGGGCGATGTNCTTGCACTCCCAAGTCGATATCCAGTTGCGTGGTCGTTTTCCGGGTGTGGGCGATGTCACGACGTCCAACCTTGGGCGACGTCTGGGTTACATCAACCCCCTTCTCGCGTGGCACCCCCTGCACAACATCGGGCATTTTGGGCCACGACGAGCCCCTGCTAGTGGTGATCCAATTGCTCAACGACGGTAGCTCCAGCCCCACCCGAGACGTGCCCACCCCCTCATCTTGGGGGTGTTGGGCGAGCCAGCGCAACCCGCCCGGGTGTCCGGACCAGACAGAGTGCGACAAGAAGACACGCCCTTTTTGCAGCCATAGGTCCCCCTCCCCGAGAGGCCCCGGATGTCCCTCCCCNTGGCCAACTGTCGGGCCCACAGCCATAGGTCCCCCTCCCCGAGAGGCCCCGGATGTCCCTCCCCCCAGCCCGTCAAGACCAGGAGGAACCACACTGTTGTTGCCCTTGGCCAAACCCTGGCTGACGGTAGCCCCAACCCCAACCCGTGACACCCCTACGGGCTCCGTCAAGCCCTTTTTTGCCACCCATCCCTTCTTTCCAATGAGCTTCCAACCACCTTCTTTGAGCCCGGGTGTTGGGCAGCCCTGTTTCGCATGGTTGACCCCACCAGTGATGCCCTTAGGTGAGGCCGGGGCCGCAAGCGGCAAGTTTTCGAACTGTACTCGGATCCTTTCCTCCCCTAAGTCTATGTCTAGCATGATTTCGTCCACACGGTCCTCGGAACGCAGGGATCGCCATACACAGAACCTCGCAAAACCGAAATGATCCATCCCCGCAGTGAACGAGTCATATTTTATAAACTCGCCAAAGAGATTGGCCAGCGATTTCAGAAAGTCCGCCGACCAGTATTCAAGGGGGAGACCGTGCAGTCGCACCCAAACTGGTGCCTGCTCAAAAAGACCCTTATCTCGGTGCACCCCTGGGCGCCAAGGCACCAGCGCCAGCCCCTGTGCCCCATAAAACCAGGGCCCTTCCACTAGGACGTGCTCCCTGTCCGTCGCTGATTCGAAGCAAAACAGGAGACGGTCGTCAGCCAGGCTTTTGACCGTCACCGTGTCCAACCCCCAAACCGATCGGACCCATCGCCAAATCAAGTCCATCCGCGGCCGCGCACCCTCCGACACAAACTTGCAGAGCAAGCTGCGTTCTAACTGTTCCAAGATGCCGACCACCGAGCGACCAACCTTTAGCCTCATCACCGAACCCTCACGCGAGTAGGTCTCAAACTCCCCGGGGCCTTTTAGCGTGGCCAACGGGGCCACCTGCCTTTCCGCACACGCTTTGCTCAAAGCGATGCCATCCCCGATCTACGTACCCGCATCTGCCTGTGTCTCCGCGTCCGCCTATGCCTCCACGTTTGCCTGTGCCCGCCCTGTGCCCTCTAATGCATTTGAAAACATTCTCGCCCTGTCTCCTATAAGGCATCTTTATTGAAAATAATGTTTCTACTTTATTACACATGCATTTTGCATATGACTATGCATTTTGCATATGACTCATTTTTATGATAAAAAATGACAACGCTATTGCAGATCTTTTTTATCATGTTGATTAATATTGCAAACTTTCAAGCTCTCAAATTAATTGGTTTATATCTTCTATTTCTTGCAATAAGGGGTTTCAAAAATGTGCTTTGTCTAAATCTTGGCATTTTCGAAAAAAGTCAAATGTTATCAAATTGTTAAGCATTACTTTTTCCTTTGTTGGATCTTCAAAAACTTTATGGGATATTCTAGTGAAGAAAAATGAACAAAACCTTATTAAGTGGAAGGAGAAAAAGCTTTCGATAGCTAGTAAGTTTATTGTTTGTAAGCATATCATTCAAGCTACTCATGTGTATTATTCATCATGTTGGGCTACTAGTATTTCTGCATATTATTGCATTAATCAGCTTGTGCAAACTTTCCTCTGGAGTAGTAGCCATTCAAGAAAAGGATTTTGTCATGTTGCATGGGGTATTTGCACTTCTTACAAAGAGGATGGTGTATTAGGATTGGTGAATTCTTATAAACAAGATATTGTTTTATGTGCCAAGTGCATGGTTAAATGCTTCTCTAGTGGAGAGCTTTTAAAGCTTCTGTTTGATAAGTGCATTCAAGTAGGTAAGCCTAGAGGTAGTGATTACTAAAAAGGTACTCATTTTTTAAATTGGATTCTTTTTCCAAAAGGTATTACTCTATTGGGTTATATTGTCATAAAGCACATTTGAAAAGCTTGGAGTTTTATTAGTGATTTTTGGAACTTCAATAATATTATTGTTTCTACCTCTATGCTTAATAAGCTTTCTCCTTGGTGGCTTCCCATCAATAATGAACCATGGGTCATTAAGTGTCTACACCTTTGTAGTACATGATGTAAGCTTGGCATTTCCTCCCATTCATTTCTTCGCATGTATAATCATAGGATTACTTCATCTAAATGTCAAAGTCTCTATAGCATTAATGTTACTAAAAAGTCTACATTTTTTGATCTTCTGGATAGTTTGGATAGAAGTATAACTATTCAAGATTCTCATAATGGTTTTCTTGATTTTTCTTGTATTAATGGCCATCACTTTTTTCCATATCAATCCAAGATTGTTATACTCTTATTAGTTCTAATACTAATATTTGGCTGAGATTCAATTATCTTTGGAAGCTTAATCACAATGTGTGCAACGACCCAACTTTCTTGGATTCTCATCTTAAAGTTTGTGGCAATGTGTGTGAATCTACTTTGTTATGATGATGTGTGTTATGATGATGTGTGTGGATAGCATTGATTTATAAAACTACCTATAATTTTCTGGCTATGATAAATTTAGAGTGTTGCTAATGTGCTTGTATTAATGATTGGTTGAATAACCAATTATTCTTCCTTGAGATTGATCTAAGTTGTACTCATGTGTGTTGTGTGTATACTAGAATGCAAAGTACTAAGTACGTACTACTAATTGATTTAGCATATATTAAAGTACTAAGAATCTTGAAATCATCAATAATTCACACATGAAGGGGAGAAAATCATCGAAACAATGCTTCACCGGACCGGATGAAATAGGGTCTTGATATAATAGGTGTTTCCCAAATGGAAGACATCAGGAACCTAAATTGGGTTCATTTTGACATAATTTATGACAGAGCAGTAGGATTGGAATCAAAACCTTATAATCAGATGACTAATGGTTTACATGAAGTTTTGATGGCGATACATGAATGGGTGTCGATGGTAAAAATAATGAAGAGCATTATAAATGGTATGGTGACCAGAGTAAACAACTTCCATGAAAAAATGAAACCAAATGTAATCTGATTTTCGCTATCGAAGTTAGTAGTTGTAAAGCAAGGTGGGGGAGAACAAAAGAAAAAAGGCTGAGTTGTTAAGCAAAACAAGCTGAAGTTTTTGCAATTTGTCTTGTAATCTGCTGTACTTGCCATTTTGTTGAACAAAGAAATAATTCTAATTAGGCAAAGCTTTATTCTTAGTTTGTTGTTTATCTAATTTTCATTATGCAAATTAATTATGTTTTAGTTGTTTTATTACGAAATTAGAATGGACACGCTGAAGCTATATGATTTCGATGTTTGATAAACCAAGTAGCAATAATTTTACTTCTTTTAAAGGTTGCTTTTGGGCAAATTGGTTCTCTTGTTTCAAAGGAATCATTTTGTTCAGGATCCTACCTGGAAATATACTTGAATTGTACTAAGTCAGGGAGTTATGTTTTTGCCACTATCTGGATCCTAAAGCTATGCATAGGTATTTGGACCATCACCAAAAATGTATTCTAAAAAAATTGGTGTAAACTCTGTTTGAAGTGACCTTGGAATTGGTTAGGACCAGTTTCAGGACCAACGCATGCACATGCACAAACAATTGCTTATAAAAAATGCACTTATTGCCCATACTACACTTTCTTTTAATTGAAAGGAGTAGTAATCGCTAGAAAAGTTTAGAATTTGACTGGGAAATAAGTCAACCTGATCAAGAGTTTCAAAAATATTCCAAAGGACTGCAAGGACTTATTACCAGCTTTGTAAAGTTCCCATAACTGTAACTTATGACATCTACTGTACATAGGTGTATTGAAAATCTTTGAATGTATCTGGTAGATATAAAACATAACTTCATAACAAAATGGTATTTACCATACTATATCACAAGATATATCCACAAAAATTTCAAATCTTTTTGTTTTCCTTAATCTCCAGGGAAAGAATCATCCAATATAGATTGGATGAAATCTTCTAAATCGGTCATGAAAGAAACCTTGGAAATTTATTCTTAGTAAATAAATAAATAATCTTTATTTAGCTTGACCATGTAAACTCCAGGCAAGTTCAGCATATCTTTAAACTATCATACCCTTCCCACTCTCAAAGACAAATCAGTAAAGACCATGCACTGAGTTAAGATACAATGTGAAAACTGAATTAACGTTATTAACATAAGCATCAGCAAAGATTGCCCAGATTGTAACGACAGATGTATTCATAACATCTGAATGCTGGTACACTTAGTTTTCCTAAGGCCCTGTAATTGTTTAGGCCTAATTCATGGTCATCAAGAAGAATTTCTCATATGTCATGATTTCTAAAATTTCAGTTTCAAATTGGCAACTAATCATCAATTTAGCAGGTAGTTGCAAGAATAAAGTCAAGAGTAGCCTGACTTGGGGTGGCGCGATTATTTTTTGGCCAGACATTCAGCAATAAGGCAACTAGTGACTGAATTGGCCTTAAATTTTATTTTATTTTTCAAATGTCAACCCTGATGCATGGATGAAAAAGGTGAAAATGCTACACTCTTGTGCAATTTCTTTTGAAATAACTACACAAAGTGTAGGTTTCAGTCAAGCTCAAATCTGTACTTAAGAAAGATGGTAACATCATTTCATTAAAATATTGAAAGTAAAACTAAAACTGAATGAAATAGTGAAACTGAAATTTATTCTGTCTGTAGACCCTTTGGATCTACTGGACAGTAGAAATATATGTGGTATGAATTTTAAAATATCATTAAGAAATTTAACAAGTGGTATTGGTAACATTCGAAAAATATCAAACAAATTTGCAACTGTAATATCTAATCAATGTCTAATGTGTTTCAATACAGAACATTGCAGAAAATTGTGATATTCATCTTCAATGCTATTTGTATTGCACAACTGCATATTCAATCTTCAGAAGGAATTTTGAGCCATCTACCTATTTCAACTCTTAGATGATGAGATCCCATTCATGCTTTGCTACTAATTATAGATTGTAAATGATGAGACACAGGAGCAACTAAATAGGTTTTCTTTGAATTAATGTGTCACCTAATACTATTGCTACTACTTGTCCATCGTAAATGATGAGAAAGAGGAGCAAATAAATAGTTTTTCTTTGAATAGAAATGCTTTTTTTCTTCTACATTTTCCCAAAGGTTTTGAAATACTACTTGTATTCTTGAATATTCCATTTATTATGCCATAGAACTCTTTAATCATGGGTTTCCATCATCACTTTTTTTTGAATATTTATCAGCGTAATATCATAATGTATCTGTCTTTTCACTTTAAATTCATTGAGCTAAAAAGCTTTGATAGAGTAGAACCCCATACAACACACACATAAAGAATAGTAGGTCAAACAATGGCAAAGTTATTTTTGGATATTCCAAGCTAGAATAGATTTCTTCTTATACTTGCTTTTTAAAGCAAATAAGGCTTTCATACGACTTGCAACTCGTCAAGGAATGCACTGAGACCATTTGTAAGTAAAAGAGCATTCTAGGCAAAGATATTTGTAAGCAGAAATTATGTCCACATGTCTTTCTGTCTTGCAACTCTGCCAGGTCATGTAAAGGAAGTAAGCCTTAACATAGAACCCTTTCATTTCTGTAACTCCATTATATAGAAAAGCCTGAAGTACTTTAATTATTAACAGAAAATCAGCTAGTGAGCCTCCATGGTGACAGCAGTTTTTGGGTAAGCACTAAATCATCCAGCTTTCCAAAATAAATGAAATGTTTTCCACTAAGAGAAGAGCCCTGGTAGATAACAACTTGGAGAGGATGATTGCACAGCTTGTTGGAAGAAAGTGAGGATCATTCCTAAAGTTCAGGTGTTTATAGACATGGCACGAAAAAGGTAAAAATTATAATCATTAATTGTTAATAGATGATGATTTTGTGGGTACTATGGAAGGCAAGGAATAGTTAGACTTTCCAAGCTCAGCCGCTACTGCCGCCGCCACCGCAAATTGCGGCCTAGGGTATACGACTGTGGGTAGAGGCACATGTAGCCGTGGGGGTCATGCTGACTTTTGAGCTGGCATGCAATAGATACAGAACCAACCTAGTTCTTTGGGGTTTGATTAGTCGGGTTGGGTGGGCCGAGCTCCTCCCCCTGCTGCAAGGGGAGCCAGATTTGGAGGACGAACCCTTGTTTACAAACTGGTTGGGGCATAGCACCCTTGATAGGAGGGTGAGAATTGCACTCACCAAAGAATCTATTGCACAGCTGTTGGGGATGCTGACAGGGGGTGAGGTGGTGCCAATCAAAGGTCATGGGCTACAAGACACAACAATTTTTTTCTTAGGGCCGGTCCCCAAAATGGGGAGCGGCCAAGTCCTTAAGTCGACGCTCTCTGCACTATGGCAGGATGTTGTAGAGGTGGGTAGAGGTGGTGGAACGGTTTCTCATGCAATTCGGCAACATCTTGAAGTTGCAAGGATTGCATTTTACATTTATGTGCTGCATGCAAATGGGTGACCAAGTTAATTTGCCTCATTACTTGATGTGTTGCATGACAACATTGGGGGTGCCACTTAGGCCTAATTTTGGCCTTGTGGCGCACGTCTAGGTTAGGGACTATTCATCCAAATGCAGGGTTGGCCATCAGGAGGGTTTACGGATGCTAGCACTCACATTGTGAGTCATTGTTGGTGGTTGATCTGATAAGCAAGTTAGAGGAGGAGGCTTCTAGGGCCAACTCTGAGGAGGTGGAGCTGAATCTGTCGGTGGATACTGGCGAGTTGAGCCAACGGCGACCTTTCACCATGTAGGGGGAGATTGGGGAGGCTAAGGAGGATGAGCTTGAGGGCGATCATGTGCTGAGGGGAGACCTAGGGGGTGCTAGGCAAGATGGTTCCATGGACCTTCACTTGGATGGGAGAGACATGGGGGTTGATGGCCCTACCTGCTCTGCACTGGTGGAGGATCTTCTAGCTAAGGCGATGGAGGAGGCTACTCTTTGTGCGCAAGAGGAGGAGCAGGCAGTTTGGCAGAATCAATGCACTAAACACGAGAAAGATTTTAGGCGCTAGCTAGAGGAGGAGGCCATGCAGGAGGACAATGACAATGTGATCTGGCCGAGGCCGTGGCCAAGGAGACGTTGCAGGCAAAGCTGCGAGAGACCCTGAGGGTGCAACTCCAAGAGCAGCAAGAGAAGGCGGAGCAAGAAAGGCATGCTAGGGAGGAGGAGGAAGCTACCCAGATCCAATAGCAGTTGGATTGTGCTCATGAACAGGGGGTGCGTTCGTGGTTATGGTAAGGGCGCTGCCCCTATGTGGTTATGAATATCGAGTGCAATACCACTTGGCATGCACTTAGGCGGCACATTAGACATAAAGGGTATGATCTACACCTGAATGGGAAAGGGACTCATAAGGAGTGTGCCAGGAAAGAACATGTGTTTAAGGTCTTCTAAAAGGCTGTTGCATTTGTGGACTCAAAGAGACATCGCACTATTCTAGACATGATGCATGCCCTAAGAGTGGGCTTTTTGTGCTTGCACTCAACTACCTACGTGCATATAAGGTTGTTGGTGTAGGAGTGTTTTTTTTTGTGGGGTGGGGTGTGGTGTGGGGGGCCAGGGGGCGGCCTGTAGGATGATGTCACATGACTAGATGCCTAGTTTGACTAGGGTGCTAGAAATAGGGAGGGTTTTTACTTTTTCCCTACTATTAAGTGTTGTGTGCTTGTGACCTAATGAAAGGTTTGAGGCGGAAGAATACCTTTTTATTTTGTTAGGGGACCCATCGATTTTTGTTTCATTTGTAATTGTTCCTTTTGGTGGGCAAGGGGTTGCTATCTATTCTGTTGGGGGGTAGGGGATCTTTTCTACCCCCATTTTTTTAGCAAATTGTTCTTTTGGGTTTTTTTTTTTTTTTTTTTTTTGTGGGAGCGGGGGTAGAGGGGGGAGGGTGGGTTGTTTTCTACATCCATTTTGTGGACTTGGGGGGTGGGGGAGGGGGGTGTGGGTGTGTTTTCTACTCCCATTTTATGGACTTCAAGAAGGGGAGGGGGAGGGGGGTGTGGGCCGTTGGCCCTTACAAGTTCTTGGCCTTTCATAGGCAAGAGTGTTGTATATGCTATTTATTACATTTTCACTAATTGGCATCCCGAATTTTTCTAAAAAATAAAAAAGACGATGTTTCCATAAGAATGCTTTCTTGTTTGTTTCTTTTACTTCCTAGTTTCGGTTGCCCACATTGATGGGGCGTTTTTGGTGGTGGTCAGCCCTGGGAGACATTAGTTGATGTTTTAAAGTTTTAGGGGGTCTTCTGCATTTAATGTTTGTTGATCGTTGGAGTTTGGGGGGTTTTGGGTTAAATCCTTTGTTGGGGAGGGCGGCGCTCCTCCCCGGTCTATGGGGTTCCTTGCTGATCAAAGCTTCTCCCCTAAGCTTGTATATATTTATGTTTCTTTTTTAATATATTCCCAAAAATTTGCTCCAAAAAAAAAAGAATGCTTCTCAATTAAAAATTCATATCTTTATGCAATACCTAACAATCACTCGTATTTGGACAGCTACAAATTAGCATTTTATAATGCCAATATCTTTTCAAGATCTCATAAGACCTGGACTGGTGGAACACAAAGTACCAATACAAATTGGAGTGCTTTGCTAGTGCATGTGATCTTTGAAGTTTGGAAGAAAAGCAATCACCAAACATTTCAAGAATAGAAGGCAATCTCGAGAGAGCATGGTGCTTAGCACTAAAAAAGCTGAAAAGAAAACATGAAATATATAATTGAACTTCCACTTCATAGGTGCTTGAATTTTACAGTATTATAATTTCTATTTAATGGATTAGTATCTTCAAATGATTATCTTATGTTCAATACTATCACTATCATTGTTTTTGATAGCTTATGAAATGCAACATTGATAATCTCTTGTGGCTGGCCTCTAAGATTAGAAGCTAATTCTGACTGTGCAACCCCTTCCCAAGAAAGAAAACTGGTATTGGAGCACCACAAGTGCAATTTTAGATTTCATGGAAAATTGGTGTAAGTCATTCTTTTATCCATTTTGTTTTATAAAAAATATTATCACGTTCCAGGATACCTTGCTGTCCAACAGTACAGATACATATTTTACATTGCTGGTAGAAACTTTAATTGAATAGATTAGTATCTTGAAATGAAATTTTTATATTAAATATTATCACCATCATTATTTTTGATAGCTTATGCAATGCAACTTTGGTAACATCTTCTGGATGGTCTCTATGATTAGAGGACACTTCCGGCTGTACAATTTCCTCCCAAGAAAGAAAAGAAACTAGTATCAGAGCACCACAGGTGCAATTTTGGATTTCATGGAAAACTGGTGTATGTTAGTCTTTTCTCCACTTTGTTTTACAAAAAAAATATTATCACATCAAGGACACCCTGCTATCCAATAGTACAGGTACGTGTTACATTACTGGTAGGAATTTTAATTGAATCGATTAGTATCTTGAAATGATTCTTTGATGTTCAATATTATCACTATAATTGTTTTTGATAGCCATGCAATGATAATGTCTTGCGGTTGGTCTCTATGATTAGAAGAAAATTATAGCTGTACAACCCCCTCCCAAGAAAGAAGAGAAAACTGGCATCAGAACACCAAAGGTGCACATTTGGATCAGGGAAAATTGGTGTGTATCATTCTTTTTTCAGTTTGTTGTATAAAAAATATTATCACATCAACGACACCGGCTGCCCACTTGTACAGAATCATGTTTTACGTTACGGTAGGAATTTCAAGTCATTTTCATTCATACTATTGAATTATCACATTCAATAGCAAAGATTTGCAGCAATAGATTCATTAGTGATAGCTGCAAATGCTCTAATGTGTAGACTGTTATGGTCAAGCTTGGAGATGCTCAGAAATAATGCATATTGTACTAGTGAAATAAAACATGGGAAGGTATTGTGTTTGAATTTGGAGGTGCTCAAAATTTAATAGATAATGTAATACTGGAATGGAAGAGGGAGATGCCAGATTTGAATATGGAAATAGATGAAGCTGTTAGATTAACCACTGTGTGGCACAACTGTTTACCAAGTGGGATTAACTTCACAAGTGTGAAGTCCCAGGTTCAATTACAGAGGGGTGTAGGTGACAAAGCGCTTCATGGGGTTGTCAGTCTGGGGGTCTCTCATGCAGTTGAAGGTTTGTTTGGGTCAAACACCATGGCTGCCTTGTTTTTTTCTTTTCTTTTCTTTTTTTCCTTTTTGAAAAGTAGTCAGGTATATTAACACTGGAAAAATCAATATATACAGCAAATCCCTGCCATCAGATCCACAGTGCAGTGAACCAAAAACAGAGAGCACTATAGAGAAAGTGTTAACCATCACCTGTTTTAACTACAAAATAATGCAACGACATTATTACAAATGGAAGCTTAAAATCCATAATGCAGACCACTATTTTTACATATTTTGCATATATTATGGTTCAGGGAAATATATCTAACTTCAGATATATTATTCATATAATTAAGAATTTTCAACCATGCAAATATAAAAAACAATTCTGACACTTAACTGGTAAAAGGTCAATAAGATCTACCAGTTGCCTTAGTCAATATATAAAACTTCCTTCTCTTCAATGTTGTTTTTTAAGCGATAACTCATTTATTTATGAAAACCATTTTATAAAAGAAAATCTCCGCTCCTGCCCAGCCCCAAAACCTTCCTAATTTTATTTTTTAAATGTTCAAAATTGTGTAAAGCAAGGGAAACCGACAGTTATTCTAAGATTAAAGAATCACGAAAAAATGTACAAATCAATGGAGATCTAAAATGATAAATACTAAATTTGGCTAATCACGTAACTATATCAAGTAACATCTAGAAGAAAAGTACACATATACCTTCACACCACTAAGTATGGGATCATTGCTTATCATATCAACTAATGGAGGATCCTGTAAAGGTGTTCCTGTTGTTAATGCATCCGTCTTCATGTTCTCACCATATACATTAGCCCCGTCCCACAAACTGTTAGTCATAAAAATGCAATCAATAAAAAAAATGTCCAATAGATGAAAACTTTCCAAGATATTAACGCTTGTTATAATCTATCAATCAACATACCTGCTAGCCCTTGTCATTATGGATGCCAAATCAAACCGAAACCCATCAATATGCATTTCAGTTACCCAATACCTATGCCAACATTGAAGATAGTTGAGTTGCTATTCAGTCAAAATCAAGAAAACATATTAGAACAAATATTTGTTCAGGGACTGTGGCATCAGGTAGATAGATGCCCATAGACCGTCATTGTCAAATCATTTTCCTACCTTAACAGGTTAAGCCATGTTATTGGGATAAAGGCACCATGATAATGGTGAAGGAAACACATAAGATCAGACAAACAATTTCAATTTTCAGAGCTAAACCTTCCATTCTATTAAAAACTAACAAGATCTTCCCACAGCATTGAGAGAAATGAAAAGATATTTTATTAGCATAATATGTATTCTAAGAGATCAGAAAACAAATGACTTCCGTAACTATCATGTGATATCCATGAAAGTAAAAGAAAAAGATGTAAATGGTTAAACATTGAGTCAGAACAATAGTATGGTATTTAATTATAGAAATTCAGGCTCCATTTTCGTATTCTTCTTGTTTTCTCTTTCAAATTTGAAATGCAAATGACCATTTATTATTCTACAAAGTATAACTTAACTTGGGAAACATCCCCATGAAAAATTAGAAGAGCACGGATATAAAATAAATAAATAAAAACTGCGAGAAGAGTTACTGAAACTACAGGCAAAGTAAAATGAACAAAAAGTTTTAAAGCTGCAGCCCCTTTGCACTAATGATATCATCTAAATATACTTCAACATGCAAAAGCATACCCAAGGGTCATTATATCATCTCCACCTGAGGCAATCCACTATAAATTGTCGAACAACAGGATGATTGCAGTTGAAAGTATTGCCACAGCCCGAGTAATTATAGAATTCGCCCTGAATAAGAAATAAAAATGGTCAATCAAGTTACGTTTCTTAAAAATATAAGGTTTAGAAGAAAAAACTAAAAATTTCATCAACCAACATATGATGCAGGCACTAGCCACATGCAAACTAAATACCGTTCAAGAGTTTATAATTACTTTAGGTGCAAGCATGTAATAAACACTGTTATCTAAGCCTCTAAATGATATTGTTGGACCCATCTCATTTCCTTCTGCAGTGTGGTTGAAAACAACGTCCATGAATACCTGTTTCACAAAATAAATAATTAATTTTAGATAAAAATGTCAAGCAAAGAAACATTAAATCACATATAAACCATTACCTCCATGCCCTTTTTATGTGCTTCTCTCACAAGCAATTTCATCTCTTTGATTGCATCACGTCCACAACTTCTCAGACCCGAAGCAGCATATCTTATCATTGGAGAAAAGAAATTCACTGTTGAATATCCCCAATAATTCATTCTGCAAACATTTAAATGCAATGTCAGAAACTCTGGCTTGCAAATATAACATAATTAGTATTGTTGAGAGTTAGAATCTTCTCCTTGTAAAATTATGAATTGGGTTCTCAGAAATTTGCCTATAGAGCAACTTAACAACTAATAACAAAATACAGAACAGAGACCAAAGCAAGAGGTGGCTCAAGCTTTTAGCTTCGTGTAATGTTATAGTATGTAAGCATGCTCTCTTAAAATGATGTGATAAAAACAAAGGAAGTTTTTTGAAACTATTAAATACGGAGAGTTGACACCTATAAAAGCTTTGTTGAGTGATTTGCACTGTGGAGCCAGCAAGCATTGATTCTGTTAGAAATTGTGTGAATGTGTAGTCTCCTATCCTACTCCATAGTTTTTCTTATCTATGTTGAGTCGAGTCATAGTGGTAGTTGTAGTATTTTATACTTTGTTTTAATGTTGTTGGGTCATGTAGAAGTTAGAAGTGTTGATTTTTTGAAGTTGAAGACCAAAGAAAGAAAGGTAGGTTGAGGGGGGCTATTCAAAAAAAAAAAAAAAGGAAAAAGGGGCCAAAGAAACTTCATGTTGGGCCCATGTCAAAACAGGAAAAATCCTCCTGCCATAAAGTATAAATAAGGGTGAACCCCTCTCCTTCTACTTGCCTTGAGCATTCTTTCCTTCATTTTGTGTGAGTGTGCTGAGAAAAGTTCATTCATGCTGAAGCTTTCTTAGCTTAGCTTCATCCCTCTTCTCCCTTCTTGCATTCTTGCAAGCATGAGTTCTCACAATTGAGAAGGGACTCCTTTCATGGTTCTTTCTCACACGTGCTCTCTCACATGAATTCTCACATATTTTCACATTGATTCTCACATGTTCACTCAATTTTCTCACAATTAATCTCTAAATTATGTTTCTTGCATGTTTTCTCATGAATTAGGTGTTTGTGCATGTTTGATTCTGCGTTTATATTAGGTTTAAACACCAACGAAGGGCTTCAACAGAAATTCCCTTGGATTCATCCATTCTATGTTCAATTGACTCCATGCCGAAAAGGATTCACTCTCAGTAGCATCTAAAGCAAGTATATCATACTCATTTCTTGCATTTCATGTTTCTAAGTCTAGGTTTCACACCAATATGCCCCAATTTGATGTATAAGCTAAAACTATGTGTTGAGCCCAATATAAGCCATGAATGCTTGAATTTCAAGCTAATTTGAAGGTTTCCATCTTTTCTCATTTCTAGCAGCATATCTACACCTTGTTTTAAAAATATATCCCATGTTACTTAATGTTTCATGCATTCATATGTTTAAAGGGCTTTAAACTCAATTTGATGTATAATTCTCTCCTAACTGATGTATGAAACATTAGAACCAAAGTCCATCTAGGTTTATGAAAGACTCCCAGCCCTCAATGAGCTTGAATCTTTGTTAAATCTAAACAATTGGTTTTTCTTTGACATGTTTTTACTCATCGTTGACATGATACAATCCTAGAGCAACTCATACTCAATACGGGGTTGTATTCAACTCGCACTGCACTCATGCCCCAATCATGAGTCACACCATCCTTGCGACAACATCAAATGTTTTTGATTTTAGCTCACAACCAAGTCATGCCGCAACCAACAAGCGCAATGCTTGCAACCTAAGTCACAACAAACTCATGATGAACCCATGCTGCTCTCAAGAAATTAGTTTTAGGCATATTGCAACTGATTGCAGCCTGACCTTAGCCACAACCAAAAGAAAAGAAGATATCACAACCCGCAATGTGTTGATAGCCCTTTGTTTTTTGCAAGTTTCTTTAGCCTGTGACTAATGGTCTAGCTATAGTCAACTCGTGACCCAGCTTATAGTAGCTCCGCAACCTATGACAACTACGCAACTTGAGAAGAGGTCGCAACCTCACTTCTAGGCATCCTCCAGCTTCGGGACATGTTCTGCTGTGCTCTTCGGCCCTCCACATCATTGCTGCATACATGGCAGATTCTAAAATGAATGTAGCTTTAAGAATAAGCACAGGTGGGCTAGCAAACAACTAGAATTCAATTAGTTCGTTGACCTTGAAATTAGTTGGTGTAAAGATAATTCATGATTGGAGAACAACCTTCCGTTTCAATTGCTAGGGACAAAATGAGACTAATAGGATAGCAATTCATCTTCTTTTCAATATTTATCAAGTTGTGGATAGTTTACAATCATGATAACACATCGTTTAGGTCAATCAACTTACAAAACCTAGTAATGAGTTGATGATTTGTGAGTTGTATCAATTCATGAGGTATTTGACCAATGAATCAGGGTATGTAATGGTATTGTAGGACATTCATGAATTATAAAGTAAAAGCCAAAATGCATAAATAAGGAACAAGAAGAACCCAAAAATTCATTAAAAGTAATTGCATACCAACGTCTCTAGATACTGTAACTGGTACTTATATCTATATTCAAATATCATGTACCTCCCTAACCTATAAGTATATAGTTGGTATAAGATTTCTAAGAGCATAGAATGTGAAAGCTCTTAGCGTTAATATGCTGAAGAAATTGTTTAACCTTTCTGGTTTTGTGCTCTAGATGATGGTAAATCAAATTAATAGTTGCATGGTTTCTAGAAAACAGACAATTTATTCAGATTCACAGAAACTGGTTCAAGGACCAAAAGAGATGTTGGTATAATATTTGGGTCTCCCCCTCTCACGAGGTTGGTGGTATCAAAGTTTCAATCGAACTCTAGAATGGACTAGTAATACCACTTAGAGAACGATAGACCGTACTACCTTAGACAAGAAGGAAAAAATATCTAAAATTTAAAATAAAGAAATCTATATAATCAACTTTATAGCAACCATTCTAGCATGAGGATTAAAAATTTAATTTTGAGGGAAGGAGTAGCAATAAGCGGAAGTGACAATTGAGCACAAGATACACACTGAGCACATATGTCAACACCAGACCACAAAATCATTTGAATTTGATATCCAAGGAACATACTTTCTCTAACAATACAGACCCAAAGCACAGTATTCTCATCTTTAATCCGTCCGACTAAGTTATGATGGCCAAGCAGAATACTATCTTCAAAGGTTGGAACATCCAATTCCCCTGCAATCTTGGGCCGTGCAACCTTCTCCCAATGCACCAAATGAATTTTAGAGGCCCCCTTCCCACCAGACCAAATGAAATTCCTAATGATCTGGTTAACTTTGTTGATGACTTGTTGCAACAGATAGCACACCGACACTACATAACACGAAATGACAAAGCGAGAACAGAAGAAGCCATGAGGACTTTCCCTTTGCTAGTTAGAAACCTTGAGGTCCAATGCTCTATGCGGTTCTGAATTTTTATAATGAAAGTTGACGAAGTTGCATTGCATTTCCATGAATGAATGGGCATTCCTAAATAGGAGTCCGCATGGGTACCATGACCAATCCCCAGGGCCTTGCAGATTCTTCTCTTCATCAATCCCTCAATCTGAACAAAATGCATTGTGGACTTCCCCCTAGCTGATGTTGAGGCCTAACTACACACCTGATGGCCTTAGCTTGTGGAACCATGGCCTTTTGGTGACAATTGTATCTTTAGCATAATGATTGACAATCTGTGGCCAAAATGGAAAAATAACGGGATAGGGGATCCCCTTGCTTGAGCCGTCTCTGTGGGGAGGAAAACCCCCTGAGGTCAAAGGACTAAGCCCCAGCACATTGCATGTGGAGATACAAATCTATGATCAAAACCCTTCATAAGCATTATCTCTTGTAAGGCAGTCCAACTTACCATATCATACACCTTAGGTTGAGAAACATACCCAGGAGTTTTACATGTTATGCCAAATACATGAGCTCCTAAAGAAGAATAATCTGATCCTAAATGTACCTGCCCTTAACAAAGCCTGCTTGTCCAACCAGGAAAGGCATGTAAGGTTCTAGGCGACAAACAAGCATCTTGGAGAAGACCCGAAGCAAGGTGTTACAAACCTAAATGGTCCTGTAATCAGACAGCTGTAAAGGATAAGGAAGCTCCCCTAGCCCAAATATTCCTCCTATACATTTTAACTGCCTAGGCACTCTTTTGTGGATTTGAAGTAAGGCCATTATCTAGTTGGATCATGTAGATTATTCTGGCACTTTTAGAGGCTTTTGTGGCAACAAAGAAAAACTGAGAATTCTGGTCTCCATTTCTTAACCATCTCACCCTTAACCTCTTTTTCCAGTGAGCTTCTCTTCCTACGAAAGCATCTGTAACTCCTCAAGTACAGCAAACTCTTCATCAATCAAGTCATGTCCTTGTTCTTGGAGGGATTGAATCTGGTGCAGCCACTGAAGATTTTCTTCCTTGAGGAACTTGAAGCAATATTTGTCCTGCTTTTAACGATGTCTCAGCCCTTGTTTGACATGAGACAAAGCTTGTTTCAAGAAATCTCATAGGTCTCCATTATTAAAATATGAGGCCCAAATGGAAAGGGGAGTGCTGAGGAGCGCACGCAGAAGCAGGAGAGTTTCAAAGAATTCCACAAGGCCGTGGCCTTTGTATGGGGAGTTATCATATGGGGAGTTATCGGATGGATGAGGCCCAAATCCACAGCCACAAGAGACCCTACTGCCAGTGCTTGACGCTCCCCTTGCATCTGTAGGTGGTCTGTTGTGGAGCTTTGTTTTGTTTGACCTGGATGCAGACTTGGAGGAGGACTTTCTTTTTTCTTTTTTTTTGGTGGGGGGTCCAGAGGGGAGGGGAGCCAGTCTTTTTTTTTTTTTTCTTCTTCTTCTTCTTCTTCTTTTTATTTTGTAGTTTTGTCTGTTTTTTCCAGTTGTTGTCTTGAGTCCTCGAAGGGGATTGCGATGGATGGAGAGGCAGCCGAGAACAGGGACAATAGGCACACTCTTGCGCATGGATATCTAGGACCTCCTTGTGCGGCTCTGTGTCAACGAAGGCCGCTGCCTCTTGAAATCTTTTTCGATGTTGCTATGTTGTACATATGCTATTTTATTTAATTTAAGCCTGAAGTTTTTTCCAAAAAAAAAAAAAGATGAGGCCCAAATATCATAAAAAAGTTCCTTTAGGCAATATTTCTTTAACCAAAAACATCCAAAGGGAAAAGGATGAGGTATTGTTTTTGTATTAAGTGAGTCTTCCATAGCTAAGAGTAGTGTCCTATGATCAAAACCCGATGTTCAAACACAGTGAGAGCAAAATGTAAGTTGAGAAAAAAGGAAGAGCTTACCCACACACAATCTATTCTAGACAAGATTCTATCTAAACACTTTCTTGGATTACTCCAAGTGAATTGGCATCCTTGTGTATACACAACTTCTTCCCCAAACTTTTCCCACCCATGCAATCTCTTATTAGAGTCACTACCAATTATCCAAAAATCATGATCAGGGACCTTCGTTGCTAGTTGATGAAGCTCATGCAGGTGATCTATCCATTTTTTAGGACCATAGAAGTTGGTAAAACAAATGGTCAGAGATAGTAAGAACAATGTGAGCCTCCAAGGAAAGCTATGAACATGATCTCCTTGAATTCTTGTCATTGTAGCTAAACCTCTAGCCCTTTCCTTACAATCAACAAAGAAGGAATGCCACCCTTCCCAATGCAAAAGCTCCCTCTATTATGTTTGCAATTTATTCCTCTATTGTGTTTTTTTAGAATATGACTTTTGTACAAGGTACCTTGGCCCCTACATTTCCAGAGAAGAGTCTTCATGGTCTATTGGTAGACCTTTTCTTATAGCCCTCCTTTAAGGCTCCTTGAATACCTCAATCCAAATCTTGTTTTGATTTTGATGAGCAGTGAGTGTCTCCTATGCCCAACCATACGAATTACAAGCAATCACATGCAATCCAGTTAAATTTCATGGATAGAACTAGTGTGATATCTAGATCATTAAGTGTTGATCGCAAGTCATTGTCTTCTCACTTGGATTAATGGTAGCCTTATCACATATGGTTTAGTCCAAAGTAAGGTATATGATTATTGATGTTGTGTAACTATAGCTCAGCTATATAAAAACATGAAAATTAATTATTTAATTAATCTACTAATAACAAGAAGATAAATTTTAAAGTAGGCTAAAGGCAATAAGTGTATGTTCCTAGCTTGTCATACACATTTTGAACTCATGTACCTACTACTAAGATTACCAAGTGTCATGCTACTAGGCGAACCAAGCAATAATCATGTTGGGATTACCAAGCAAATACGTGTTTATGCTTGAAACTAGTCAAGCTAATTGATTAATGTGCATGAAAATATAGACATTAAGTACATAGAACGTAATTTCATTGAAAATAAATCTATTCTAAGTGCTACAATAAATATAAATCAATCTCGATCTTAATGTCATTCATGGAATGTGTCTATGTAAAATGCCACTCGAAGAAGACACCATACAATTGAGAGAAATCACCAAGGAACCTAGCTAGGGTCTAAATAAATAGTTATTCTAGAACATCCATGGGAGTCTAGAAACCCTAACCCACAACAAAACCCTATCAAACAAGAAAATCTCTTTGTGAGTGCTCAAGCACCAATGGGTTAGGGCTAGCACACAAACACCAAAAAACCAAGGGCCCCCTGCAAGGCCTTCTTCTGATCTTCTAAAGATCAAAAGATATACTAAAAGATCATCCAAAAGAGCCCTCACCCCAACATCAACAACTTCCCACGAAGCTGCAATCCACCGCTTAATCTAATCAACCCACCCCATGTGTCAAGTCGCCACTCACCTGTGGCCCATCTTTTTTCACCCCCTCTCCTACCATGTCTCCCATCTTTTGTCAACCTCACTGCCTCTCGTATCATGTCTCCCTTCGTCTCATTGTCCTAGTTCGCCACTTTTGCAACTCTACCCCGATAGTCCTCATTTGCCATGTCACCCTAGTTCTCCTTCAGTACACCAACCTTCAACGCAAAGATCCTGCATTCCTTCCAATTCATAGATCCTGGCTTCCTTCCGATTAATTGTCTTGAGTAGCTCCATCCTCACTTGAAATGCCATTTTATCACTATTATTATCCTGCCTTTCTAAAAGAGTTTCCAATCTAGTGTACAAAATTGATAATATAGCCATGCTATTGTGGGAACAACTCAAAGCTTATGTTCAGAAGAATACACAACACAAAAAAGATGAGACCTAATAAAAAATCTCCAATTTCATTGGTGAAATGAATGTGATTGTACTTGAACAGTGTGGATTTGGAGAGAAGTTCTTAAGAAAGAATTGGTTTACTGTCTTCTTTATGTATTACCTTAAATATATGCAGGTTCCATACAAGCTATATGAACAGGAAGGTGAGAAGAAAAGATTGGAAATATAATTCTCACTCTCTAATTCATCTTGAATCAACAATTACAAAAGGAAATCTGCTAAATAAGGAACAAGAAATCTGGAAAAAAACTGACAGACATTGATGATAGAAATTGATTCTTAGAATCAACTACTTTTGGTAAGTTGATCCACAAAATCAGGCCCTAATTGATTTAGAGAATCAACTAATTTTGGTAAGTTGATCCAGCTTTATTATGACTTTCTAACACTCCCCCTCAAGCTCGTGAATATATATCTATCATTTCCAGCTTGTTAACAAAGGAATCAAAGCTTAGTCTACATAAGGCCTTAGTGAGAATATAAGCTTCTTGCATCTTGGTAGAAATGTAGGATAGAGCAATTGTTCTGTTGTGAACTTCATTTTTTTATGAAATTCCTATCAATTCTTACATGCCTCATACAATCATTAGATTGGATTTTGGACAATACCAATGGTAGACTTACTATCGCTAAACAATCTCATCAGACCACTTTGAGGTATCTTGAGATCTTCCATCAACCTTTGTAGCCAAATGAGTTCACAGATTCCTTGTGCTATAGCTATATATTCAGCTTCTGCACTACTACATGCTACAACAATTTGTTTTTTGCTTCTCCATATCACTAAGTTTCCCTAGACCTTGGTACAATACCCTGTAGTAGACTTGCTATCTTCAGCAACTCCAGCCCAATCTACATCAACAAAACCAACAATGTCCATTTCACTACACTTCTTGAACAATAGTCCTTTCCTTGGGCATCCCTTTAGATACCTTAGAATATGATTTATAGCATCTTGATGTCTCTTTGTAGGAGCATGCATGAACTAGCTAACAATACTTACGCTTCAAGCAATATCTGGCCTAGTGAAAGACAAATAGATGAGTAGCATTCATAGCTTTCTCAATTTATAGGAGGATCTTCTTCAAGAGTCTTCTGTTTCTAGTTTTATTCCAATGGAGTCCCTATTGGTCTACATGCCAATCTTTTTGAGTAAATCCATGATATATTGCCTTTGGGAGATGAGAATCCCTTTCTTGCTTCTAGCAATTTCAATTCCCAAAAAATGCATTAATGGACCACGATCTTTGACTTTGCACTCTGCTTGGAGCTTCCTTTTGAGATCTTCAATCTCCATGATCATCATCTCCTATAATCACTATATCATCAACATAAACAATAAGGATTGATCTTTTACCATGCTTCCCTTTTCTAAGAAATAAAGTATGTTTGGCTTTTCCTTGCTCATATCCAAGTTGCTTCATCACACCACTAAATCGGGTAAACCAGGCTCGGGGAGATCGTTTGAGTCCATAGAGCAACTTCTTTACTCAACATACTTTACCCGTACCTTCTTGAGATTCAAAACCATGTGGTATCCTCATGTAAACTTCTTCTTCCAATGTACCATGTAGTAAGGCATTTTTTATGTTGAGTTGATGCAGCCCCAACCCAGATTTGCAGCTAAAGACAATAAAACCCTAATAGAATTGAGTTTCGCCATAGGAGCAAATGTTTCTACATCGTCTATCCCATACGTCTGGGTGAACCCTTGTGCCACAAGTCTGCCTTGTATCTTTCAATGCTGCCATCACAAGTTTCTTCCCTTCAAGTAGGTGGACTATTTCACATGTTTCATTGTCTTCCAAAGCCTTCATTTCCTCCATCACAACTTCCTTTGATTTGGAATCTTCCAAAGCCTTCATTTCCTCCATCACAACTTCCTTTGATTTGGAATCTTCCAAAGCCTCAAAGATATCCCTTAGAACTTGTGTCTCATCAACCTTTGAAAGAAATGCCCTGTAATTACCTGATAACTTAAAGCATGTGAGATAATTAGAAATGGGATATTTTACACATGACCTCACCCCATTTCTAACTGCAATCAAAAGATCCAAGTCATCAATCTCTTCATTATCATTCACCATCTCAAACTGCTCATGTATACCTCCATCACTTTGGTCTATCACTAGTTCGCGCTCTTGGTTTTGTTGAGGAGCTTGTGGCTATCTAGAATATCTCAGAATTGGTTTTGGGTGTGATTCTCCCACTAGATTTGAATCTGACTCTTTGACTGATTCGCCATAAGGTGTGCCATTATTTTTTAATAAGAACTTGGGCATAGCAATTGGTAGGGATATGATTGAATCCCAGTGTTGCTCTTCTATAGGTTGATTCTACCCTTGCATAGTAGCATTGGGATAAAAAAGTTGGTGTTCATGAAATGTGACATCACATGATACAAAAACATGTTTTAAATGAGGGTAGTAGCATTTATACCCTTTTTGTGTAGGAGAATACCCTAAGAATACACACTTGAGGGCTTTTGGATCAAGTTTCCCATGACTTGGTTGAGCATTATGTACACATACAATACATCCAAAGATACGAGGTGGAAGAGTGTTAAGAATTCGTGTCGAAGGAAAGGCTGATAAAAAAAGACTTAGTGGAGTTTGCTATTGAAGAGTTTTAGATGGCACTCGATTAATGAGATATGCAAAGGTGAAAATAGTTTCTTCCCCGAAGCATTAAGGAACATAGCTAGTAAACATAATTGATCGAGCCACCTCAAGAAGATGTTTGTTTTTTCATTCTGTAATCCCATTTTCTTGGGGTGTATAGGCACAAGAACTTTGGTGAAAGATTCCATGCTCACTTAAATATGCTTTAAGCTCCTAAGAAAAATATTCTTTAACATTATCTAAATGAAGAATATGAATTGATGATTGAAAAACATTTGTAATGAGCTTATGGAATTCTTTGAACAGTGAGCTAACTTCGGATTTATCTCTCATTAGGTATGCCCAACATACACAAGTGTGATCATCTATGAAAGTTACAAACCAACATCCCCAAGTTAAATTTGGTACTCATGAAGGAACCCACACATCACTGTGAACAAGATGAAATGAAACAGAAGGTTTATAAGGATGAGGAGGATGAGATGTTCGAATTTGTTTTGCATGAATACAATTATCACACTTGAAAGATGAAGGATCTTTGTTAGTAAACATACGGTGACACAAATGTTTCAAATATGTAAAATTTGGGTGTCCTAGTCTTTTGTGCCAAGTACTCATCCCCAAACTTCATTAAGATCTTTGTTAAGGCCCTGCAAAAAATCAAAAATCAGCTCTCTTTCCACCATTTTGTTATACATGATCACAATGTCAGGAGATTAACAAGTTACATTGTGCAATACATCAATTTCTTGCCAGAGTTCCAAGAGAGTATTGAAATATTCAGTGACTAATGAGTTACCTTGCCGAGTATTGCGGATGGTAGATCAGACTTTGAAGCTTTGTGAGATGTTTTCAAGGTCAAAATACATCTCTTTTACGGTATCCCAAATCTCCTTGGATGTTTGGCTGTTTGATAAAATAGATACAGCTTTCCGATTTTGGGCTCCATTGAATTGATCAACCAAGCCATCACTGTTAAGTTTTCTGCCTCCCATTTGCTCTATGTGGCAGAACTTTCTTCATGGCAGTTGCTCCTATCAAGTAGTCAATTTTGCCCCTCCCTTTGATCACAAGCACTTCCATTCATTCGATGTATGGTGATTTGAAGAGAATGATTTTTGGTTCAAGAGGAAAGGGATAAGGGTGGAGTTGAGACAATCAAAATCAAGGAGGATTCTACTGTAGAGAATTCAGGTGTCGTGCTCACCATTTTGGTTTGCTGACTGGGTTCTCACGTCAATGAAAGAACCTAGCTCTGATACCATCAACAGAAAAGAGAGAAGAAAAGATTGGAAAAATAATTCTCACTCTCTCATTCATCTTAAATCAACAATTACAGCAATTTATAGGAAAGAATTACAATAGGAAATCTACTAAATAAAAAACAAGAAATTTGGAAAATAACTGACAGATATTGATGACAGAAATTGATTCTGAGAATCAACTAATTTTGGTAAGTTGATCCAGAAAATCAGACCCTAATTGATTTAAAGAATCAAACTAATTTTGATGGTGGCCCCGATGGGCTGGGGGCTGAAAATCTAGGGGGACCGGTGCCCGGTGGTGCCATCAAAGCCCACTCCCGCAGTGATCACACCCTGCGGCTGCGGGTTCACCACCCCCCATCCGAGGGCGTCCACACTATGTAGCGGAGCCTCATTGGTTGTTTCATCTCCCAGGGGGCCCGCCCACGGTTGGACCTCATCCACCGGTGGGCGAAGGAACAGTGGAAGGTGGGTGATGTCAATGTTTGGAGCCTTTCCGAGGACCTACTCCTATTTATTTTCCCATCCCTACAGGGCAGGGATTTGATGCTGCTCGGTGGCCCGTGGTTCTACGAGGCTCGAGGACTTGCCCTGACCCTATGGCGCCCCAGGGCCCACTGAGAAGCTGACTTGTTTACCTGGGCCCCGGTCTAGGTACAGGTGGCTGGCATTCCTTAGGAACTCTGGAACCTCAAGTTCCTGACAGAGGTTGCGGGCTTCTTTGGTGACTTCATTGCCTTCGACCACGTCACGCGGTCGATGGAGAGAATGGGTTTTGCCCGATTCTGTGTCTGGCGCAGTTTTTCGAAGACAAACCTCGTTAGGGGATCTAATTGACCAACTTCTACGTGGCGCAAGCTTGGGAGCTGAGGCTACAGGAGCTGAACCGGGTGGCGATGCTGGTGCCAAACCACCGTTCCTGGATGGTGGTGGGTGACTTCAACCAGCGCGTACACCCTTGGGAGAAGACTGGGGGAGCTGCCCCCCCTCCCCTGAGCATGCAAGCTTTCCAAGACTTCCTAGCAGCTCACTCCCTGGTGGACTTACCCATTGAGAACTACCAGTTCACTTGGAGCAATTGCGGAAAGGGTCGGATCGTATCCTCTCCCGAATCAATCGGATTTGTGTCAGCTCCGACCTCCTCCTCCGCTCCACCGTGCACGTGTCAGGACAAGAAAGAGTCGCCTCCGATCACCGCTCACTGGTCTGTTCGCTCAAACCGGATAAGCCCCGGGCCCCACGCCCTTTCCGCTTCGAGGCCACATGGCTTTCCAAGCTGTGGCTGAAGCCTTTGGTTGAGGATATCTGGGCAAAGTATCGACCTGACCGTGATGACCCCCGAAATTTCCTCAAAGAGGCCCTGCTCCGTCTCAAGTGGGCCATCCGGGCCCTCCTGGTGGAGGATAAATTTTCCTTCAGGTCAGGTCAAAGGACGGTTCGGGACCAGCTCGGTCAACTCTAGGCCCGACAAAGGCTAGGGAGGACTTGCATCTGGAGGAGCTACGTCTCCTATGTCAGCTCCAAAGCCTTGACCTAGAGAAGGAAACGTACTGGCAACAACACTCTCGGGTCAGATGGCTCCATGAGGGGGACAGGCAGACAAGATTTTTCTTCGCCATGGCCAAAACTCGAGGTGGGGGCCAGCCCTGTTGCCTGCGAACCAAGACAGGCGAAGTTATCAACAACCCGCAGGGGATCGCCAATGAGATGTCGCAATACTAGGGAAAAATTTGGACCAAGCGGCCTACTCAGCCTTTCTCAGTCCACGTGGAGAGGGTGTTACACAAAGGAGACAACAGGCAACCGATGGCCCCCTTCTCTTGGCTAGAACTCACTACCACTATCAATAGCATGCCGAGAGGGAAAGCGCCTAGACCTGATGGATGGTCCCTCGAATTCTTCAAGATTTTTCTGGATATTGTGGGGCCCAATATCCTAGATGCGTTCAACCTCATGTTAGCCAAGAGGCAAGTACGGCGGGAACTCAACTACTCTCGCATCATGTGCATTCCCAAGCAGACTGACACACACCGCCTGGAGCACTTCCGTCCCATTGGAGTTTGCAACGTCCTAATCCGGATTTTCTCCAAGCTCCTAGTCAACCGACTCGGGCCTCTTCTGCCCAAGCTGGTGGGAATCAATCAGGCTGGCTTCATGCAGGGTCGGACCCTTCAGGATCAGGTTCTCCTCATGCAGGAGGTGTTGCACTCCCTTCGATCTACGGGTTTCCCCATCCTCTGTCTCAAACTTGATATCGCCAAGGCATATGATACGCTCAGCTGGGAAGCCTTGCAAGCCATTATGCGTCAAAAAGGGTTTGACCATAGTTTCACCCAGCTTTGTATACACATTCAGTCCTCCGTCGGCTTTTCTTTCAATGTGGGGGGGGGTGCAACTGTGGGGCTTTTCATCCCCAGGCAGGGGGTTGAGACAGGGCAACCCGCTTTCGCCCCTGCTCTTCATCATTGCTATGGACCTCATGCAGCATTATTGCAGCACTTCCAAGGTGGAGGGCTTGGACATTATTGGGGTGGCCTGCTGGGCCAAACACTATGCAGATGACACCATGCTGCTCAGTCAGGCAGCGGCCCCACAAGCACACTGCATTAACACGGCCCTGACCCGACTGGCAGCTAAATTGGGATTGGAAATTAACCACACCAAATCCGCGGTGCACTTTATTAATGTTGATGGGCAAGTAAAAAGCAGGGTGGTGCAAATCTTAGATATCCAGCCTGGGACAACCAAAGACACATACCTAGGCATCCCATTGTACCAGTGGGGCCGAAACAATTCGTGGGGGCCACTCCTGAAGAAGGTTGAGAGGCGTATGAACCACTGGGCCAATCGCTTTCTAACTCGCAAGGGCCGTCTCCTCGTGGCAACCAGGATTCTCATGGCTATCACACGGTTCGTGGTGGCCGTTNAGGACAGCAACGGCTCTTGCATCGCCTGACTCGCCTGCACGGGGAACCGAGTCAGTGGGCCCAGATCATCAATGTCAATTAATTGCAGTGGGAGGCCAGGACACGTGCCTTGTGGCCCTGGTAGACGATTTGCCAGCATGCACGGGTGATGCTGGCCCAAGGATGGCTTGACCTCGAGCTGCGCGCCCTGCTGTCAGCCAAATATCCGCTGGAGGCCGGCTGGCAACAAAACTGGCGTGGGCGGCTCCCTGAAGAAATAAAAATCTTCCTCTGGCTCGTAAGGTCTGACGCGCTCCCTGTGCGTGCCGCTCTGTGCAGGCGCGGCATCTTGCAGGACAACACATGTCCTTACTGTGACGCCGCACCCGAGACGGTTAAACACTTTGCCTTTGACTGCAGCTACATGCACGCCACTTGGCACGCGGTGGCGGTGCCCCCACCCATGCAGCTTACCAACGATTCTTGGGCCACGCTACTTTTATGGGTGGCATGGAAGGCAAGAAACCACACAGTGTTTCATCAAGACAGGTTGGCCCCCCCCCCCAGCGGCTAATTTCTCAGACCCACCGAGCGTGGAGTGAAATCGAGGCGGCAATGGGTGTGATGCCGACGTTCGAGCCTGACTGCACCACCTTCCGAGAGGATGAGGAGCTCTGGTGGTTGGTAACCCGATGTGGCTAGTCTGTCCCACTGCAGCTGCTGGTCGACAACCCAGATCTGGCGGATGACGCATTTTTCGCTAACTGGGACGACAACCGGACCATCTTCTAGAGACGCGAGATTCGCGTCACCGAGTCAGCTATCGCCAGCTGTCTAGGGACCCAGGCCGCTAGAGAAATCATTCTGCCTACCACCCGTAGCCTACAGGACGCTGAGCTTTTCTTTGATGGACCCGTGCCACGTATGCAAAGCCAACAGGTTCCCAGATCTTCCCTCCCCCGTCTCTGGGCTCGGGTGGCCGATCTGGTGGACCGTTTTTTCGTCCAATTTGGCAACGGGTCCAAACTTCAGGGTCTACACTTTGTTTTTATGCGTTGTTTGAAGTTAGGCCTCCAGATTAACCTCCCGCATTTTTTTCCTAGAGGTTCTCCTTCTTAAGCGACGCGGCCGGCATTCGGGGCTGATCTTGGCTCTGTGGAGGGGAGCTAGGGGGCACCTGGCCAGTCATCCTCTGCCCCCCCCCCCCCC
>MNCI01006199.1:70849-119011 GCA_015680685.1 Gnetum montanum
CCTCGCCCAGCTGGGGGACTCGATGGACCCTGCCAGCAACAACCTTCGCGTGGGGACGCCGCTCCCAGCAAGGTCAACACCTCCCTGCCAGCCTCTTCAAGACGGCTTCCCCCTTGCTGGACCCCTCCAACGACTACACAAACTAGGCCGAACAGCTACAACAGGTCGAGCAAAGAGTCGCGACTGCTGCACAGGAGGCGGAGCGACGTGAGTGGGAGGCCAAATGGCATGAACGGGAATAGGAGCTGATGCGACAGCACGAGCTAATGGCGGAGGCCGCTCAAGCCCGACTAGTTGACGAGATCTGGGCCCAAGTGCGGGAGGAGCTGAGGTAGGAGGATGCAGCCCGTAGAGCGCAGGAGGAGGAGGAGCAGAGGCAAAGACAGCTTGATCGGGCACACGAGCACAACGCCCAGCAGTGGCTCAGGGGGGGGGGTGATGCCCGTACCTCATCTTGGGTATCAGTTGTGAGAGCTCCTAGGGGGGACTCTGGAGACATATCCGTTGAACCTCAGCACCCTTCCATCCGGATGTAGGGGATTCGCCGACGGACAAGAACAGGCAAGAGACTGCTATGCAGGGTATCCAGCAGGCGGCAAATTTCATGGACACCGAGGATCACCGCAACACTTTGGATTTGCTCCATGAGTTGGAACGTCTACACTGCGCCTCCCGTCATTTGCAGACTCCCCCCTAGGGGTCGGGGGCGGGGCCCAACCCCCCCCCCCCCCAGCCCCTCTTCCAACGACATGGGTTCCTAGTGCTTTCTTTTGCCCCCCCCCCCTTTTTTATTTGGGGGGCCCCCCCCAAGGGGGCGCTTGTCGTTTGTGGTTCCGGATTTTTGCATGGGGGCCCCCCCCCCCCCCCTTCCTCCACGGGCCATTTCTGATGACCCTCGAATTGTATACTCTTGTACTATAATTTTTCAATAATACACTCCCAAACATTTTCTCAAAAAAAATGCATATTGTAAAAGTTTGTGTAGTAAATAAAAAACTCTCATTTCCTTTCATTTTCAGTGTGTGTTTTCATTGTTCTTATGCTAAAGTTCCTTAAGTTTTAGCCCTCTCTCTTTTCTCTCATTCTCATAACCATGTATTCTCTGTAGAGTTCAATCCTCTCATGATTCTCTTACACAATCTTTCACATCCATTTCTCACAAAGTGAGTTCAATCCTCTCATGATTCTCTTACACAATCTTTCACATCCATTTCTCACAAAGTAACCTCAAGATTGACACAAGGATTGCAAGTTTTTCTGAATTAGGGCACTCAAGTTTAAGTCCCTCACTTTTCTCTCATGCTTCTTACACAATTTTTCACATTCATTTCTCACAAAGTAATCTCAAGATTGACACAAGGATTGCAAGTTTTTCTCAATTAGGGCTCTCAAATTTAAGTCCCTCACTTTTCTGTTATGCATCAAGTTAATTTGCATGCTTTAGTTTCATGTTTGATGATATATCATGTAAATGCATGTTTTCAAGAGTTTGATGTTTGTGAATGCAAGGACGCATCAATTTCCTTGCTTGCTTTGTTAAGATTCAGAAGTTCAACTGACAATTGAACTGTAATCCATGTTTCTATGATACATGCTCAATTTATCACAGAATTAGCAATTGAGCAAGTCCTCTTTCAGGGGTTTTCTTGTTAAAACCATACTTATGAAAATTGGATTGGCTCGCAAATAATTTTTTCATTCCTAATATTCTGGATAGTGGATCACAATTCAAAATTACATGGAATAACAATATTTGAAAACACTTAAAAATACCAAATTTTTAATCATTTTCAAAAGTATGTGCAATTAAGAAGCCAAAAGATTGAAAATTTATTCAAAAAACAACACAGAAGTGTCAAAAACCTTGAAACTGCTGATGACCCATATCCAAAATGTTTTATGCTCATTTTTTTCTACTTTTATACTTGTATTAAGTCACAAATTTTGTTATTTGGGTGGTGGTTTAATGTTTAAAGAAATGTTTAATGTTAAAAAGTGTATACTTCTAATTGGTGTTTTTAAAGATTTTGGAATCATCCAGAATCACCCAGAATCATGATTCCAAATTGGATCACAATCTGGAGTCTCTCGGAATCATGATTCCAAACTGAATCGCAATCCAAAACAGATCTAGATCGCAATTGCTCAGATCAGGCTTCCAATCTAATCTTCATAAGTATGGTTAAAACATGAAGTTTGGCTCAATCTTTCACTGGATCTTGCTGAATTGACCCATTTCCAAGATTTAGATGCTTGAAGATAAAAATATGCTTATTCAAATAACAATAATTGAATGATATCAAGGCAGATTTTCAAGTTGTCATGAATTCCCATGTTTTCTCAATTTTCATGTGACAAGGCTTATATCCCAATTCTCTCTTGAATTTGATGTAATTTGTTGTTTGCATATCTCAAACTTGTTCTTAAAAGGCTAAGCCACATTTCTCTTACCTTATCTACCATTCTCAAGGCCTAATATTGTTGCAATTTGTGCTTTTTTTATTGATTTTTGGCTGTATGAAGTTTACTGGCAGGGAATTCAAAATGACTGGAAGTGCAAGGAGCAAGCGCACTAGGAGTGAGCAGGCAGGGGGCAAAAGGGTCAGTGACCGAAGCGAAGCCAATGCGCAAGGCAGGATCTTGGAGGGGGAGAGCAAGCAGGCTGCTGAGTCAAGCGACCAAGAGGCTACCGTTGGGAAGGAGATTTCTGGAGGTGCCTCTTCCAAGGAGATGGCAAGGGGTCCATCAAGAGGTCTAGGCACAGGTTCGACAGGCTGCGTTCAGCCACATGGGGGACAAGAGATTGGTGGAGTTGGAGCCATGGTGCAGGGGGACAACCCATTGAGGCTATGGATTAAGGTGGTGGTCCTAGGGGTGGGGGCTACAAACGTTGGAGTGTAGCCTGATTTGGAAGTTTGTGTCCATAAGTGCATCCCCCAAGCTTCAGGTGGTTAGGAAGTGGATGACGGCTCAACGGAATTTTTGCTCGATGGGGGTGCATAGCCTTCTTGGACAACTCCTGTTGTTCATTTTCCCAACAATCAATGATAGGGACCGTGTCTTGGTCAAGGGCCCATGGTTCTTTGAAGCAAGGGGTCTAGCATTGATGAAATGGAGGACCAAGGGACCATTGGGATACGAAGCTATTTTTGTGTGTGCCAATTTGGCTCCACATTTCCGAGACTCCCTAGGAAATGTGGATGCCAGATTTTCTTTGAGTTTTGGCAGGGAGTTTTGGAGAGTTCATCTCCTTTGGTAAGCCCACTACTTCAATGGATCGAATGGGGTATGCAAGGTTCAGTGTGTGGCGTTCTCTGATGCCCAAGGATTTGGTTTAGGAGGTTATCCTGGACATGCCCTTGGGAAAAGAGCGGGTCCAAGTGGAGTACCAAAATGTCATGGTCGATGGGCTGGTGGGACAACAACTGTCGCAGGCATTGTGTAGTGTTTGTGGTAAAGGGAGACATGTTGATGCATCCTATCAGGTGGGACGCCAGGCTCAGGGCTTGAAGCATACGGAGGGGGGTTGGATGATGGTTACCTAATGAGGGGAAAGGATTCCCACAAAGGGTCAACCCCAGCCCATGATGGCTGGGGTGGACCAAAAACTATCAATAGTGGCGTGAGTTTTCGTGATGATTTTGTGGGTGGGGGCAGGGGCGGTGAGGGGGGGCCACTAAGAAAGGGAGTGCCAGGGGAGGGGTCAACCTAGCCAAGGTCATGCAGAAGGAGGGGCAAGTATCTCCCATTCGTGGTGTTTTAGGGCCCAATACGGGAACCTTTGGCGATAAAGTGCCGATGGCAAAAAGTGCCCCTTTGTGTCCTGCCTCCCCAAGGTCACTTGGGGGAGGGGTGAATGTGACCCTGGAGAGTTGGGCATCACTTTTCAAGGGGAGCCCTCTGCCATCTATGGAGGAGATCCTAAGAGGGGGTATCTCGTCAAGGAGGGGGGTGGGGGGAGAGGGGCATTTCCCATTTCCTCTTAGTCAAAAAAGGTCAGTCAACCAATGGGATTTGAGGCCCCCGCTAAGCAAGCACAGTGAGATATTCATATGGGGGTCCAACAAGCCATCCAAGATGTGTATAAACATCAATCTTTTAGTAGACCATGAGGATTCTCTCATGGAATTGTAGGGGGCAAGGTACACCTTTCAAGAGACGTACCCTACAAGACATGGTGGCTAAGGAGCACTATGAAGTTGTGTGTTTGCAAGAGACCAAAGTCCAGTGGCAGGAGTTTCATTGGTTGCATTAGCTAGGTTGGCACTCCCATTGTGTGCCATGTTAGGGGAGGGCTGGAGGTTTAGCAACCTTGTCTAAGTGGCCTTTCAGGCTGGTTGACAAGTCCCAATGGAGTATCAATATTCATCTTCACTAGAAAGGTTTATGGATTACGACTTTTATGGGGCTAAGCAATGGGAGGAACACTTGCAAGAGTTGGAACGAATTGCGCCCTTGATTGCAAACTGGCAACAATGGATTTTGGTTGGGGATTTCAACCAACAACTGCATATGTGGGAAAAGTCTAATGGGGACATGTCAGACCCTCCAAGGGATCAACAATTTCAGGATTTTCTAACAGCCCATGGGCTAGTGGATGTCGAGATTAGGGGGTGTCAATTCATGTGGTGCAATCAAAGAAAAGGCCATGAAAGGCTGATGACCAAAATTGATTGGGTATGGGTGGGCTTCAGCATGCTCATGGAAAAGGGGGTGATCGCCATTGGAAAAGAAAGAGTTGATTTGGATAATCAGCGTCATGTGTGTGCTCAGTCCCCCAAAAGATAGGGAGCCCATACCATTTTGATTTGAATAATCATTGTTGACAAAACCATGGTTGAGACCGTTGGTGGAGGATATTTGGGGAATCTATCATCCGAATAGGGACCCCAAGGATTTTCTCAAACAAGGGTTGACATTGCTTAAGCAACACATTCACAAGATCAAGTTAGAGGACAAGTGCTCTTTTCAATATGGTCAGAGGCAACTCCTGTGGTGTCTAGAATAGATTTAGAAATAGCAAGAGTTGAATCAAACTTAGGAAGATGATGAGGGAGAGGTGTTTAAGGAGCTTCATGCGCTGGACAAGGAAGAGGAGGCCTATTGGTGGCAAAGGGGATAGGCAAGATGGCTCTGGGAGGGAGATAGGAATACACATTTCTTCTTTGCTGCCACTCTTTCAGCTTGTTTGGCCAAGCAAATACCTTGTATTAATGAAGGAGGGAAGACCGTGGAGGGGAAACAAGCGGTTGCCTAGGTTCTACTTAAGTACTAGTCTGAAATCTGGCAACAACGAGCGACGAAGCTGATATCCATCGAGATTATGGAGGTGCTTGGGAAAGAGGATAATTGGAGGTTCCTGGCACCCTCTACTCGGGCGGAGTTGAAGGGGGTGCTGGCCTCTATGAAGGGGGGAAGGGTGCCAGGTCTTGCTAGGTGGCCAATGGAGTTTTTCCGAAGCTTTTATTATGTGATGGGGAAGAATATCATAGATGCATTTAACGAGATGTTGTTTTGGGGGCAAGTGCAACGGGAGATTAACTGCTCCCGACTGGTGCTGATCCCAAAGTCATCTAACCCTATGAGCCCGGCATACTTCCGTCCTATTGCGATGTGTAACACTCTACTCCGACTAGTTTTGAAAATGTTGGTGGCACGACTGGCACCATTGATGCAACAGCTAGTTGGAAAACAACAAGCAAGTTTTGTCAAAGGTAGATATCTGCAAGATCAAATTATTCTGGTATAGGAGGTGATGCACTCACTTCGGTTAACTCAATTTCCTAGTATGTGTTTGAAATTGGATATCACCAAGGTGTATGACATGGTCTCCTAGAGTGTGCTTCAGGAAATCATGTTGCGTAAGGGCTTTCATACACATTTTGTGATGTTGTGTCTACATTTACAGCAATCAGGTGCATTTTCATTGGATCTTGGGGGGAGGGGGGGAGGGGGGGAGCTTTGGGGGTTCACCTCCCCTAGTAGATGTCACCTTATCTATTCATTCTAGTTATGGATGCCATGAGTACATATTGCATGTTGGAATGGGTTAGAGGACTAGAAGCCGAGGGTGTGAATTGCCTAGTGGAGCACTATGCCTGATGATACTGTCCTATTTTCTAGGGTCATGGTTCCTTAGGTTCTTGCTGTTAACTGAGCTCTTCTCCGAATGGCTAACAAGATTGGAATGGAGGTCAACAGAGGAAAATCCATGGGGGATCTTCTTAATGTTGAGCAAGTGGTACAAGGGAGAATTGTGCAATTGCTGGGGGGTTTTACCAGGGTCCACAAAAGATACTTACCTTGGATTACCACTATATGATTGGCATAGAAGATGTGTCTAGGAAAGCCTTATCAAAAAAATGCTAGAAAGAGTTAGTCATTGGACTACTCAGTTTCTTTCCCATGCAAGGCATTTGGTTCTAGCTTCGTCGATCCTTCAGGCTATGGCTATGGCTAGATTCATGGCATTTGCCGCCTCCCCTCCAACTTAGATTACAAAGAAAATTGATTACATTGTTCAAAATTTCACGTGGTCGAGGGGTAAAGGGGGTGGCCAGATGCATCTGGTTGCATGGGGTACCATGGCCAGACCAAAGCAGGCAGGAGGCCTAAGATTGCTGCATTTTACAGATGTCCTAGCCATGGGGCTTCAAGGGTTGCTGAGGCGGCTATATTATCAAGACCTTTACCCACCCAGTGGGTTCAAATTATGCATCATAAGAACTAACAATGGGAGGCATCTCGCAATGATTCAAATGTTTAGCGCTCTTTAGTGTCACACGTGCGGAGAATTTTGCCATTGGGGCTTCTAAATGCGTAACCAACATAATCAATTTAACATAAGTACTCTGCTGTCAAGGAATTGCGACAATTATGGTGGGGAAAGCTCCCTGAAAAAATTTAAAAAAAAATTTGTGGTTGGTTAGGCATGGTGCTCTCCTCATGCAGCACATGGTGCAAAGGTGGGGGTTACAGGTGAACGCCATGTGTCCCCTTTGCATGTCAAGGGAGGAGACAATGATGCATTTTGCATGCCAATGTACTTATTCGACACAAGTGTGCCAAGTTGCGCAAATTCCGCTACCAATTACACTGGACAAAGACTCGCCTATTGTGGCAATTCTTTGGCAGCTGTGGAGGACTAGAAATTACCAAATTTTTCGAGACATTGCTCTGTCCTTGCCAACGCAGGTGGTGGCTGCCATGCAATTCTTTGGCAGCTGTGGAGGACTAGAAATTACCAATTTTTTTGAGACATTGCTCTGTCCTTGCCAACGCAGGTGGTGGCTGAAGGATTTCGTGCCTGGAGCGAAGCACATTTTGCAATGGGGATGACCTCGACTTACAAACTTTCCTGTGAAGAATATCAGGCTAATCTCGTTATTTGGCATCTAGTGGATAGAGAGGGGTGGGCCTCAGTGCTAGAGCAGCTCCATCGAAACCCTGACCTAGACGACAAGCCATTCTATAACAATTAGCTTGGTGAGAATTGAGCTCACCAAGGTTGCAATCACCTAGTACCTGTGGGTACCAACAAAAGGAGAGGAGGTGGTGTTACAGGGGACACAAGGCTACATGATGTGCGGGAATTTTTCCCAAGGATAATGCCCAAGACAAGCAATAGGCAAGTCCCCAAGTCAACTTTAGAGCCTATGTGGTAGGATGCCGCAGTGCTTGTGGATCAATTTTTCGTCCACTCTGGCAACGAATGGAAGCTATTGGAGGTGCATTTTAGCTTCATGTGTTACCTCTAGAGGGGGTATGACATGAACCTACCTCGTTACTTTCTGGGGGTGTTGCATCAAAGGAGGCAAGGATCCCATTTGGGACTTATTCTCATGCTTTGGTGGGTGGCCCAGGGGCGGTCACTGCCAAGAGGGGCCCCAATGCTGCCCAAGGCTCTAACGATGCAGGGCATGTATGAGTGGCAATGAAGGCGATGTGTTCCACCATCGGTGGTCAACATTTCTACTTATATGAGTAGGAAGGGTTTGCTTCGGGGCAGAGATTAGACTAGGGGCTTGTTGGGGTGGCTAAGGTGGGGGAGCCGTCACACCTCCAGGAAGAATTGGAAGGACCTCAGGGGGGGGTCAGGTCTCTGACAAAGCCATGGCAAGGGATGGAGAAGGAGAGACTTTGGGAACAACAGGGCTACTAGTGGGAACAAAGGTGATGGAACTCGTGCAAGCAAAGGAGCACGTGATTAAAGGAGCACGTGATTTGGGCAAATCAGCTAAGGTGGTGGGAGGAGTTCCCACATGAGCTAGAACGGTTGAGTCAACGCTATGAGGAGGAGGCAAGGGCAAAAAGGGTGTGGTGTGACCTAGCAGAGGCAGTGGCCAAGCACGAGCTAAAAGATGTGCTTTGGCAATAGATTTGGAAAGAGCTCCAGGTAGAGGCTATGCTCCAAGAGGAGCGGGTGAGGGAGGAGTGGGAGTAGCGTGAGGAAGAGGTGTAGAAGGAGGCAAAGATCCAAGTGCAACTGGACCAAGCCCATGAAGATCATGTGCATTCTTGGTTGTGGCAGGGGAGATGCCCTACATCGTTCTGGTGTAGAAGGAGGCAAAGATCCAAGTGCAACTAGACCAAGCCCATGAAGATCATGTGCATTCTTGGTTGTGGCAGGGGAGATGCCCCACATCCTTCTAGACATCAATCGTAGTGTGCCCTGGGGCATGCTCCANCTTCTAGACATCAATCGTAGTGTGCCCTGGGGCATGCTCCAGAGCCATGTCCAATGTCAAAGTAAAAAGCTACATCCCAATGGGGAGGGAAACGCAAGAGAGCAAGCAAGGAAGGAAGCAAGCTTTAAGGAATTTCAGCCAACGGCGACCTTTGTGACCACCAAACGCAATAGGGTTGTTCTGGGTACAGTTCATAGCCACAAGCAATGCTGCTGCAGGTGCTCGACATTGACTATGCATCTTTAGGTTGTTTGTGGGTGGGGCTCCTTTTGTTGGGTTGGGGCCTAGGTTTGGGCATAACATGTTCTGTTTTCTGTTTTCTTGTTTTTGTTTGTTTGGGAATTCTCTAGGAGAATTCTAATGAGCACAATGAGTGGTGAAAGGGGGGAGAGGGGTTGGACTATGACCCCCATTTTTGGGATGAGGGAAGGTGTTTTCTCCCCATATTTTTGGAGATGTAGATATCATGTTCTTGTTAATATACACCCGAAGTTTCTCCAAAAAAAAAATTGTGCTTTTTATTTCAAGCTCAACTCCCACCACGAGTTGTATTCTTTTTACCACGACCCCATCACAAATCATGGTGAAGCCCTAAAGATGACCACAACCCATAGTCCACTCATATTCTTGCATGAAATGAAGTACAGAAGGTACAAAGGCTAAAACCGCCAACACAACTAGAGGACTCATGGTCAGCAACATGGCCTATCCTACTAATCGATGTTTTCTCAAGTTTTCATCTTTCTTTGTTTCAAGCCACAACGATTTGACCATGACCCATGGTCTAAATCAATTTCTCACAATGAGTGACCTACTCGCTCATGGTCTTCTCATGGTCAATTTTCCAAGAAGAATTGAGAGGCTCAAATTTCAAGTTTTTAGAGCAAAGGAGAACCTTATTTTGATGTGCAACCCTGATAGAGTCGATAGATAAGTGAAAGTCTAATCTTTTTGCCTAGGCTACAACCCACGTCTTGTGACTAAAGGAATGAGCAGTCCAAAAGATCTACATCTATATTATTCACTTGAAATCAAAATTATTCAAGACCTTTAGGGTGTTTAATGTTTTGGTTGAACAACAAACAAGTTTAAAGATTAAAGAGCTACGAGCAAATCATGAGACTAAATATACAAATAGGGAGTTCCAAAATTATCTTTTGAAAGAAACTATCATTCACTAAAAGACAATACCATACAATCCAAAACAAAATGAAGTTGCTGAAAAGATAAATAGAACTATATGTGAGATGGTAAGATGCATGTCCTACCAATGGTTTTTTGTTAAAAAGATATAAGAATTGCGGTGCACATTCTTAGTGTACAACCTCGTAACTAAAATTTCAATGACCAAATAAAGCATGAAGTGGAAAAGATCTTAATATTTTGGATGTCATTTGTATGTACATACCAAATTAAATTTGATCAGAAATCCACAAAAGCATATTTCAAAGCTTATGTATTACCTATGAAAGGATATAGAAATATCAACCAAAGAAACTAGTATATCTGTAGACTATGGTATGATGGAATGATGGAACAACTGCACCACCAACTACCCAAAACCACGGTCATGGGTATAGGAGCAAAGGGCCCATTTGATGCTCCTTCCCTCCTATGCCCTGTCCTCATGTGAAACAATTCTTTACTGCTTTCTCAAACATTATTTCTACTTTATTGGTTGCTTTTCATCAACCTACTACATTCCATTCTCCACCAAAGCTAAACTGGCCTTGAATACAAACCCATCAACAGGGGTTGGCCCTTCCATTTGTCAGCGGCTTTCAAATAGACCTCTGTCAATGACCCACCTTGAAATTCAACTCATCCCTGAGCTGAAGAGCAGCTTCATCACTTCCCTTGCACACACATACAGGACTCAGAACCAACTCTAATACCGAAATGATAGAACCACAACACCATACACCATCCAAAACCATGATCATGGATATGGGATACAGTACAAATTTTGTGTTCCTTCACTCTTCTACCTCTTCTTCAAGTGGGACAATTCTTTGTTGCTTTCTCTAGCATTTTCTCTGCTTTCTTCGCCATTTTTCAGTGGCCTGCCACATTTTGTTATCCACCAAACCTCATTTTGCCTTGGATGCCTCCCTGTCAAGAGCAACAACCCTGCCATCAACCTCTGGTGGAAGTCCATCCGAAAGTTGCAAACAAAGAGGTAGCCAAAAGGCCGATGGAAAAAAATTGAATGCAGTAGGACAATGGAAAATGGATAAGAATCAGGAAAAATCATCAAGGAAAAGCAACAGGAACTATCTCGCATGAGATAGGGACAGAAGAAGAAGGGAGCATAAAATGCACCCTACACCCCATACCTTGACCAGAGTTTTGGATAGTCAATGATACAATGGTTCCATCATCTTGGTATCAAAGTTAGTTTTGGGTCTTGCATGTGAACATAAAAAAGCCACCAATGAAGCTGCACACCAATAAAGATAAGTTAAATTTCAAGGTAGCTCGGCTGATGGAGGCCGATTTTAAAGCTACCAAGAGGAAGGCTACAACTGCCATGAAGAGGTAGCCAACCAATGGAATGACGAGCAAAGAATGGAATGTGACAAGGTAACAAAAAAATGCCCAAGAAGAAGGAACAATCGCCAAGGAAAAGTAGCAAGAATTGTCCCACATGAGGCAGGGGTAGAAGAAGAAGGAAGCGTACAATGGACCAAACACCCCATACCCATGACCATGGTTTTGGATGGTGGGTGGTGCAACAGTTCCATCGTGGATGATACTCTACTTTACGATGCTCAAAAAAACAATTTTGTGAATGGTGTTAATGGTGTTCCATAATTGAAAGTGCTAGAGGTTAAGCAAACTTGGATACAATTGAACCAAAAATTTACATGAAATCAATTGATGATACTCTACTTTACGATACTCAGAAAAACAATTTTGTGAATGGTATTCCATAATTGGAAGTGCTAGAGATTAGCTAAACTTGGATACAATTGAACCAAAAATTTACATGAAATCAATTTCGCAAAAAAGGATCAGAACAATATTATACCTTGTATTACCTTACCAAATAAGCAAGTAACCTTACAATGACTTTCAATAAAGAACTAACGATACTACATGGGAAGAAAGCCACGGAGGCAGAAATTGAGATGACGAAGAAATGAAGTACCAGAGCTCATGCCTTGTTCCAAAGGTCATCAGCATACCCAAAGTAAATGGGTGTTCAACAAAAAACTAAAGAAAGATGGCACTCTAGACAAATACAAAGCAAGGCTTGTGAAGAAAGGATTTTCACAAATTGAAAGAAAGAATAACAAGATTTCTACCCCGAATGGTAACTTTCGTTTCATCCATGCCTTTTCAGCAAGTTCAATTCACGATTATACCAAATGGATGTAAAATCAGGATATCTATACGATGAACTTAAAAAAGAAATTCTGATATAGTAACCTGTAGGTTTTGAGATTAATAACAATCTTATAAAGCTGAAGAAAGCTATCTACAGTCTAAAGCAAGCTCCAAGAGTCTGGTTGTATAAGAACAGCACTATTTACATTTTCAAGGAGGACTCAGTAATTCAGAGGTTAACTGTGTTTCATGGGAATGATATCTTGGTGGCTAGTACTGACAGTCGTATTGTTTTGAGCAACAATTTTCCACACGATTCCAAATTTTTTTGACTTGGAGTCTAGCTCACTATTATGTTGGAATAGAAATCAAGTAAGATCAAAGCCAGATCAGAGTCTCCCATCGTATGTGTTGGAATTGCTCGAATATTTTATTCATGCAAACCAAAAGGAATTCATATTTACGAACAGGTCTGGATTTAAGATTAATTTTAATGGAGAACTGGTGGATTCTACGCAGTATTGTTAGATCATTGGAGCACTAATGCAACTCCTGAACACATGAGCAAATATCCAATATATCATAAACCAGCTGGCAGTTGCAATGTAAAAGTCCAATTTTCAACCTATGAAGGCAGTTCATATGACTCTAAAATGTCTTTAAACCATTTTATCACATGGACCATGTTTCAAGATAGATCATACGAAGAGTTCGAAGTTCACATAGATACAGACTGGGGCAGTGATCCAATTGAAAGAACCCTACGAACAGATTGGCTGATTCAATTATTTGGCAACATGATTAACTGGAAGAGCAGTAAACAAAAAGTGGTATCGCTTTTGTCAAAATATCAAGCACTTCAAAACACCCTGTAAGATATTCTGGGGATTAATCAATTACTCTCTGAAATAAAAATTAATGTTAAAAAGTCTATTATTGTTTACTGTGATAATCAAGCGGCAATTGAAGTAATCCAGAACTTGTGTACCATGCCAAGTGCAAACACATTGAGATCAGTGTTCATTTTGTTCACTAAACGTATATGGAGCAATTCAAAGACCTTAAATATATCTCCATGAAGTCTCAGAAAGCTGATGGATTCATGAAGAGATTTGCTAAAAAGCAGTTTGATGTTCAGTGACTTCCTGTCACTTATTCCTCTTCCCAACAATGTGAAGAGAGGAGGAGAAAACATTATTAGTCTTGAGAAGTTTTCTTAAGAGATTATGAAGATGAATTTTGGAGACGAGGCCCCTCTGTCCATTGAAATCATGATCAACTTTTACATTTCTTGTAAATTTTTCTTTTTTCTTTTTCTTTTCTTTTTTTTCTTGTTTGGAGAAACTTAGGGTGTATATAAACAAGAAAACGTATGTACATCAAATCTACATCTCCAAAAATATGGGGAGAAAACACCTCCCCTCATCCAAAAAATGGGGGTCACGGTTCCGCCAACCCCAAAAAAAACTCATCGCACTCATCAGAATTCTCCTAGAGAATTCCCAGACAAACAAAAACAAGAAAACAAAACATGTTATGCCCAAACCCAGGCCGCAGCCCAACAAAAGGAGCCCCACCCACAAACATCGAGCACCTGTAGCAGCACCACTCCTGGCTATGAACGGTATCCAAAACAGCCCTATTGCATTTGGTGGCCACAAAGGTCGCCATTGGCTGAAATTCCTTAAAGCTTGCTTCCTTCCTTGCCTGCTCTTTTGCATTGCCCTCCCCAACAGGATGCAGCTATTTACTTTGACATCAAACATGCCTCTAGAGCATGCCCCAGGGCACACTACGACTGATGTCTAGAATGATGTAGGGGCATCTCTCCTCCTATGCCCAAGAATGTGCATGATCTTCATGGGCCTAGTTCAATTGCTCCTAGATCTCTACCTCCTCCCACTCCTCTTCCTCATGCCACTCCCACTCCTCCTTTGCCTACTCCTCTTGAAGGCTAGCCTCCACCTAGAGATCTTCCCAAATTCGTTGCCAAAGCTCATCTTCCAGCTCTTGCCTAGCCACCACCTCCACCAAGTCCTGCCACACCCTTTCCACCCTCACCTTATGAGTCAATTGTTCCAAGTCATGCTAGAACTCCTCCCGCCACCTTAGACACTTCATCCAAATCGCACGCTCCTCTCCCCCCCCCCCCCCCCCCCCCCCCCCCCCCCCCCCCCCCCCCCCCCCCCCCCCCCCCCCCCCCCCCCCCCCCCCCCCCCCCCCNACCACCCCTGCGCAACATGCCAAAGTGCAAAAATGAGCCCCAAATGGGTTCCCTGCTTCCTCTAATGCAACATCCCCGGAAAGTAACAAGGTAAGTTCATGGCATACCCCCTCTAAAAGCAACACATGAAGCTAAAATGCACCCCCCAGCAGCTTCCATGCATTGCCCGAGTGGACGAAAAATAGGTCCACAAGCACTACGGCATCCTGCCACATAGGCTCTAAAGCTGACTTGGGGACATGCCCACTACCCATCTTAGGCACCATCCCCAAGAAAAATTCCCACACATCCTGCAACCCTCTCTCCCGTAACACCACCTCCTCCCCTTCCACCAATACCTCGCGATGGCAACCTTGATGAGCTCAATTCTCAACCCCCAAAACAAAGCAATGTCCCCAAGCCAATTGTTATAGAACAGCCCATCATCCAAGTCAGGGTCCCCATGGAGTTGCTCCCACACCAAGGCCCACCCCACCCTGTCCACCAGATGCCAAATAATGAGATTAGCCCAATATTCTTCATAGGACAGTTTGCAACTCGAGATCACCCCCATCACAACATGTGCATCCCTCCAGGCACGGCACGAAATCCTTTAGCAGTCACCTACGCCAGTAATGGCAAAGCAAGGTCCCACAAAATCTAGTAATTCCTAATCCTCCACAGCTACCAAAGAATTGTTGCAGCAAGCAAGTCTTTGTTGTCCAGTGCAATCAGTAGCAGAATTCGCACAACCTGCCACACTCAGCCGAATAAGTACATTGCCATGCAAAATGCGTCACTATCTCCTCCCCTAACATGTAGAGGGGACCCTTGCCATTCACTTGTAAACCACTCCTCTGCAACATGTGCCACACGAGAAAAGCACCATGCCCAACCAACCACAAAAAAAATTTAATTTTTTTGGGGAGCTTTCCCCGCCATAATTGCCGCCACCCCCTAATAGCAGGGTACTTATGTTTAATTAACTACACCAGTTGCACTTTTAGAAGCCCCAACAGCAAAATACTCTGCACATGTGACACTAAAGAGTGCCAAACATTTGAATCACTATGAGATGCCTCCCACTGCTAGTACTTATGATGCATAATTTGAACCCAATGGGCCAAGTAAAGGTCTTGATCACATAGCTACCTCAGCAACCCCTGAAGCCCCATGGCCAAGACATTTGTAAAACGTAGCAATCCCAGGCCTCCCACCTACTTCAATTTGGCCATGGTACCCCACACAACCAGATGCATTCGACCAACCCCTTTACCCCTTGACCATGTGAAATTCTGAACAATGCAGTCAATTTTCTCCATAACCTCAATCAGAGGGGAGGCAACAAACGTTGTGACTATAGCCATAGCCTAAAGGACCAATGAAGCCAAAACCAAACACCCTGCACAGGAAAGAAACCAAGTAGTCCAATGACTAACTACTTCCAGCATTCTTCTGATAAGGCTTTCCCAAACATGTCTTCTATGCCAATCATAGAGTGGTAATCCAAGGTAAGTATCTTCCTTGGACCCCAGTAATTGCACAATTCTACCCTGCACCGCCTGCTCAACATTAAGAAGATGCATCATGGATTTGCCTCTGTTGACCTCCAATCCAATCTCGTTGGCCATTCAGAGAAGAGCTTGGTTAACATCAAGAACTAAGGAACCACAGCCCTAGAAAATAGGAAAGTATCATTGCCATAGTGCTCCATCAGGAAATTCACACCCCTAACCTTGAGTCTTCTAACCCCTTCTAACATGCAATACGTACTCATGGTATCCATAACTAGAATGAACAGATAAGGTGATAGGGGGTCCCCCTACGATGGGAGGTGAACCCCCAAAGCCGACAGCCCCCCCAACCCCCCCCCCCCCCCCCCCCCCCCCCAACCAAATCCAATGAAAATATGCCCAATTGTTGTAAATGCAAACACTTCACAAAATGTGGATGAAAGACCTTACGCAACATGATTTCCTGAAGTGCACTCCAGGAGACTGTGTCATACGCCTTGGTGATATCCAATTTCAAACACATACAAGGAAACTGAGTTAACCGAAGCAAGTGCATCACCTCCTGCACCAAAATATTTTGATCCTGCAGATATCTACCTTTTGATGCACCAAAATATTTTGATCCTGCAGATATCTACCTTTGACAAAACCTGCCTGTTGTTCCCCAACCAGCTGCTACATCAGCAATGCCAACCATGCCACCAACATTTTCGAAAGCAGCTAGAGTAGAGTGTTACATATCCCAATAGGACAGAACTGTGTCGAGCTCATAGGGTTAGATGACTTTCGAATCAACACCAATCTAGAGGACTTAATCTCCCATCGCACTTGCCCCCAAAACATCTCAGTAAACGTATCTAAGATATTCTTCCCCATCACGTCATAAAAGGTTCGAAAAAACTCCATCGGCTAGCCATCAAGACCCAATGCCCCCCCCCCCAAATCCCCTTGATAGAGGCCAGACCCCCTCCAACTCAACCCAAGTAAAGGGCGCCAACAACCTCTGATTATCCTCCTCCCCAAGCACCTGCGTAATCTCAATGGAGATCGACTCCATCTCCTACTGTTGCCAAATTTCAAACCAATACTTCAGCAAAACCTAGGCAACCGCATGTTTCCCCTCCACAATCTTCCCTCCTTCATTAATACAAGGTATTTGCTTTGCCAAACGAGCCGCAACAAAGAAGAAACGCATATCCCTATCCCCCTCCCAAAGCCATCTCGCCCATCCCCTCTACATCCAATAGGCCTCCTCTTCCTTGTCTAGTGCATGAAGCTCCCTTAGCACCTCCCCCCCCCCCCCCCCCCCCCCCCCCCCCCCCCCNTCTTGCTCCTGAATTTGTTCCAAACGCCGTAGGAGCTACCCCCAACCATATCAAAAAGAGTACTTATCCTCTAACTTGATCTCACAAATTGTGTTGTTTAAGCAATGTCAACCCCTATTTGAGAAAATCCCTAGGGTCCCTATCCAGATGATAGGTCCCCAAAATATCCTCCACCAACAATCTCAACCATAGTTTCGTCAAGCATGACTATTCAAATCGAAATGGTATGGGCGCACTATCTTTTGGGGGACACAGCACACAAATAAGAGGCCAATGATCCAAAGCAGCTCTTTCTTTTTCAATAGCGATCATCCCCTTATCCATGAGCATGCTCAAGCCCACCCATACCCGATCAATTCTGGTCATGAACCTGTCATGGCCTTTTCTTTGATTACACCATGTGAATTGACACCCCTTAATCTCCACATCCACTAGCCCATGGGTTGTCAAAAAATCCTGAGATTGCTGACCCCCTAGAGGGTCCGACACATCCCCATCAGACTTTTCCCACATATGCACTCATTGTTTGAAATTCCCAACCAAAATCCATTGCTGCCAGTCTGCAATGAGGAGCACAATTCGTTCCAACTCCCACAAGCGTTCCTCCCATTGTTGAGCCCCATAAAAATTCATAATCCATAAACCTTTCTAGTGAAGATGAATATTGATACTCCATCAAGACTCATCAACCACCCCGAAAGGCCATTTAGACAAGGTTGCTAAACCTCCATCCCTCCCCTAACATGGCACACAATGGGAGTACCTAGCCGACACAACCAATGAAATTCCTACTGTTGAACTTTGGTCTCTTGCAAACACACAACTTCATAGTGCTCATTAGCCACCATGTCTTGCAGGGTATGTCGCTTGAAGGAGATACACTATCCCCTATAGTTCCATGAGAAAATCCTTATGGTTTACTGAAAGATCAACATTTATACACATCTTGGATGGTCCGCTTGACCCCCAGATCAATATCTCGCTGCACCTACTTAGTGCAAGCCTCAGATCCCATTGGTTAACCTACCTTTTTTTGACTCGAGGGAAACAAGAAACCTCCCCCCGCCCCCGCCCCCCTCTCAGGATCTCCTCCATAGACAACAGAGGGCTCCCCTTGAAAAAGGATGCCCAACTCTCTAGGGGTGAAAACCTTTGCCCCAACCCCTCAACATTCAAAAGGATCACATTCGCCCCTCCCCCAAGCAACCCCGGGGAGGCAAGAACCAAAGGGGCACTTTCTGCCACTAACACTTTATCGCCAAAGGTTCCCGTATCGGGCCCCAAAACACCACGAATGGGGTATACTAGCCCCTCCTTCCGCATGACCTCGGCTGGGCTAACCCCTCCCCTGACACTCCTTTTCTCAACAGGGACCCCTGTTTCCCCCTCCCCCCTCCAACATCACAGAAACTCCCACCACTACTGACAATTTATGGCCCACCCCAAGCATCATGGACCAAGGTTGACCCTTTGTGGGAATCCTTCCCCCACACCGCATAACCATCATCCAATCCCCCTCTATATGCTTCAAGCCTTGAGCCTAGCATCCCGCTTGACAAGATGCATCAACCTGTCCCCCTTTACCACAAACACTACACAATGCCTGTGACACCTGTTGTCCCACTAGCCCATCAACCACAACATTTTCATACTCCACTTGGACCTGCTCTTCTCCAAAGGGCATGTCTAGGATAACCTCCTGAACCAAATCCTTGGGCACCAAAGAACACCACACACAGAACCTCACATACCCCATTCGATCCATCGAAGCAATGGGCTTACCAAAGGATATGAACTCTCTAAAGCTCCTCACCAAAACTCAAAGAAAATCTGGAATCCATATTTCCCTAGGAATCCCAAAAACACAAACCCAAAACGACACACGCAAAAGTAGCTTTAAGTCCCAATGGGTCCCCAGTCTCCATTTCATCAACACCAGACCCCTTGCTCCAAAGAGCCATGGGCCCCAACCAAGACATGGTCCCTATCATCAACCATTGGGAAAATGAACAACAAGAGCTATCCAAGAAGGCTATGCACCCCCATAGAGAAAAAATTCCACTGAGCTGCCACCCACTTCCTAACCGCCTCAAGCTTCGTGGATGTACCCACAGACACAACTTCCCAATCATGCTACACTCCAATGTTGCCTTAATCCATAGCCTCAAGGGGTCATCCCCCCACACCTCAGCCCCAACTCCACCAATCTCCTATCCCCCATGTGGCTAAGCGCTGCCCGTCGAACCCACACCCAAACCTCCTGATGTAGCCCCCTACCCGCTATCTCCCCGTGCTTCTACTCATTTCAAATTCCCCTCCAGTAAACAAACATATATGTTTAATGGATTCCCTAGGCATGATTCTAGGTTTCTTGTAAATTAACATTATGATGAAATATGATTTAAAGGAGGGTATTAGGATAATAGTTCATCATTCATCCTTTCAATATTCATCAAATCCTGAATTGTTCACCATCATGATAACATTAATGTGATTAGTTGTTATGTCAATCATTCATAAAACATCGTCATGAAATGGACAATTCATGAATGGTTGTATCACTTTGTGATATTTGACCCGTGTGTGAATCAAGACATAATGATATCCTAGAGAATTCATGAATTGTAAGGTAAAAGCCAAAAGGCAGAAAGAAGAAACAACATGAACACACAAATTCATTAAAAGTATTTTAATATAACGTGTGAATACTATCGCTGGTACTTATATCCATATTCAGATATTATGGATATTATTGAAAGTTTCTTCTTATACTTGTTCTTGTAGATTCTGGTTACGTATAGTTGCCCCTAAGGCCTGAAATAAAACTCTAGAAGAGCTACCAACCCAATCCAAGATTCAATCTTTGCTTTTGCCATAGTTAATGATTGTTCCCTAAATTTGGCAAAATGATGATGGTTGATTAAAGTCAAATGGGAAACTCCATGGGGGGGTGCAAAAGTAATAACTCCAGTTGCCTCAAAAGATTTTCGCTATACTTTGCATCACAGGCTGCATAAATGCGTATCATCATCTCATAGAACACTGAAGCCAATTTTCCTAAAGGTAATGTCCATAAATAGGGGTGTCTTAACCTGAAACCAGTTGACACCATGTACTCCAAGGATATATAACTGAAACTATTTGACTACATATACTCCAAGGATATATAACTGAAACTATTTGACTACATATACTCCAAGGACATATAGTTAATACAATACATTCATAGAACATACAATATACCAAACTACAGCATAGTGTCATTCAAGGATATACCAAAATGTTCAGTCCACCTATACCTTTTGAGTAAAGTATTAGATAACAAAAATTTTGCTAAGCAAATTTGCATTCCCTTTTATAAGAATATACAACAAAATCACTAGTAATACTTCAACGTAATGCTGTACATGTTTATAAAATATATCTCAAAATTTTTTATCTGCACTATTCACCAGCTGTTTGCTTAACAACATTTGAAGTATTAATCATGCTGCTAAAGTATGCAACAAGATTACAGTGACAATCAAAAAGCTCCATACTATTGAAAAAGTGATTAAAAAATCAATGAGAAATAGCCAAACTAACGAGAAATATGACTTGTTCAGCCCAAAAAAGTCTTCATTGCTTCCCAATTTTTTCAGTTCAATTTTTCTACAAGTACCAAGATTGACCTTTCTTTAAAAAAATCCTTATATTTTACCAAATGTTTATGATTATCATAAGGTTGTAAGATAAATTTCATTTTAAACATTTAAACCAAATTCATAATTTACAAAAGCGTGAATTGACTATCATCATGTTGTCATCATAATCCTTATCCCAGTTACTGTCAAGATTTTGGGCAATGTCCAAACTTTGTCTTTGTTGTTTTTCAATCCCTCTATTAACATTTTGATGTTAGAGTTTTTATGTTTTGAAGTTATGTATCATAGCAAGCTAGAAAGCCAAAGAAATGGGAAATAAAATAGCTAGAAAACCTTCAAAATGCATAGTTTTAGGATATCAAAAGCAAGAGGAGAAAAGTTTGTCCCACATGTGGAGGAGCTCCAAATCCTCTCCACTCCTCAAGCTATAAATTAAGGCCAAGGGCCTCTCTTGTATGTTTTGAAGTTATGTATCAAAGAAAGCTAGAATGCCAAAGAAACGTAGAAGAAAGCTAGAAAACCTTCGAAAAGCATAGTCTTAGGATAAAAGACAAAAGCAAGAGGAGAGAATTTGTCCCACATGAGGAGGAGCTTCAAATCCTCTCCACTCCTCAAGCTATAAATTAAGGCCAAGGGCCTCTCTTGTAATAAGGAATGGAGCATAGCATTTTAACATCAAGCAATAAAGTAAGGATGTCTCTCAAGCGTTTCTTCCTTGTTTCATGCTCCATCTTTTATTATCAATATGATAAGGTGTTCTAGCTCCATTTGAGCTCCATGAAGCACACCCATCTCTTGCAATCTTGCAGCCATATTTTTCCCATTTTATGCTCTCTCACGGTAGGCCATAGTTTTTGAATTTCTCACAATACTATCACATAATTCTCTCATTCTCACGTCCAAAGTTCTCACAATTATCACACTCAAACCCTCATGGTTCATTCACAAGAACTTGGTCCATGTTGAAGGAGATCATCCATCCAAGAGATGCATGTTGAGCTTATGCATGTATGTTGGCTTCATAGCCACTCTAAATTTGGTGCATATTAATGTGTTTTCCTCCAATACGTTAGATGATTATGTATGAAGTTTCTCATGGAGTATATGAATATAGATTGGAGGATATCTTCTTCTTATTTTTCGGTTCTTCATTTTGAATGTTTTGGGGCTGTGTTTGTTGTAGAAGAGTGTCAGCCATGAATGGCCAATTTGCCATCTAACTTTCTTATGTTTGTGAAACTCAATGGAGAGCCCAAGCCATGTTCATGCTTGAGGTCATATGCTCTATATTTCTGAGCACATTTGATGTCTATTTGAGCCCAAATTATGTTCAAGTTTTGTGTCTAAAACATGGGCATTCTTATGCATGTTAAAGCCCTCTTTTGTGTATGTCAAAGGGCAAGTTTAATTTCATGCTTAATGGTCTAGAAGTGGCATCCCAATGTCTTAATAAGAAGCCTCTAATGTTACGGCATATTTATGAGAACCTCAAGTGCACATGCATATCCAATTTGTTAAGTTTATGTTAAGCTCCCAATTCATGGAGACTGTCATTTGCCTCCCAAATCTTATCTTATGGGGTCCATATTCATGTTTATTGCTTAAATTCAGCCCATGCAACCATCGATCTAGCTCCCTAAACAATCTCTTTACCATTTCCATCTTTAGTTTTTATTTTCTGGCAAGACCACGGCCCATGGTCAACTCATAGTATACACAGAGTTGAAATGTCTCTATTTCGGACCACTACGACCTCACCATAACTTGTGGTATTACAACACAAGACCACCATGACTCATGATCTTAACAGTTTGCATGCAGGAGTGAAGGGTAGCAGATTTCAAGTTTCAAAGGTCACCATGACCTAACCACAACCTGCAGTCAAGGCAGATCAGCTAATGAAGCTAAGTGCAACAAGGAAGCAACTGTAGCAACCACCATGACCTGTGGTGGGGAAGCCACAAGCCAACCACCACTCGTGGTCACTGTTTTCAGCCTTGACACTGACCACAACCTGGACACAAGAAGACCACAAGCAGACCACGATTCATAGTCAAGCCAAATTTCAAAATTTTGATGATTTCAAATTCCAGACTCTAGGACTAGCCTCCATGCATTCCCAAGTCTTCTGCTGAATGAACTTTGACAGTTAGATGGCAATGACTAAATGAATTATTTTCTATAATTCATTTCTATTAAGAGCCAAATAAATATTAACATTTGAATATCCTCCACTACTTTAACTTAATAGAGTTAGAGTGTTTGCATGTACATGGCTAAAGTTGTCAGTTATCAGAATAATGTAATGTTTCAGTAAAAAACATTATAGTTTTTTACATACAAAATTAGTACAGAATTACAAAGGTTATGCTAAAATAGAATACTATAATATTTTATGTCAATACCACATTGATCATATGTTTTCCCCCTCCCTGTCAGTTGGTCCATTTGGCCATTCATTTGTGGCCTTGAATTGTACTTTTTATTTTATTTTCAGTAATTTAATCCCAAACATTCTCTCCAAAAAAAAACATATTGAACATATGTTGGTGGTGGAAGGAGGAAGGAACTTGTACACATTACGTCATGCTCATATCCTTAGGTAAGAATTAGTGTTTTTATAGCCATTTAATTGGGCATTCTGCTTTTATTTTGTATTGCCTATAATTTGTTTTCAAAAATGTTTTTATTTTGCATATTGCCAATTTTTTCCAACTACTTTTTCCTGAACTTTTGTGGACCTTTTTAATTTTTCGACTTTTTCAAGCAGCCAACAAAACTTTTTCCTACTTTTTAATCATTGATTTGGAGTATATATATACTACTCAAATAGAATGACAAGATATAAAACAAAACAATATTTTCAACTATAAATATCAACAGATTGGTGATAATGCTAGAAAACTTCAACATAGAAGCTTACATACTTGTAATCTCCTAGCACAGAATTGTATGAAAAATATTCAAGTTCATTAAATTCATGGCATGGCATGAGTTCAATTGCACTGACCCCCAATACCTGTGAATAGTATTTGTTAGAATAATCAACACACCGCCACAAGTTATCCTTGAAGGAAAAGATTCTCACCATAAAGCCTAATGATGTGCATCATTCATTAATACATGACATTGCATTCAATAAAGTTCGTCAGCATATAGTTTATCTAGTGTAGTGACTGGAAAAACTAAAATATACCCAAATAAAAAAAGCAATAAAAAATGTAATCGCAAGCGATTAAGAGTGTAATTTTCCTAACGTGGCCATGTAAATATAAAATAAAGAGGTTCTGGCATAATACCCATAAGTTAGTAGGGGTGTATGTCATTTGTGTAGTAACCAAAAAACGTTCTTTCTACAAATTCATTAAGACTACCACCTTGGTATTATCAAGTCATTAAAGTCATTGTCCTCATTTTGACAGGAATCTAATCAGCCCAAATGGCCAATGTGATCATAACAACTCGTTATCATCATTTCAGATGGGCATTTGACCAGCCCTAATGGCCAATGTAATCATGACAAGTCACCAAAGCATCAATTCATTGAGTTGTTGAGTTGTCAAGTCGTCAAGTCATTAAGGTCCATTATCATGTCTAGCTTGACATTTAAAGACTTGGTCTTCTTGGAATGGACATCTTGACTTGGACAGGCAACGTGATCAAACAAATTTTGACATTAAAATTTTTTATGTTATTATCCTTATCTATTGAGCTTAAAACATATAACTTAAAAGCTGTATCATGTATCATTACGACATTGACAGTGTAATCAGATCCCAAAAACAATAAATACATATGTAAATTAACTTTGAAATCGAATCCAAATCAATAAATACGTAAAATTTAATGAGACCATTAATATGAATAAACAACTAAGGCTAACTGAAGTAAATAAAATAAAAGACATGACCCTTAGCCAATGGACATTACCATTAAAATTAATAAAACATCCTCAGCCAAAGGACAAAAAATCAAGGCATCACAGATATGAACAGCAAGAAAACGGAAACATAAGCAAACAAAGACCAATTACCTCATCCACCTCTCCTTCACTAGCAACCAATCTACGTCTACTGTCACCTATCTATCTCTATATTAAGCCTCCAACAACAGAATCTAAGTTGGAAATTTGGGCAAGGAGGAAACATGTCAACCCTTCAAGAAAGCCCTAAGTGAAACTTTTGCTGTCAACTACAGTTTGACTCCTGAAAAATGTTTCACTTACAGCTCCATATGGTCCTATGTTCAACTTTTACACTCAGGAGTGCGTTCTAGAGGATGGGATCATTGCAATGCCATTATGGATTGAATATAAGTTTACACTTTGGAGTCGTTAAAATTATGCTTTCCTATATCTTCTACTTTGTTTTCTTTTCTAGACATCATGCTTTTAAATTCATTATATAAGGTGATAAAATTTACAGTTTCCTATGTTACTGTATTATGACAAACAATGCTGTTACTACATTAGACATTGAAACCTTGCAGAGGCTCCCAACAGTATATGGTGTATGTGAATTAAAAACCTCAACAGCATTCAGAAAAAGTCGTAACACTAACGGTTGTTCAGTATAATACCACCCAACCGTACATCTAAATAATATTTAATCACCTTAGATTTCCACCAAACAGTCTATTTTCATGAAAACATAATCTGCTAGGTGCCCCTTATTTCCCTGGTGCAGGGATGCAACCGAAGTAAAGGCAACAATATAAATAAAAAATTCTTTGCTAGTTAGCTCAACTTTTTATGTAGAATCATACTGATCTGCATGTTTGGTGAACTCTCATTGTCTTACTTATTTTTATAAAACTAAAGTGGATTGAAATACTATTAACTTGTCCTAAGTTAGATCAGAGATTAAATAAATAATTCAACAAGAAAAACAGCTTGGTGAATGACATATGCTTTCCTTGTATTGTACAAGCATTAAAATAATTTTAAAAATCCAAGTAAAATGAAACACAAGCCCTAGGTGTTGTTACAAATTGAAAGGCTGTTTACAGCTTCTTTTGCCAAGGGGCCAACTACCACCAATTGTATAGAAGGGCTTAAATTTGTAATGCTAAATTATATTTCATCCATAACCTAGGTCTTAGGTTTTAAGTCCAGTTGACATCGCTGAGTAAAAATTCAATTTAAGTTTCAGTTTTAGAATCTTCTAGAGGTCCCACACCTGTAACACGATTTTTATATTTTTATATTTTGGCTATTACCCTTTAGCTTTAAGGCCTGATTATGTAACACTAAATTATATTTTCCAAATTTAATATCTTATATTATACAATTTTTTTTTCAAAATCAATCTATTCAATTTTTCATAAAGGAAAAAGATTCTCTCAGCCAAATTATAGATATATATTATAACTATACAGTTAAACTTGTCTAATAACAAAGCAAGTATAAAAATGCTAATAAACACATTGGTTTTCCATGTCACAAAAATTTGGCCTGAGAGAATATTTTCCCTCTCCAAAAAATCGAATGGATTGATTTTGAGAAAAAAATTGTCTAATATAGGATAAAAATTTTGGGAAATAATTTCTCATTACATAATCGGGCTCTAGAGGATTATCGACAAAACATAACTTAGTGTTACAGGAACAAGATCAAATGGCATTTATTACTAAACCTCAGAATTAAAGAGTCTTTAGGACACTGACTCATTGTAGTAACCCCTCATCACATAACTGCTGAAACCAGATCATTAGTTCAAAAGTTCGCCTTATGATCTGGTGATCCTTTTCTAATAAATCTAAGTATCAACGCCAAATACAGAAACATAATGGCTTCTTGTTGTTGTGATAATGGTAGATTAATACCATCTGCCATATTCGTCAAGAATTCCACTTGTTAGAGGTGTTGTAATGGTGTGGAGGGCCCAGGATGATGGCAGAAGCAGGTCCTAGGGAGGTGAGGTCCAGAAGTGTCACCGTGAGTGTACCACGAGATGTTCACAAGCTGCTGATAGGGAGTGGTTTGACTGCAATCTGCTTTGTTTTCTGAACAAAAAATACTCACTGCAAGGCAACTGCTGGTAAGTAGTGGTTTGACCGCAACCTGCTTTGTATTCTAAAAAAAAAATACTCACTGCAACGCAGCTGCAACCTGGCTGCAAATCACGGTCTGCCTATATAACTTGTGAACGCAACCAAGCCATGAGTTGGATGCAGCTCAAATGAGAGTACTCCAAATTTGTACGCAGGTCTTGAAAAATCAATGGGATTTTCATTCTTGTCTAGATTGGTGAAACCGCCAAATGTCAGTGCTTCCAAGTTTGCTTTGACTATTGCTTCATGAATTGCTCTACTTCTGTGCTTTGGTCATTGGATTGCAAAGGCACATTGGTGTTAGTTTGGCCTTTGCTGGGTATTATTTATTGAGTTTTTGCTTCTTGGTCTATTGCTATGACGGAAGTGTTTTAATTGTAGGTGGAGTTTCAAATGAAGAGTGTTCAGCTACAACCACGGTCACATCAAATTGAAAAGCTTTATTCCTGCGTTTTACTTTGACCATTGCCCTATGTTATGGACTGCTTTATACCACTTTTCTTATGAATTTGTCTATAGAAAAATTCTGTGAAATTGTTCTAAATCACTAGTTTAGCCATATAATTATAATATATATCTCTATAATTTGGTCAAGAGAATCTTTTCCATTTACAAAAAATCCAATGGATTGATTTTGGAAAAAGAATTGTATATCGTAAGATGCAAAATTTGATAAATAGAATGTAGCATTACATAATCAGAACCTAGAGGGTTAATGATAGAATATAATGTAGCATTGTAGCATTATAGCATTATAGAATTGGGCCCTTCCACCTGATTGGTAGTTGGCCTCTTGGCCAAAATTATCAAAATTATGTCTGCAAAGCAATTTTTCAAACCATATTGTAACATTAAGAGATAATAAAAATTCTCATGTGTAATGGCTAAAAGGCATAGTTTGTAATATGCTATGAACACAGGAACCAAATATGAGGACAGAATAATCATAAAAAAACCAAATAAGAGAATAAATGAACAAGCCGAATTTGAAAGAGGAGACACAAATATGAAGACAAAAGAATACAAGGGGACAATAGAAAGGAAGAGGAAAATTCATAGTAGACCCAAGCTCATCTGTCCCATGAGAGAAGCACATTGATGATTGATTATCTTTCACGTAAAAGAAGCATTCAAGAGAAGTGTCATAGCATACTCAAGTAGACATACCCTGACCTGCTTCAAGTCACATACGTGCACCGAAAGCAATTATGAAAACTCAATCCAAGAGTGTAGTAGACTCCACCATTGAGTGATTAACCCCTCAAACGCACTCTATACAAGGCTGTACAGTGCTCTCATTTTCCTAGAGTTGTGAATTGGAGTATGGAAGCAACACTGCATCCAGTACTATCATAGCATTTCCACTTCTGCTCCATATAATTGTGCATTACTCATATTAGCATTTTAAAAAAAAGTATATTAGAGTATAATTTCATGTATGAATAATACGTGGAGATCATAAAAGGCATGCTCCATCTTATTTTGAATAATCAATATGTCTTGACGATAGAATGTATCAAGAATATGCTCATATGAATGTTGCTTTAAATGTTAGAGCATGCAATCTAAAGATAAATCTAGGCACTTTGTTTTGTTGATGGTAAATAAAAGTTGTGAATGTCAAACTTTGTTCCTCCTTGGCTTTGCAAAAGGGGATAAATATGAAAGATTGCTCAAGACAAGATCACACTAAAAATATAAGCTCAATAACCATAAAAGCAATACAGAAGACACCCCAAAAAACTACTTGTGTTGTGCTCTTCTTATTGTTTAAATCCATGAAAGTTAGAAAGATTGTATGGCAAATGGGAAATAGTGAAACACCAAATATCTTGAAAAAATACAAGAAATTCTTACATGTATCTTTGTCCATCTAATTGAATGCATTGCATGTTGGAAAAATGAAGACAAATACATTAATTGTTGTATTTCCTTTTATGTTGCATTTGATGTGGGGATGTATTTTATCCCACATGTATTAGGATTGGGGTTTGGTCCTCATGTTTCTTCATAAATAGAAGGCTTGGGGTAGCCTTTAGTGTGTGCTTTGAAGTGAAAGCATTGTATCAAGGTTTTACCTTGGAGACATGAGTCTTGTTGGTGTTGATCTAAGATCTATTGGAATAACAAATTGGGTGTTTGGAAAAGTTACAAGGACGGCTTGTGTCCTGAAGATTTGAGAAGAATAGAAGGCATATCAGCATTGTTGTGGAAGTAGGGTAAAAATGGCCTGAACCACATAACTCTTTGTGTTCTTGTGATATTTTTACTGTTTTCATTCTGCTTTCATTTTGTTATCACAGCAAATGTTTGCTAGAGTTTAGAACATTTTGAGAGTGATTTATAGTGTTTCTTGACCTGCTACAGTGCAATATTTTGCCTCTAATGATTTATTCATATCTGTAGGGTTCTAATAATTTCTCTAGAGCATTTGTAGTGTGTTTTCAGATCTGAATATAACATTGCAGTCCATGAATCAAAGCTTCAAAGAGGCCAAGAACATATAGGAATCCGGGAATGCTCCACAATGATCAAGCATCAAAACCAATTCTCAGCTACAGTGACTAGACTACGAGTCACGGTCAAGTAACACTCATAGAGAAAGTAGCACAATTACCACAGCATGAGTATGATAAGAAGTCATGGTCTAATCGTAGTCTACCCAAATTATCACAAAAATCACAGCTTCCACTGCAAACAAGCATCCATCAAGACTACAAAGATCTTGAACCACCCCCAAACGGGTGGGGCAACCCAAAGTATCCAATCAACATGTTTGTTCTTCATGATCTAACGCCTGCAGGTATAGATGCACATCAAGCAACATATGGTTCGAATTATAAAATCTGCATAGGTGTGAATTAATTACAAATTTATCATGGACATCAGCTGCTAGACTTCAGAATTTTACTACAGCTGTGACATGAAATTACCTATGGATGAGTAGAATGGTGGATTGAAATTGTACCCATGACACCTTATGGAAATGGGAAAGAGACGTGTTCAAGTGGTGTGAGGAAAGCAACAAAACCCAAATACACCGGATAAAGGCTTTGATGATAGCCACATGTCAGTTAACAGCTAGCAATCAAACAACTGAACACACACCGTACAAATCGCCAACAAACTAAAGATCTTACACTGCATCTTTTCTGAATATTTTCATAAATGCCCACTATAAATGTATTAATAAATGCCCATTAAAATAGATAAAGTTGCCATTTCAATGTATTTTCTGTAAGTGAAATTCATTCATTCATGGAACAGCTAAAAAATCCAGTTGCATACCTTTAAATGTTCAAGCTTTTCTATAACTCCTTTGTATGTTCCAGGACAACTGACCATGCTTGATTTGTGTTTAGTGAAACCACGAACATGCATTTCATATATGAAGAGGTCCCTTTGTGGAAGCTTTAAGGGCACGTCTCCTTCCCAATCGAACTGCAATAGCAACCAAAAATCATAAACAGAGAAATAAAGCAATTAATTTTATAGTCAAAACATAAGATTAAAGTTCATGTACATTAGGTTTAGAAATTCTCCCCACTCTCACATTATTTTTAAGAAAAAATTGTTTCACACGCCAGGAGTGTGGGAACACACAAGTGTGCACCCAAACAAGCTTAGGTACGAGGGCTATTTTCGTGAATTGAAACAAAATTAAAAATACAGTCAAACCATACTTTCTATGCATTAGTTAAATAAAAAAGATAAAACTAATTAAGAAATGATCGTTGAAATAGAAAGAGAATAAATAACATTTCCAACCCTAATTTATTGGGAAGGGGGTGTCAGAACCTAAAACTATTTGACCATACATAACCAGGGTATGTAACCAACATGATGTTTTCGTTCAGACTCAGGTAGACAGTTTCTATAGGGCGTAAGCCTCCCAAAAGGTATCGTTGAACTTAAACAGACCAAGCATAATAGTTAGCATGTACTTTGTGGTTTGCAAGTAACAGGTCTGATTCCAAGGGAGATGCTGATCTGACACTGTTATGAACATTAATTTAAGATTTCAACTGCATTTCCTATATCTATGGTTTCGTAGCACATAAGTGAGTTTCATTCAATAAAATTCATTAACCAAACCAAAATTTGTTTCTTCTGCTTGGATGTTTTCTCTTGAAAATCCTCCATTTTAATAAATCTTGAAAATAATTTTCCCACCTATCCAAACTTTCACTATCTTTTACTAAACTTCTTTCATCTGCCTCCTCAATGCATTTGACATGATTAGCGTCTTTACATTTCTTGTTTCCCATTTTTGTTTTTTTCTTCTTCCTTTGTTCCTAATTTCTGATAGATATTATCCAAGGCCTTATATTTAGCTTTGGCTACTACTATTTTTGCTCATTTTTTGACAATGTGTACATCAACATATTTTCTTTGATTCCTTTAATATCTTCTTTTTTAACTCTCTTTAATCAAGCATCCTAAAGCTTTAACCACTATAATAAAAAGAAAAGGTAATATAGGATCTCCAAATCTTTGCCCATTAGGGTCATCACCCCGATGCATAATGTTCATCCTACCAAGTAGCTCTGCAAGCCTCACCAAATAATATCTCTAGGCACTCTATCATATGCTTTTTCCAAATCAATGAAGATCATATGTAGATTTTTTCTATGATTTCTAAATTTCTCCATTAGTTGTCATATCAAAAAAATAGCCTTTATAGTATATCTCCCTGGCATAAACCCAAATTGGTTTTTTAAGACTATTGAATCAAGTCTAAGACACAACACTAAACAATAAAGCAATAACATAACATTTTTTAAGCACTGAATACCAAATGATCGAAAAATCCAAAAAATATGTCATATCATCATCATCATCCTAACCTTATCCCAACTACATCAAGTCAGCTATGTGAATTCTTTACTACCATTCACTTGTATTAAGAGCCAAGTGTGCCCAAGAGGAGGAACATGCGGGTCTGGGTGGAGCGGTTGCAGCAACAGGAGGACAAGCTCCAGTTGGAGCTAGAAAGATTGAGACATAAGGAGGAGTTTTAGCAAGAACCGAAATGGCTAAGGGAAGTGACAAGGGCAGAACGGATGCGGCAAGATTTCACGGATGCAACAACTAGGCAAGAGATGGAAGAGGAGTTGCAACAACAAATTTGAGAAGAGCTCCTGGAGGAAGCCAAGCTCCAGGAGGAGCAAAAGAGGGAGGCACCACGGCAACACAATGAAGAGGAACAGAAGGAGGCAAAGATCCAAGCGCGCCTAGATCGAGCACATGAGGATCGCATGTGCGCATGGCTGGAGGAGGGGAAATGCCCCTACATGATCTTGAACATCAAACATACCACATTGTGGGCCACAGTCCAACGCCATATCCAGCATGAGAGCCAAAAGCTGCATTCGGATGAGAAGGGGAATGCTGAGGAGCGAGTGAGGAAGGAAGCAAGCTATAAAGAATTTTAGCAGGCAATGGTCTTTGTGGCCACAAAGCGTTATCAGGTTGTGTTGGATACCCTCCATAGCCAGGACATGCACTGTTGTCGATGCTTGACGCTCCCTTTGCATCTTTAGGTGGTTTGTTGAGGAGGTTTTTGTTTGGGTTTGGCCTAGGTGCAAAGTTTTGGGAGGGTTTTGATTTTGTCGTTTCCTGTCACTATTGTTTTGTCCTAAATTCTTGGAGGGAATTTTGATGGGTGGGGGGAAGGGGGGAATCATTACCCCCATTTTTGGGATGGGGGGAGATGCTCTCTCCCCTCTTTTGATATTCTTGTGATGTACATATTTTGTTTTATTTAATTTTACGCCCGAAGTTTTTCCATAAAAAAAAAGAGCCAAGCAAGCATTAACTACCAAATCTTGGATATCCTTTTTTATACTTGCAAACCAAGTATGTTCAAGTTTACCTCTTTGTTACCTCACCTCAACTTTAATAAAGTGACCTCTTCTAACAAGTGTATTCTCTAAGCTTCTTGGTACACAACCAACCATCTAAGACAATGTTCCTTTATCTTCTCATCTATGGTTACCATCCCCATAATTCCTTGAATAAGAGAGTTGATGTGATCTTTCTTAGTAACACCCAACGTCCACTAAAGCATCCACATCTATACAACATGTACATGTTGAGCCTAATGTTTTTTGATAGCTTCGCATTTTACACCATACATGATCATAGGCCTAATAGCAGTTTTGTAGAACTTTCCTTTCAACTTAGCAAGATTCTTCTATCACAAAACATAAATTAGCTTCTCTCTATTTCATCAATATTGCTTTAATTTTTTGTTTGTTGAATCATTGCTAATCTCCCTATCCATTTAAACAAGTAATCTCAAGAATTTGAATTGCTTACATTGAGTAACCTCTTGATTCTGAATTATAATCTTCATTTGTTAATTACTTTCTATTTCACTAAAAATGCACTCCATGTATTCCATTTCACTTCTACCGATCCTCAACCCCTTCAATTCTAGGGTACTTCTCTGAGTCTCCATTTTCATAATCAAGGCTTCCTTGGATTTATCCACCAATACAATATCATCTACAAAAAGTATACACTAAGGGATAGCATCTTGAATTTTTTTAGTAAGCTCATCCATGACAATGGCAAACAAATAAGGTTCACATCATATCCTTGGTGTAACCCTACCTTCAAAGGGAAGTCTACAATCTCTCCATAGACAATGCAAACTCAAATGGCTCTTTCATATCCACCAAATAATCCCCAAGGGAACTCTACCATATGCTTTCTCCAAATCAATGAAAATGATATGTAAGTTCCTCTTCTTACATCTAAATTTCATCATGAATTGTGTTAACAAGAAAATTGCTTCCATAGGAAAATTATGTAAAAGGGCATCCAAAAATCTCCATGAAACAACATCATAAGGATTATCACCTAGAACATCAATGCTCATCCTACCAAGCAGCTTCTCAAGAGGATCAATGGATAAGAGAGAGCCTAACCTCTTCAAGTGGCTATAACCAAGCTCAAATCCATGAGACAACATCATAAGCTTTGTTTAAAGCAAATTTGAGCCCAAATAAACTTATAGGTCTGAACATTGCACAAGCTTATAACTTTAACATCAGAGATTGCTAAAACACTTTGCTCCTTCATAATTAAAGTATTCCATATAGAAATAAGAGAGTTTAGTAAATATCAAAATCTCCAAAATTCATGTACCGTATCTTCTATACCCTTACCAACAACATTCTAATACTTTTGATAAGTATCCCCTGAGAAACCATCAAGAGCTGCTCCTTTAGTAATTTCCATTGTGAAAACAGCTTTTCTAATTTCTTCATCAATTACAACATTATTCAAAAATGTAAGGATGTATTATCAACCTTTATAAGTTTAGACTCACCACTATCAAGTACTTTGCTTAATAATCCTTGATTTGGCGCCTCTAAAGCTCAAAATAAATCTTTTGAGAATTAAACTATAATTTTAATGATTTATTAAAGCAGGCTCATAATTCATAAGTGTTTGTCGTATCAAGGAGCTATTAGAGCAAAATCACAATGCAGTCTGCCCATGCATATATAATTGTGTGTGTCTACTCCTGAAATGTCCTCTTATAAATTTACAAATATAGCCTAATTACCTTCCAATTCAGAACTCTTATGATGGATGTTCTAAAAGGTATAGCTGTCAGAATTTATTGGATCTAGCATGTGCTCAAAAATTAAATAAATCTTTTCAAATACACAATGGAGATTAAAATAAAACCAACCATCAGTTCATCTAAAATAGAATATATAGCAACATGCTAACAAAGACCAGGGAAAACTAGCTCACAGGTCAGAAAAATGAAAAGTTGGTAATGTACGAGGACCATCTGAAATGAGTTACCTTCACCTTCAGAAGTCCAATGAAAAGGGGAAAAATTGGGGTTCAGCATAGTGAAGCGAACCAACCTCATAGTCAAAGTTTTGGACCTAATACAATTAAACATAGTTAGGGCCATCAATCCAACCTTTTTCATGGGCCTATCTTATTCTCTTGTATGTTCATTGGCCATCACAATAGGAAGTTGTATCTGTTAAGGACTAGATACCAGGTTTTGGACATGTTTACGAAATTTGAAACTCGTAATATCAAGAAAGGAATGAAAGTTAATATGTTGGTATTTATGGGGATTACTCCCTTTTATGTTATTGTTTTAAAAGTCTGATTAATCTTTGTGGTGCTAATGGGTGTTACCTTCTAGTTAATAGTGTTAACATTCTTTAATTACTCATAATTACTTTCAACAGTCCATTTATTATTATTAAGGTTCATTTCACGGTCCTTCAAAAATTTTCCAATTTCAAGTAATTTGTGAAGGATCATGTAATCAGATGAGAAGCAATGAATGTATTCATGTATTGGTTGTTTTACTTTTTATTATTTAAAATTACATAGGGTAATGTTCATTTTATACTTGGAGTGGCTCATTGTGGACATTATCAGGAATTTGTTGTTTGAATTCTTTGCATTCATGCAAAAACCGAGTTCGCAAACACATTTTCTATGCTACATTTTTTACCAGATACAGGCCCCAAAAAAGGATGTAGGAAGTCACTTAAAACCACCAGACTCAATAAAAAGAATGTAAGAAGTTATTTTAAACCACTTAATAGTGAATATGGCAAATTTTGACATCTTACATGATTTACTACAGTTGTTATAGCAATTACACGAAAGAATTGGAAAGCATTTGAATAAAAAGTGGATAATTTCGTAAAAATTTTATGCATTTTAAAAAGCAGATAAATTATAATTAAATTATGATATATTGATCATGATTAACAACTCAAATTTGCTAGGTACCATTCCAAAGAAAAAACTAGGAAGTTGGGCAAAATAAAACAGTTTCGCTGCAGTGTCACATGCAGGATTTAGACGAAGGTATTGTACAATAAACCATTTGTTTACTCATACACAACATTAAACAAACAAAAGCAAAAACATTTATATGCTTTATTGACTTTTCTAAGCCATCTGATTCAATTATGATGTAAAAAAATATGGAAAAAGCATACCAAACTTAAGTCAGTTTTAAAACAATATCGGTGTAATGCATAGCTTCTCCTTTCACTAACATTGATCAGCATTATTATTGAGGAGCTACAAGAGTGGATTAAATAAGTAACTTACAATTTATGCTATTAAAGTAAATCAATCATAGACATAACTTCTAATCTTTGCACACGATGTAACATTAGTTGCAAATTCAAAAAAAAGGTTAGAAGCAATGTTACGCCAACTGACAAATTTTTATAAACATGCAAGTATAACGTTGTATGTTGACAAAACAAAAAAATTAATTTGTGGGACCAACAAGAGACATTATAATTTCTAACTAAAGAAAAAACAACTTGAAATTGTAAATGCATACAGATATTTGGGACTATAACAATCCCAATATTATAAGAAGAAACATTATGTGTCATAATGAATTTGAAAAGGCTGGGAAGTTTTACTCATTAAAGAAAAGATGTATATATCATAGTATTTTAACTTGGATAATTTGACAAGATCTATTTCAAATGATTATGCAACCCACGGTACTCTATGGATGTGTAGTGTGGCATTCCATTCTTGATCAGAAATTTTGGAAGAAGATTTTAAAAAACAAATTAAAAGATAGCTTTTGTTGGATGAATTCAAGGTCAAAAACTCAAATCCAGCATGCAATACCTCTATTAGAACATAATATTTTACCATTAGAAGTTAGGGCAATGTATCGATTCCTAACATTCTATCTAAACAATAGAAATTAAAAATAAGATCTCAGGAGAGATTATTCAAAAACCTAAACAAGGATGGTATCATGAAGTAAAAGAGTGCATATAATATGAGGTATTGAAAATCCAAAAGCCATAACAAATTCAGAACAAACACAGAAAATTGTTAAAGACATGGTATTGGAGAGATGGCAAAACCAAACACAAACCAAATAAAGCTTCAATTTTGGCATGTATGACAATGTGGAATACCTGCATACAATTATTCCTGTATCCATGTGAATCCTAATTAACAGAGTTAAAATAGGATCGCTTCACCTTCGATTTAAAACTAAAAGATGAATAGAATATGTCCATTGTATCTCCTACAAGTGGTCAAGGATGAGCAACATATATTATTGAAATGTTATGGTATCAATTTCTTTAAAAGAATGTGGCAGATCTCAAGTAAAACTTTCTACAAGTTATTTACGCTGCCAATGTTTGTTCCCCATCGTTATATGGAATAAGTATTCAAACTAAATTAAAGTTGGACACATCTGTTATACTTATGATTCATTGCTCTCAACGTATTTTGTGCATACTTATGATTCATTGCTCTTAATGTATTTTGTGCATACTACTTTGTTAGGCAGATCCGTTTGTAATTAAACTATAATTTCAATTTCAGTTTCATAATTTTTACAAATAACTTCTATATTATCCTTTATTAGAATCATTCCTAGTTTACCTAAAATCCCCACAAAATACAGAAACCATTTCATTCTTTCTTTTATCAGTGTTTTAACATTGCAGTTCATTGTTGATACATTCTATAGGTTGTGGTCTTTTCTTAGGCCAAGTATTAATAGAATCCTTTAAAGCTTTTCCAATGGTTTTTATGTTATAGTCATTTAACTTAACGATATGGTTCAGATGTCTGGCATCATTTTTTCGCACTTTTCGTTAGACTGTTAGAGTCCTGAACACGAGGTTTTTAAGGTGCCTACATTAGACTGTTAACGATGAATAGAGTTAGCACCCAGAAACCTATCTGTATGGGTTTTCTTCATAAAGAATCTGCAAGAACAACTTAAAGTATCATCCTTGACCTTTGTAATATTAACATCCAAAATGTGCAGGGAGCTGTTACACTTTTTTCAATTACAACTGAGATATTGTTATCACCGTTATTTAGGTATCAAAAACACTTGTCTAATTAATTCTCTGCATATTGCCAAATACATTTTATGTCATCAATATATCTGGTCCAAAGTTTTAAGCTTCAGTCTATATGATTTTAATGATTTACTTTCAAAATCTTCCATATCTAGATTAGCTGCAATAGAGGAGAGAGGAGATTCCATAGAAACTCCTTAAATTTGCTCAAAGAAGACATCCCTATATTTGAAATAAATAGTTTCAAAATACAACTTGAATAGAAAGGTTATTTCCATGTTAATTTTTTTATTCATTACACTGATAAATCCATCTAATAGACTCAGGGTAAAACAACTTCTTCTATTCTTATAAACTTGTGGAATTCTGCAGAAATTCCATCATGAGTCATAAGAAGACAATTCTTGAACCTCAATAGAAAATTGTAGTAAATTGGCACAGAAGGACAATTCTAAAGGTAAGCATGCTCCACTCCACAAATCGATCAAACCACTACAAAGCTCAAGTTGTGATGAAAGCATTCACTCAACAAACTGGCATTGATTTTATAGAAATATCTGCCCCAGCAGTAAAGCAAAGTATCCTTCTGTTTGCATATTCATCTCATCTTTAACTCATGCTTCTTTAACTCATGCTTAAAGGTGAAGCTTGAGCAGCCTGACCCTGAGTCTAAGACTGCCTTCTTACATGTAAGTTTGGATAAGAAGATTTCCATGTTAAAGGGTTCAGAACCAGTTTTGAGGTTAAGATTCCTGTATAACCTGAAGCATGATCTCAAACAATGGTATAGCAAGTTTGATCCTTTCATTAGAGAGAATGAGCACTCGCATTCATGATTCCATTCATCATCATCATCCTAGCCTTGTCCCAACAAAATGGGGTCAGCTACATAAGTTATTTATCGTTGTTTGCCTCTATAAAGAGCTAGATCTTTGTTTATTTGCAGTTTCTTCAAGTCATCTTCAATCATTTTTTTCTGTCTTGCTTTCCTGGAACAGTGATGTAGCAACCTTTGTTTATAGGAGCGTGACTTTCATGATTCCATTGATGTTACAATTATCACTCTTATACAAGCATATCTTGAGCATTAACATTGTGACATAAAAGCATGAGGCTACCAAGGCTTGAATAGAGTGAGAATGTTGGAAGACTTGAAAGAGTTTGGATGCAAGATAATTCTTCACTATTTACTGCTTTAACAACACATTTTCAAATTCCGATGGTTACCTTGTTCCAAACAAGGGAAGGCACAAGTGCAATATTGCTAGTCTGCTGTACTCTATAATATGTTCAAGACCTGATATTACCCATCCAATAGCAGCTGTTTATAGATTCATTAACAATCCGGTTAACAAGCATTCGTATGCACTTAAGTGAATTTAAAGGTACATGAAAGGGACCCAAAACTATACACTATGTTGTGACTTGAATATTATTGATATCTACATGCATATAAATGCTGATAGGGCTCATTGTTGGTCTAACAGGAGTTCCAGCCCTAGTTACATCTTTATAATTGGTGTCCACGCTGTGAGTTGGATGTCGCAACTGAAGAGGATTCCGGTGTTGTCCTCCCCCACAAGAACAGTGCTTCCCCTTGGAAAAACTCTGCTGCATGCAATCCGAATCATGTCCATGGTCTCCCGTTAAAAGCAAGTTTTTTCAAGCAAATGCTATATATAAACATGATAAAAAAAACTTGCTCTAACTTGCCTTTAATTGGGAGAAATGATGAAGATGTGCAAAGCCCTATCCCTTGACGTTATGTTTTCTTTTCAAATTCTATGATTAATTGTGTCTTTATTTTGAACACCAGCATTTCTAGAATATGATTTGTGAACCTTGTAAAAGATTTTTCTAGTGTGATTTACTAATCTTGAGGTTTTGTGAGCCCATTGTGTAAGAATATTTTCAGACATTTTCTAAAATTCTGAAAATATTAAAAATATGGGGTTCTTGAGGAACGTTGCTCCTGCTAAATTTTATGGTCTTTATGGTCTTGGCTGTCCTGCCTAATCAAATTTTATGACACATAAAAATGTGCTAAGTACAAGCATAGACAATAGTACTGCAAATTTGTTGATGGCTACTTTTGCATGCAGTCAAAATAATTAAACAGTTTACATCATGGTACAAGATACCCACCTCGGAGAACATGTTCCAGGATTTAAAAAAAGCAAAATGCATAAAATGGGAAGAACAAAAAAGAAAGAAAGATATTGGGAAACCAATGAGAGAAAGACTGTAAAAAACATAACTTATCTAGTCAACACCATATTGTTGAGACAAGTCTAGGGTGGTGATGATGATAATGAAATGCATAAAATAAAACATGATGCACCTTACACTTCATGAATTGAATGTAATATTTTAAATATATAGATAAATCAATCCTAGACTGGACAATTGAGTCCATACCTCTTCTTCTGGGGTAGGTACCATACCAGCCATTTGAGTCCAGCAACTGCCTTCAGGACCTAATGCACCATATTCTTCTCTGCTAATAACAGCCTGAAGCATTCAACAAATATGCAAACTTAGTGTATAACTGCTTCACTTTTATTCCTTGGAAAAGGTGGAACCAGATAAATATGATTACAGTTCACATGCTTTTAAATATTATTAATTAAGCATTTCCTCCAGTTCAAAAATAGCATTACAGTTCACATTGAAAATTACGTATATTGATGAAGAAACATTGTGAGTAATAGATATTCGTACCTACCTTAGCATAAGGATCTAACAAAATACACGACTGATCATATCTCTGCCCTTCTTCAGGGAAAAAACACCCATCGACTTCATAGCCATATAACATGTGTTCGAAGGTTCCTGGAAGAAATGCGTGCCATACATCTCCGGTTTTATTCAGGTGGGGATCAAAGGGTATTCTTTTTGTTACTTGACCCTGTCAAAAACACATTCAGATTTTAGAATTTTGTATATTTTTTTTTAAAAAAAGCCTTGCACATTTTTTCTTCCCATGATAAGATTACTTATCATTCTTGAATAAATCCTAACCTGGCTGCTACGGAAAAATAGTTCATTATTATGACACCCACATCATTAATTCGACCAATGCATACGTTATTGCGACAGTAGATCGCAATGAACTGGAAACTACCTACTGACACAAACGGTACTACCAAATTGTAAACGTAGTGAACCTTAAAAAGTGTCAAACGGTAAAACAAAACCTCGTGAAGGCACGCCTAGATTTTTTCATTTATGAAGAAACAATGATGGAAAAAGCGTTGAATCCAATTAAAAAGGATAAACAATGGAGAGGGTCAGGGAAATAACCTACATACTTTATCAATAAAGAAAACAAGATACAGTAAATTTGACACACCGTTGCTAGTCAAAAAGTTCCAGTTGCAATTAGCTTAACCCTCTGCTACAGGAATGATATGCAGCCCAAGCCAAGGTGCTCCATTTTACCAAACGATAAATACATGTATACAGTAGAAACAAAACGACTTAACCGTGTACCTTAGTAGCCAAAATTCATTATCACGCCCAATTAACTCCAATTTCACAACTTTATTCTGCAAGACTTATCTATGTTTTAAGGAAGGCAATCGACTGAGGCTGTACGCATAAGCGAAATGAACACAGTCGAATGAACAAGAGATGCTCGCAGAGGAAACCGTCGGAAAACCCCTTGCAAAACCTTAGGACCCACTACTTTCGAATAATCAATTGCAAATTGTCCTTCACAAAATGCACATGTTTGATTATTAATGCATAAACCTTTGCATAAAATCAATAACCGTTAACAAGGCTTTTGCACACGGAAGAACAAACTTTAACTTACCTTCTGCAAGTCGGAGAGAGTGAAGAGGCATAGCGTGACGGATGTCGCGCCGCTGGAATGAATGGCGAAATTGACGCCGCTTTTGTAAGCGGTGGCGCCGAACGGAAAAGGACTGCCTCTGGTGACGCCCTGCTGCGCCCTCGCGGACATGGCGATCTCTGCAGCTTCATCCCTGCTCACCTCCGCTCCCGTAGTTGTTGCTGTTGTTGACGACGTTGGCGCTGTCGCTCGCCCTTCGCCGATCTGTGCAACGCAAATCCTCTTTCTTGTTCCGCATTTACGCGGAACGCCTCTGCAATTGCTCAAGCTCTCGTTGGTAAAAAAACACTTGCTGCTGCTCCTGCAAGTCCTCCAATTCTCGTGGAATTCCAACCGGCGCAGGGGCAGATTGAGCAGCGCGCCTTTCACCGATGACGCCATGAAGATCGTGTAGGGAAGAACTAGGAGGAAAGCTTGCAAATCTCGCTTATGAAATCGATGGAGCCAGTGCTGGATCGACACGAAACGATGCAATGCGATGCGAACGAGAACCAGAGGAAAGGAAATGAGCCGAGAACTTTAGCTGATACGAGAGCGACGGAAATCGAATCCCGAGGAAAACCGCTGGCGAAGCCAGGAAGAATCAGCACTTGGCAGTTGGTGCAGAACAATTGGACGAAAGGTGGTAAGCATGCACGAACGAAATCTCTGTATCTCGTTGCCTACGTGTTCTGCCATGAGTTGCAATTTCGGAATTCACCTTTATTTCATTAACATTAACACCTTTCCCAAAAGATAATCTTTGAATTCCTGTAGAAATGTTATGAAACGCTAATTCAAGAACACTAGAGTTATCTTGTATAGTTGAGGGAGCCTTTTGATTAAAAATGTCATCAAAGAACGGTTGAATAGTAGATAAAGAAAAATCCTAATAATGTTGTTGTTTGTCTTAGAATAAATTCCAAAAGCTCTTTGGATTTGAGAGAAGCTAACAATTCATTCTTTACTGATCTTCTTTACTGAACTTTCTTTTATTGAAACAAATAAGCTTTCTATAGTTTTTCAATATTGAAACATCAAAATGTAAAGCTATAACATCTTTATGAGCTATTAAACTGTCCACATCAAACCAAGATTTTATACAAGTAGTCTCTTCTTAATCAACACCTAAGCAGTTGTAGACAAAAGAACATTAGTCAAATTTACCTCATTTTCATTGTTGACCAAGATATTAGCCATTCTTGTTTGAAAATTTTAATGAAGGTATTATGTGAGATGACAAGTTCTGCATTTCTTGTAATGAATATGATAAATTAAAGCAAGAATAGTCAATTTCAGGTAATGATGAGGAGATTCTGGGAGTTTTTCTCCCATTTGAAAGTTTTTCATTGCATTTATATTATCATGCATAGATAAGAGAAGATCAATGCAAGAGTTACCTTGGTACCCAATAAAGGTGAAATGAGAGGAGGAAGGAGATTTGTTGATGCCAGTAAGGACTAAAAAATCAAAGAAATGATCTCATTCTAAGAAATAAATACCCCTTTTATTTGTATTATGATCAACAGATGATCTTTTGTAAACTAAATAAAGCTCTTCACTAAAGTTTAATTAAGAATTTCAAACAAGCCTTTGATATAACTTTGTCAAAGATGAGCATTAAAATATCTACAAAGAAAAACTTTGCCAAGCCTAAAAAATTCTACAACATCTTAACGTAGGTACTGAAAAGGATGCTCTAGTGAAAGATTAGCAAAATTGTATATAGAAGAATCCCTTAGAGCAAAGTAACAAAAAGTAATATAAATAACCTTTGAAATACCTTGAACTTGAACTCATGCTAGCCATCACCAAAGAACTACATGATGCTAGTACACAATCAGGCATAGCTTCTTCTAGGTTTCTAAGCTTCGATGAGAAATATTTTTATTCCATTAAAATTAGGTATTTCTCTAGAAAATCCCTTGCCAAAGGATGATCTCTACTCTCTATCCATCTATAAACTTTTATATTCAATTGATCACAAGCTAAGATGGAGAGCTTCATTAATAAACTTTTTCTTAGATGCTCTAGTGCTTCATCCTTGGCTCAATTAACCTCTTTGATACACCACATCTGTTTAATGAAGCTAATGAACTTTCTAAGTCTTTGTGGCTAAATATATTCTCTTAGAAGCTATGGGCAAATCACACTTCTCTTTGCATCTTTTAGCCATCCCTTTGAGATGTCTTACATTACTAAACTTCCAAAAGCCAAATTTTAAAGGAAAGACTTCTTTATATTTGTAATCATGTCTTAAAGGGCTTTTCAACATTGTTCTTTCCACTTGTAAAGCTACTAAGTATGGAGCTATGAATCTTATAAGTTTATATACCTACTGATGAGTGGCAAGGTACCCCTACACTTAACCATACGAATACAAGCATCTCACACGCGATCCGGTTGAACTCCAAGGACTAAGTGCTTACGCGCCTTAATGGAACACTTAAGGTTAATCAATCGTTGTCTTCCCAAACTTACTTGTATTGTCACGATTGTATGGTTAAGTAAGCTTGAGGTATATGATTTTTATATCTTTTATCCTTTTAATGTCTTATGCTAATAGGGGAAGGTGAAGAGAACTAAGTGACTAACTTTCCTTAACTATTCACTAACTAAGTTCTAATTATCCTAGCATCAGTATTTGTTTCCACTTGCCGCACACACCCTGAACCAATGCAACACTGCTGGGATTACCAAACGCTACTTGTCACTGGGTTACCAAGCATTACACACATGCTCGAAGCGGTCGTACTAAGTGCACTTAACTAGGAGAATCAAGGGTTAAGAGAGATTAATTATCTAGGAAAGCATTAAAACATTTAACAATAATTAATTTCTATTTAGCTTAGTCCACATGCTACAAGGTTTATCAAAAAGTTCGTCTTTATTGCTGAACACAAATGTGTGCTTAGGTGCAACTTGCTCGAATAAAGATCCGTACACTTTAAGACTCCTGCTGCGGGCACATGGAAATTATTTTAACTCTGGAATGGTAAAACAGCTATAGTTTGGCTAAGGGTCTAAGTCTAAGTGCCTAGAACAAGGAAAGTCGCCTCTTATTTATAGACATTGCGGCGGGTCGTGATATCGCGGCTTATCATACCCCCATGATTGAATGAAAACTTGTCCTCGAGTTCCTTACAAAATATTGGGAAGGTATGGGATTATTGACTTGAATGACACTAATGGTGAATGGGGTGACANTTCCTTGCATAACTGCTCTAGCACCAGTCCATTCCAAGTGTTCCCTCCAGACCTAATTCATTGGTGTATGATTGCCATCTGCACATACAACACAGTCTTAAATTAGCAAGGGTACATGAATCACAATGCAGTTGATAACTTGCCTTGGTGCAAGGTCCATTGGCTGAGTTGTGGTATGGCTGATGCGAATTTTGGAGATATAACACCAGTGACTACCCAAGGTGTAGGGGTTTAGAGAAAATCGAAAAAATTGGACCAGGACCCCCATAATTGAGAGCGAACCTCTGGTAGTGGGAGAATGGAAAAAGATAAGGAATAAGAAAGATGGAGAAAAAGAAACAACGACAACGTTGATAAAATGGATGTCAGGGATAGAAATGAACAAAATAAGTGCTAACTGTGAAAATGTTTAAGGGAAAGAAATCAATGGATGGACCAAATAGGAATGCCAATGAGTCCTTCCCAAAGCAGGCTCATGCCCTTAATGCCTTGAAAATTCCGCATTAAAAGAGTTTGTAGGCTCTAGAAATGCCATTTGGAAACAAGATTTAAAGTCTTAACCACAAGAGTTTACCAAAAATAAAACAATGCATCAACCAAAATATAGACTATTGATACAATCGACAATGAGGTGAAAAATGGAGAAAGAAGGATGGAAAGAAGAGAATGGAGTGGAGTCTTAAGAACAAGGTGGTGTACAGCCCCTTGTGTATTAATGGTTAATGTGATTTAGTAGATCTCATTCCAAATCCAACCTCAAACAATCCATATCCAGTGACTTCACATTAATACATTTGGCTAATCCATCCACCTGAAGTAACAAGAATGCTTCCGCCAAAGAGTCACCACCATTTTGATGAAATGAAAAAGGAGAAAGTAGAGAGCGAGAAGGGACCTTAGTTAGAGGGAACATGTTTATTTAGTTCCATAACCAGTGCTTGTAGCCTAGATGATTATTTTGCCTAAGGGGTGTGCTTTGAATTCTTACTTTTCACTTTTCACTTGTGTGTGTGTGTGTGTGTGTGTGTTTTTTTTTTTTTTACGTGAGAACCACACCGTGCAAAGACTTATTATTTTTATTAGCTCAGTTTCCTGATAATGAAGCAGCATCGGAATGGTAAGGAAAACTCAAGAAGAAAACATCCAAGCACCCAAGAGAATGGCTAGCACAAATCCATCAAATCCCCTTGAAGTCACACCCTTTTCAATCCTTGAGTCCTTCCTTAGTTTGAGAAATGCCCAGTCACCAATTCGTTGATAGTTCTATTATTAGGAAAGGGACTGTACAATTCCAAGCTAAGAGAGACCATAGAAATTCATGGATGCATGGATGACGTGGACTCATTGCCTATTATATCAAAAGAACCATACCTTAGTATTAACATTATAACTCAAAGGTAAAATCCAAACATTAACAATTAAAGGAATACAGTTCATACCATCTTTAGGAGCACTTATTAGGTGACAAACTTAACAAAATAAATAGACACATAAATAAACAAAAAAGTATGAACGATGTTGTAAAAAAAAAACAAGAAAAGTTAAAGAAATTTGTAAAACAAAAATGTGTAAAACAAAAACTTAAAAAGGAATTGAGGGCCTTGATTGATCAGCATAGGTGGCCATCTCCCCCATGACTGAATTGAAAGAAGGAGATCTAAAATAATGAGCGAGGTCATCCTCTCTCCGATGTACTATGTGCATTGACCGTTATAGATTCATGATAAGGTTTGGTCTATTGCACATCGACTAGCATTCTCTTATCGGAGCATTTGTTTGAATTTTTTAGGAGTTTCGAACTTCCCCAATTGATGTTTTCAGGTTAAGGGTTGGAAGTTGGTGACACTCTTTCTCCAGTGCATCTATGCCTTCTATGTGGGCACAAGTTAGTCCCCCAGTTAGTTCCATGCACGTTGGTGAGTTACTCTCTTGATTATCTGCCAACCACTAGGTGTCTTCTTGTTGTGTGGTTGCTACATACAGGCATTTTTGTATGTTAACTTCTTGGGCATACCGGTTGCATGTAGGCAATGCTAAACATTCCTATGCCTAATCACCCCCTGTATCACTGTATGTGATGCATGGAACTTTCTTCTTCTCGATCTTCCCAAAAGTGTTTTCCTTAGATATTTACAGGGAAAGATCGCAGATTCCTAGGCATGCGTTTATGGTACTTAGCCATGCCCTCCCCATTATTATTGGGAAGTCCCCTTTTGTCATTGTTTACTTGTATCACTAGGAAATCAGCTGGGTATGACTAACCACACACAATGGTAACGATATCCTCCACCAGTCCCAAGGGAATAGTGATGGATTGGTTAGCCATCTCTAAGCGAATATTGCTCTTCTTTAGTGGAGGTAGGTTCCAGGCTTTATACATCTCTTGTGATATTAAGTTGAATCCGGAACTTGAGTCTAGAAGAGCTTTACATGGTTCATTCCTAGTGACTTGAAGATAGATTAAAGGACTTCCAGGATCAGAGAATTTCCTAGGAAGGTGGCCCTCCTTAATCTAGTCAGTTACGACATGTGTTAACATAACCGTGTGTGTTGAGCTCTTTTTTTAATTTGAAGGGAGTTTCAAAGCCTTATTTGATGAAGAAGCATTCAGAGGCTCAACTGCTTGTGGTTGTGAGAGCTTGGTTGGACTGCTAGTTCTGAAGAAAGGTCTTCTCTTTGTACGGTTGTCAGAACCAGCAGCGAGTTGAAGATTCACAGCTCTCGTAGCAGTGCGTTGCTATGGTTGATGTGAGAGTTGCAAATGGATTCGGAGGATGGTATGTCTGTGGGTTGTCTCTCCTAGGAGAAGGAGTCCTATAATACTCCCGAGCTTGGTAGTGATGTTGTGGTGTCACATGACCAACAGAGTCATGTGGAGAGATTGGCTGCTACATGTAATAGCCATATAGATCTGGTTGTTGGTAAAGGTATTATTGCCTTGGTGATGGCATCCCCCATGACTATGGGTACTACCATTGCTGGTGTTGCTCAATAGGTTGTGGCAGGATTCCACTTGGGTAATATGTTAAAGGTTGGTGGAACTGCCTTGGGTTACCTTGGGGATAAGGTAACCATTGGGGTGCTTGTCATTTGTTAAGTCATGGGTTGAGTGCATACACCCTAGACTCTTGTAGGTGTGAGATTATTTGACAACATCCTTTAGGATGGTTGTATTAGCATATCTCACATCCACCGTCATTGTCTGTATCAAAATCCACAACCTCTTCGGTGACGGCCATTTTACCCTTACCTTTGTTACGTGCATGATCCATGTACCTCTTTTTCTTTTTATCATAATCACTACCTCGCTCCTTAGACTCCTCTACGATTTTGAGAATGGTTTCAAATCTACTATCTAAGGAGTCCCACATTTGGTCTACCTTCACCAACACTTCTGTTGTTAATTTTTGGAGTGGCAAGGTTTTCCTATTCACCATCTCTTCAAGTGGTGACTCTTCCTCTTCCTCACAGAATCTCACTTCCCTTTTTCAGAGGGAAGGATCG
>MNCI01006201.1:866-25948 GCA_015680685.1 Gnetum montanum
TAGCATAGAAGATAAGCCGAAAATACCAAAAAAATCACATACCTCAGACTTGCTTAACCATACACCGTGACACTTACAAGCAAGCCTGGGAAGACAACGAACGATTAACCCCAAGTGTTTCTTGTGGCGTTAAGACATTTAGTCTATGGAGTTCGACCGGATCGCACGTGTACGCTCATTTCGTATGGTTGAGTGTAGGGGTACCTCGCCACTCATCAAAAGATATAAAAGAATAGAAAAATGTATAAAGAACTTGAAAGATATTAAAGAATGAAGAACATACAAATAATTTAGAAAAGTAGGATAAAAATTGTAAATCAAAAAATTATAAAACAAAAATGTTAAAATGTACTTATTAATTTTAATGTTAAAAGGTAGGATACATCTCCTAGGACTAAACTCATGGGTAAGTGTTTAGAAAATGAATCGTATATCCTTAGGATCAAACACTAGTTTTCTTGCTTATCCTCCTTAATGATTTATATTTTCATTTATTATCCCATGTAACATTGATGATGACTATATTTTGGTCATTTGAAGATACATATCTTATTGAACTTTATGCTCTTTTCATTTTATAGGATCCAAATATGTTTTCCTTTTTATTCTTGATTTGAGTTTTTGAGTCTCCATGTTTACTACTTGTTGTTGGTCTATGATCATGATTTAGGATATCCTTCTTTAAGTTCTCTATTCAGGTCATTTTCTTGGGGTAGGATTTGATAAGTGGGTTGGATCTTTTGATGCATGTTTTGGACAGTTTTATACTTTCATTTATTAACTATGAGATTCCTTTTTGATTTAGTGGATATTATTGTTTTTTGCATATATACTTATTTCTTGATTTTGTTTTGGGCTAGTATATGAATCATGTTGACATTCTAAACTTTTAGTTCATAACTATACCCTCCTTCATCATACATAATGCATGGAATTCTTGCATTTGTATGGCTTTGTGCTCTTCTTCCTTAGAAAATTCCAAGGATAAGTATCTCATTCTTATCTTACCATTAGTTAGGCTAAGCCATGCTCTCCTCATAATGATAGGACAATCCCTATAATCATTCTTTATATCAATCACAAAAGAATCTTCTGGATAAGACCACAAATTGATAGTGGTCACCACATCTTCTACGTATCTTAAAGAAATGGTGACTGATTGATTTGGAAGCTCTAATCTTATGTTGTACTTCTTTAATGATGGTAGGTTCCATGCCTTGTATGTTTTTTGGGATATCAAAATGATTAGAACCTTAGTCTAGTAGAGCTTTACATGGTAAATATTAATTTGCAAAAAAATTAGAGGGTTTCTAAGATCTATTCTTTTCTTAGAAAGAGTTCCTACTTTTATCCAATTTGATACTATATGAGTTAACATGATAGGTGTAAGATTTTTATTTGATTATCATTGAAGCATGGTGGTTGTAGAAGGATTTTTTGTAGAATGAATAAGGTTGGATGAAGCTCCTACTCTAGCAACCTTCTCTAAGCTTCTTTGAAAGAAAGAACATCTCCTAGTTTTGCATTTAGCATTGTTGGTATTACCCTCTCTTTGTATATTACCCTAGTAGAACTTTTTTGCTATAGTTATGATGGTAATTTCCCTTGCCTCACTAAGGTAGTACTAGTGTCAAAGGATTGGAAACTTGATAAGAATTACCTACGCTGATTGAGACATATACATTTGTGACTCCATGCATGGGGTTGTAGGTTTATGATACTCAGTTGGATAGTAGGGAGAGGTAGTTTGGATAGAACTATTACTAGTAGATATAGGATGCTAGACATAGTTGGCTCAGCGGTGGCAACCCCCATAACTATGGTTATTATCACTATTGTTGGCATTGCTCTTGCAGTTGAGGATAACCCCTTCTTGGATAATATAATTTTTTATATCATTAATTGAAATTACCTTGTGGGTAAGATATTCATATAGGCATTTTCTTTTTAAAATTTTTTGAATTGAGTATGTATATCCTAGACTCTTATAACTAGGTCATAAAAAGACAACATCACTTAGGATGTTCATACTAGTACATATTACAATCATTTTCATATTCAGAGATTGAGTCCATAACCTCCCCTACTACAATAAGTTTTCCTTTTTTCTTATAGTTTTCATGTCTATTATCCCTTTTCATTTTTCTATTCTTATTTCTATTGAATACTTGTTTAGTTTTTTCCTATAGTATCTTAAGTATTTTTATAAACTTTTCATCCACAAAATCCCATATTTTTTGTACCTTTGTTACAATATCATTTATAAATTTTTGAATAAGCAAAGTCTTCACTAAATTATGTCTTTTGGTGTATCTTCTTCTTGTGTCTCCCAAACCCTCACATCTCTTTTTCTAATAGTAGGGTCTCTATTGTATTCTTTGGCTAATAATTCCCCTTCTTTCTTTGTCACTTGATCCAATAACCTCTAAATTTGATGAGCTATCATCTCTAATAACCTTCCTTTGACATAATTTATCAATGATGTATCATAGTTGTTCCCTTTGAAAAAGTCCATGGCCTAGGCATCTATGTAATAGTGAATAGTACCTACCCATTGTTGCATCATGGGATTTATGTATCCCTTATTTTCATCATTGGATTTATTTTTGAAGGTTTAACACTCTCAAATAATTTTAATATTTTTTTAGTAAAGAGCTCTAGCATGGTACTTCATCTTCTAATTGATTTTGGTTCTAAAGATCAATATGCCTGGAAATAACTTTAATTTCTACTAATCTTTCTCTATGTTTTGTAGGGTATAGGCATCATGGAAAGTTTAAATGTGATGTTGTAGATCTACATTATATCCTTGTTTAAAATTTAGAATATTATTCATATTAAGTCGATTGATACGACTATCCCTTAAATGCCTAGTAGGTATGCTGCTTCCTTGACATTGATCATGCTTTAGGTGGCTAGTAGGAATTCTTCATAATCTTTGGGTTTATATTCTTTGTTGTAGTAATAACATTTTCAATGCTCATAATGTTCTCTTCTCTCATGTATGATTCCTCTTTCTCTATCTTATTCATCATCTTCCTCTTCATTAGAATATCTTCTTCTATGGGTATGTCTCTCATGATCCCTTCTTCTTTCCCTATCATGATCCCTTGATCTTTGTTCTCTATTGTTAGATTCTATTGAAAAATGTGATAAAGAAGATGGGGGACTAGAATAATGATGCTAAGTAGTTCTCCATATATGAATCTTTGATTCATATCTTTTGAATTTGTTGGAGGTCTTCTTAGGCCTTATATTTCTCCTAAGTTTGGAATCTGCCTCATCTCTTTCAAAAGTTTCTTCAAGAGCTACACATAACTTTGTCCTTACAAAATCTTCAAAACATATAATAGGTGATTGAGAGTTGGATCTATAAGAATGATGAGAATTTTCAACATGGTTTGACACATATTATCCTTTATTAAAGATAATCATTTGTGGTACCATATTTCCTTTCTCTTATTCATTTTTTTATAATAATAGCATTCCTTCTTGCTTGAGCCTTTCTTGGTTGATGATGAAGCATCATGGTTTGGTCACGTTGATGGGATGTCATTGACACAGCCTTGTCAATGTGATCCCATTGACATAGGATTTAACAAGTTGATGTGTACCTATTGATGGGGCATCCTATTTCACCTATAAATGTGTGTCATCCACTGCATTTATGGAATTCTTTTCATAAGTTGTAGAAAAGCTATAACAATTTTTCTTTCCAAAAGTTAGAATATTTTCTAAGTGCTCATAGTAGGAGTCAAAGAGTATACATATGTTTATTTGAGCACTATTTTACCTAAGCGCTACAGTGTGTTCAGCAATAACGATGAGCACTTTGATTAATTGTTTTCTTTATGCACTTAATATTTTAAACAATTTTTTAATGATTTAAGTAATTAAGTAATTAATTAATTAATTAGGCTAAATTAAATAGTGATTAATTAAAACACATAAGTACAACCACTTTGAGCATATGTTTAACATTTGGTAATCCTAGTAACACTTAACATTTGTTAATCCCATAGCATTATACATGTTCAAAATGTATACGGCAAGTGGGAATGGATGCTTATGTTAGACTTAGTTAAGTGTTAGCTAGTTGATTAGATTAATTTAGTAATTAAATAAATTTATTCATTTTTCTTTATTTTGAGAAAACTTAAAACATAAAAATATAAAAATGATAAAAATCATATGCCTCAATTATACTTAACCATACCCTTGTACTCATAAGTGTAATTGAGAAGACAACAATTGCAACAGTTGATTCACCTCCTAGATTAGTGTATGTTAAAATTTAGAAATCCTTGGAATTCAATTAAATTGTCTGTAAATGATTATGATTGATATGGTTGGGTGTAGGGTCTACTCATTTTTCATCATTAGCACTATTGTTAAGGATTTTTAGTTAGTGATGTGTGCTATCTAGAACTTAGTGAAAACTATTTAAGATCATTGAAATGAACCATAAAGTGACATTCATTCAAATAATCATTATAATTATAATTATAATTAAAGCACACTATTATTTTTCTTCTAAGTAAAAATTTCTTCTTCTCACAGGCATGATGAATCAAAACTACTAGTGCCCCAAGAATTCAAAGTGGTATGTACTCATCTAGATGAGTTTGTTCCTAATTTCATCTTCATCGTACACTAAGATGAATAGCTATGTTGGAGAGACATGGAGAACAACATTATGTTGTCACCTGACTGATCTATTCCTGGGATGCTACTCCAAACTCTTAAGAGGTTGGACATCTAGGATCTTCATGAAGAATACATTATGTAGAACCATAACTATTGGGATACTATCCCACTGAAACACAACACAAAAGAGATCAACACCAGGAGAAGCACCAAGAAGCTATGAAGGGGAAATGGTTTAATAACCCCTTATTCTTACTAAACCAAAAAGATATGAGGATTCTCTATCTAGGGATTCTCAACATGAAGATTTTCCACTCCTTGAGTTTGGTTAAGGGGACTTAAACCCAAACTTACAACCCACTATCAACAATCCTAGTTTAGGCAAAAGCAAGAGTCAAGGTAGGGGCTCAGGTAAGCATCATGATGATGATAAATCTAATGATCATGGCCGTGACAAGTATAGAGGAGGTAGTAGACACCATGATCATGGTAGTCCTCCTCCCTCTTTACCCTTTTCATTTACATCTTCTTCTTCCTCCTTTGAGTCTGACAAAAACTATAGAGGAAAAAACTATGATGGAGATGAATGGTAGGATAAAAATGATTGTAGGCCCTACCATGAACAAAGGGGTAGCAGAGGACATCATAAGTGTCATCGAAATCATGATGATGATGAGCCTTTTCTTACAACTCAAAGCATGTTGAACATCATAGAGGTAGTCAGAATTCCAACCAAGCATGTGAAAGATAGCAGAATCAAGAGGTTGGATATGGACAATCTCCCCAAATTTGAGGAGAGATATAACTTAGATCCATAGACCAATCGTCAAGCCTTTCACAATACCTATGCCTTACAGAACATCAAAAAAAATTGGAAAAAACTTAAGCTATTTCCTAGGACACTCATATAAGAAGTAGAAAGTTGGTACCTAACGAGCCAGGCAAAATTCGGTGCTAGATGCCTTTATAGTTTATTTTGTTTTCTTTCATTGTAGAGATTTTCACCTTGTCTATGACTGACTCGCAAGTCATATCTTGTGGAGGAATTTTTCAAAAAGTCAAAGAATCATCAAGATAATAAATAATTAGAATTGAATCTAAATAAATTTCACACTTATGCCTATCACTCATAAGTAAAATCATAAATTTTCATCCTAATTTCTAATCACAAGTTCAAGAATAAATATTTATAATTAAATCAAATTCAAGTCAAAGTTAAAAGCATAGAAGATGATGAAAATTACAAGGGAGCCTTCACCTAATCTTGTGATTCTACCTTGTTGTTTCCATAGTGTAGCCACCTCGATAGCCCAACAATGGACTCTAATGGCCTTTAGTTGCTACAAAGTTCAACGAATCCTCACATAATAATTCTTCAAGGGGAAATTGAACTTCAACTTGATGTGAGTTTTTTTAATATCAATTCTAGGTACACACCTTTGGTGCCCATTGGGTTTCACACTTTGGTTATACAAAAGATGCAAAAAAATAATGCACTTGGTGGCCCTATTGTTTTACATCCTATGTTGCACAAAAGATACAAAGTTTGAAGCAGTATTTATACTTTAACAATGTTATGAAAATAATCATTTTAATAATATATGGGTATTTCAAAGCCCAATACCAATCCATTATAATCAGTATCATTGCTACGTTTGGCTATCTAATGTTTTAAATTAATGTGGATTTTAAGGAAAATGGTAGAAGAGGCATGTGATGCAGATGATTGAGGTGATGGAATTCATGTGGAAGGTGGCCTTTCTTCTCTACCTTTTAGTATCCATGAATGTAGATTTTGTAACATGATTTCTCATGGCAAAGCTTCAATGTCTTGCTCCCTCTTCCCATGGATGATATGACCTTTATGCAACCATTCCATTATCCCAGAATAGTGTTATACATTCCAAAGCTCAACAAATTTTCAAGCAATGTGTTGTCACCATAAGCTACGTCTAAAGAAATTTGAAGACCGTTTACCAGAGGTTGTATCCTATTATTATTACCTTGATATATTTGAATAGGAATAGGGCAAACAAGCTACCTCATCCACTCTTCATGGCCTTCTTGCACTATAAGAGATCAGCCTAGGAGAACCTCGCATAGTAGAAGCTTGCTACTACCTTTGGTGTAGATTCCCTACATGCTCTTAGAGGCAAAGTAGATGCCTGAACCAAACATGTTCTTGCAATGTTAAAAAAGCCCACGGAATGGGAGCAAGATAAACATATAATGGTGGATCTATTCTATGGCACTACACAGAAATAGTAACTTAGCAACATGGGTTCCCTTCAAGTGGGAACCAGAATGCCAACTAAAATTATAACTATGGTAGCCATTCTCCTGACCAACTGCCCATTGCCAATACCAAGTGCAAGCATGACGAATACTAAAATCTTCTATTCATTTGGCATGGCCTCCAAGTTAGATGTTCTATGGAACATTGGCTGCAATAGTAGTAGTAGTTGATCCATGGCTTATTCTTCTAGTCTCCATAACTCATCTCATGATTTTCATGTCACTATGATTTTTGCACAAGATAGTGAGAGTATATAAAGTAAAATTGCAATAGAATTGTGAGGTAAAGATGAATATAATAGCTATATTCCAATCATGGTAAATGGATGTTTATTACTTGATCGTTGGCAAGGAAACAAAGGTGAAAATGTGGCTACCATAACTATTAATAAGTTTTTTTCCATAGGAAATGGTAGTGGTTTGAAGATGAAAAATTGTTGCAATGGGATGGATAATAGATGGCTTCATAGTTTTAATTTGATGTGCAAATGCCAATTGTTATTTAATATTTCATGTTGTAGTATGGTGAGCCAAAGGATATCAATGGTGCCTTAATAATATATAATATTTATATAAACTATAATGTTGATATGGTTTATGTAAATATATATATAATTATATATATAAGATATATATAACATTAATATATAATGTCTTTATATAATTTACATCTATGANTAACAATATAAAATTAATTAAAATGTATGCCTTTGACAAAAATACGTATTAAAAACTAAGCCAATTTTTCGAGTTTAAGAATACCCCTCTTTCGAAATGGAATCAATCAAAAGATGGATTACAATGCTTGAGCTATTCAATGACAAATATCAGACGTACTCTCGAGTTTCCAACTTGAGAAAGAAAATCCAAGGTTGGTGACAAGGAACACATGAACCCTTGGATACAACCATGGATAGGTAATATTTTCTTTTACAAAGATGTCCTAGCCATGGTTATTCTTAACGAGACCAACTTCACCATATCATAGACAAGCTCTAATCAGAAACAAGGAGAACTCTTGTGGTTTATGCCCAAGAAAGACTATCAAATCTTAGAGTCTATTAAATCCAAAGTTTGATTTAGTAGGTTGCAAAAGAAGAAGGAGAATTGAGAAAATATCAAAGTGCTAAAGAATATAACCAGGACCTTTCCATCAAAAAAAGGAAGGTCCAATTCTGTGACTGTGAAGGGGAGGCACCACTTGATGGAGTGGTGTAGTGAAAATCCTTACTGATTCAAAAGTTTATTTTTGAAATTTTGGCCAAGATGTAAAAAATGTGGAAATCTTTGGATGAAAAATTCCAAATAGCTCTAAAAATTACAGAGTAATCTAAAGAGCAAAGTAGTAATCATGATCACAGGAGAAGAAAGAAAGCTGAACATGCCTATCAAAGGAGTAAGGGCAAAGTTGTTGCAGTAGAAGAGGTTGTAAAGTCATAATCAGATGATGATAGTGGGTGTGGCATTTGTGAATATGAACATCCTAAGGGATGTTTCTTTGTTGTGTCACACTTGCAAGAGTCTGGGATGTACACTTTGAATCCTAGGTTGGCAAGAAGGCAAGCACCCAAAAGATTACCTTATCCACAAGGCAATCCCATGCAATTTTACCAACAACAAGCTTAATATATAAGTGGAGCTCCACCATAACCATATGAGTGGCATCATCAGTGACAACATCCATAGTTGTGGGGGATACTACCATTGAGGTAGTAGTACCCTTATAGGTAGCTAGATCCATATGGGTACTATGTTCAACAACTGAGGTCTCTGCATGACTCTTCCAATCATGCTTCTTTTTAGTATCACTATTATCCTTTAGAGTACTATAGAGTTAATTTTCTATCTCCTAGAGGAGAATTCCCATTTCATCAATACCCTTCTCATGCTTCTACATATGTCTCTCTTCCCTCAATCCAATTACAACCTAGTCCATCCATGTAGGGTGAGATTCCTGCATAGCTTTAGCAACATAATGCTACCAAGGTTATTAACTTATAACTAGTTCCTCTGTTAAGTGGTTTAGAATGCAAACCTAGAAAAATAAAATTCTTCTAAACTAATATTCCTAAAAAGCCCTCACCAACTCATGTGGCTAGTCACCTTGTGTCTCCTTCATTCTCTGCATCTATTCCTTTTTAGAACCCTTCAAACCAAACACCTCCCAAGATCCAACTAGTCATGTTAACCCATGCTCTATCTGATTGAATCAAGTATGGCAAATTTCCCAAGAAAAAAGCTAATCCTAGGAGTCCTCTCATCTACTTACAAACCACTATAAATGACCCATGCAATGTTCTCCTTGATTCAGGTTCTAGTGTCAATTTAATTTCTCACAAAATGTACAAAGCCTAGAACGTACCTCCCCTTGAGAGAAGCAACATTCATTTAGAATTTTTAGTTTAGTTCATCACTATTCCCTTGGGATAAGTGGATGACATTATGACCATTGTTTGTGCATGGTCTTATCCTACTGATTTCTTGATAATCAAGATTGACAACTATAAGGGGGGCTTCCCAATCATTATGGGAAGGGCTTGGTTGAGCACTATTGATGTACAAATGTGCATCAGATATCTTTCTCTCAAAATTTTTTAAAAAGATGCTTTTGGAAATATTGAGAAGAAGAAAGTTCCATGCATCATGTACAATGATACAGGGTGCAATTGTGTGTAGAAACTTTGGTCTATAAAAAGGACATCAATCAAAGCATGTACATAGTGTGTAGATAAATTTAAAATCCAAAAGTACCTATATGCAATAGCCAAAAAATAGAAGGATACCCAGTGGCTAATGGCTAATCTTGAAAGTAGCATACTTTGCATGGAATCAACTAAGAGCTTAACTAGTCCTTATGTGGCAGGCATAGATGAACTAGAGTAAGTTCATCACTAACTCTTTGATGATGAACCAAATGACATTTATTAGGAAGAGTTGAAAATCCCTAAAAATTTTAAATAGGAGCCTTTAGAGTTGAAAATTCTACTAGTAAACATGGAGTATGCATTTTTGAAAAATGGCATGCTAGTGATAATCAATGTCAATCTTACTCTTGAGCAAAAAAATATGCTACTAAACATGGTTAAAAATGGACAAAAACTTTTACTTGGTCATATCTTGAACTCACTAGGATTGATCCAAGCTATGCTAGCATCACATCTATATTGATCCTTCCATCAAGCCAAAGAGGTAGCTATAGTAGCGACTAAACCCCAAATTGAAGTAGATCATCAAAGAGGAAATTGAATTACTCCTCAAGGTAGGGTTTATCTAGCCAATTACGAATAGTGATTGGATTACCCCACTTGTAATTGTGCCAAATAAATGTGGGTAGGTGGAGGGTATCTATTGATTTTAGGTTGTTAAAAATGATGACCTACAACAATCATTTCCCATTGCCATTTGTGGACTAGTGTTGGACACCATCTTTGGACATTGCTATTATAGCTTTCTAGATGGTTATAGTGGCTATAAATAGATTCAGATCACATCAGAGGATAAGGCCAACACTACATTCACAAGTTCCTAGGGGACTTTTGCATATCAAGAGATGTCATTTGGTCTATGTAATGCCTTGCAACCTTCCAATGCCTTGTCCTTAGCATTTCTCAGTAGTAGACTGGTAGTGGGATGGAAGTATTCATAGATGACTTCTTCACCTACGTTTGAGTAGGCCCTAGACCACCTTGAGCAAGTGCTTAAAAGGTCTATGGAGACCAACATTTAGCTCAATTGGCAAAAGCATCATCTCATGGTCCAAGAGGGCATTGTGTTAGGGCATATAATTTCTCAAGTAGGGATTGATGTGGACCCTAAAATAATTAGGGTTATCAAAGGAATAAGCCATCAACTGAGAATCATTAAAGATATTTGATCATTCCTTGGACACATTGACTACTATTGGTGATTCATAGAGAATTTCTCTAAGATCAATAAACCATTGGTCAAACTTACAAAGAAATATGCTCCATTCATATTGACCAAAGAATGTGAAAAGACATTCTAGAAACTCAAGGAGAAGCTCATACAAACTCCAATTTTATGAGCACATGACTAGCCTCATCCATTTCATGTCATGACGGATGCATCGAACTATGCCTTGGGAGCTATGCTTATTTAGTTAGACAATCAAAAACATCCTTATTACATTCACTATGCAACCTGAAGCATTATGAGTGTGTACTTAACTACACCACAATGAAGAAAGAGTTGATGATGGTGGTGTATGCCTTGAAGAAGTTTAGGTGCTATGTGCTTGGATACAATATCTTTGTGCACACAAACCACAATGCCATTTGATTCATCATGAATAAGATGATGGTAAGTCCCTATGTCATACAGTCACTGGTGATCTTAAAGAAGTTTGATCTTACAATAGTAGATCGAAAGGAAATTGAGAATGTGGTTGCTAATTACTTGTCTCAGTTATGATGGAACAAAAAAAAGGAGGATAGCCTACTCTCTAATCAATTTCCTAATGAACTCCTCTTTGCTAGTGTAATAAATGAACAAGTGTCCCTTGAGATTACATTGTACAATGGCATCCTCACTTATCTTCTTACTTAGAAGATGCCACAAGACTTGGACCACAGGAAGAAACAATAGTTTCTTCATCAAGCTAAATGCTTCATGAAAATAAATGAACACCTTTACCATGTGTGCACCAATGGCCTAGTTTGTTGGTGTATTCATGATGCCAATCAACTACTCTTTCTCCAAGATGCTCATGAGTTTCTTTGTGGGAACCATTATGCACAGAGACACATGACCATTAAGATCCTAATGGTAGGGTATTCTTGGCCAACACTCTTCAGGAATGCCCACCAATTCATCCACTCTTGTGAATGCTATCAATGGGATAGTGGGATGACCACTTCAATGGAGGAACCTCAAGAGTGGATCCAATCACTGAAATCCTTTGAGATCTAGGGCATAGACTTCATGGGTCCCATCACACACATGGCAAATGGAAAGGTTTACATAATAGTTGCTATTAACTATTATACAAAATGGGTAGAAGTAGTGGTTGTCACTAACTATACATCTTCTACTACTACTTAATTTGTATAACAAAATGTTGTAAACAAGTTTGAAGTGCCATGAGCACTGATTTCTAACAATGGTACTCATTTTATAGGTGCTACTTTTCTCCAACTCATACAATTCTTTGGGGTTGAGCATAAACTAAAAACACCCTACCACCCCCAAGCCAATGGTCAAGTAGAGGTTACAAATAGAAAAATCACTAAGATCTTAATGAGTACAATTAGCAAATATAGGAGAGACTAGAGCACAAAATTCAATGATGCCCTTTAGGCCTACTACTCCACATGGAAACTTCCTATAGGCTCTTCTCCATATAAGTTGGTGTATGGAAAATTACCATCTCTTCCAATCCAATTTGAGCTTTGTACACTTTCAATAGCTTGTGACCTTGACCTTCACCTTGACCTTAGCCTAGCACAAAAATAAAGATTGATCAACCTTAACATGAGAGATGAGAATAGATTTGTGGCCTTTTTTTTGAATGAGGTGCACAAAGAATTTAACAAAAACATTAAGACCTTAGAATAGAAAAGGTAAAATTTCAACTTAGAGACAAGGTCCTTTACTAGAACCCCACACATATACCTCAACAAATCAAGTTTTAAAAGTTGTGGAAAGGGCCTTATATCATTTATGAAATCTTTCCTCATGGGGCCATGTTAATCTACAAACCTGATAGCCAAACAAAAAATAGCTGGTCAACATGCAACAACTCAAACTTTTCCATAAGCCAAAGCAAGCCAATGTAAGCAATGCCTCATCGGATGGATAGCCATGCTCAATTTTGTAATCTCCTCCTTTTAACTCAGTCATGGAGGATATGGTCATCCATGCTAACCAATTAAAGTGGCTCCTTAGTTTCTAAATCTTTTTTTTTATACCTTTTTTTTTACACTTTTATTTTTCCAATTTTTGTTTTACAACATCGTTAGTGTATTTTTACTTTCTTGAATATTTTATAATTTATTTTATATTTTAATTTATTTTTTATGTGAATTTTCTTATTATTTTCTAATAAAAGTGCTTTGTTACCAACAAGACACAATGATGGTGTAACTATTTGCTAATGATTGTTTGTACTTAATGGTTTTGATTGTTAATGTCTAGTTTCTATTCTTTGAATTTTGCTGACTAATGACTAAGAGAATGTTTCTTTTCCATGGAACAAGCAATGAGTCTACATTATCCACCCATCCACAAACTCTATGGTCTTCCTAATTTTGGAAGTATGAGGTTATTTTTTCATTAATGAAACTTCAATGAACTTGTGACCTTTGTAGTTTCTAAAGTTGGAAAAGATTCAAAGGTTTGAAAAGGGGTGTGACTTCAAGGGGATTCAATGCTCTTTGTACCTTTCTACATACTTGAGAGCAATTATATTTTCATGGATTTCTTAATATTCCATGTTAACCAATAATAAGAAGTAATAAGTCTTTGCAAGATGTGGTTTCCATCCAAAAATTTGTAAAAATATAAAAAACAAAAAAATGATAGAAATTCAATGCACATCCTTTAGACAAAATAACATGCTACAAGAAATAGTTATGGGACTAGAGAGACATGTTACCAATGCCTAAAGGTCCTTTATAACTAAGGCCCTTTCTCACTTCCTACTTCTCTTTTCTTATCAAATAAGAAAGGGTGAGTGATTTGTGGGAGCATTCTTGTGTCTTAAGGGGGTGGACTGGTCTTGGAGTCATGATGTAAAGTCACTGAAAGTGGTTGGTTTTGGTCTAGAATAAGCATGTACTTTATCAGGTCATTTAACCATAAGATCTACCAGGTACTTCATGTGACCATAATTTGGAACTCCATTCAATCTTCTCTCTCATCAATCAATGCTTTCCATAACTCACCTCACTATTAGTTTCCATGTCTTATTCAATGTCTTAGTTTGATGTGTTGAAATTCTTAGGTAAATTCTTATGGATTTAGTCCTTAACATGTCATAACCATTAATCAACTATGGGGTCCATGGACTCCTTGGTTGAGACTATGCAAGGGAAAAACAAGCATGATCTTGCTATGGGGAGGACCCACTTGCATATATCTTGGTTTAATTATTTAAGTTTCTTATCCTTAGGCATTTTTCCAATGAAATCTTTTGTGCACCCCATCAATTGCATCCAACTATGCTCTCCTTAAGGCAATTTCTACAATAAATTTCATTCTCCAAATTAAATTCTCCAATTTTGTGAACTTCAATCCCTCTTCTAATGTTTTCATCATGTTCATAGCTTTTTTGGCTCTCCGTAGACTTCAATTTCATGCAAAAAGTCGTATTTTTCAAGATATTTAAAGTGAAAAATTATATGAAAAAAACTCCATTAACAAGACCCCATATACACATCCCATCCATCAATGAGACCTCTTCAACATAAGACAAAAAGCCTATAAATACATGTGAGCACTTAGGAATTTTTCACAATTGCTCATAAACAAGGGAGGAGTTTTTGAATTTTCTAGAGCCTAGAACCTTCCAAGAGCCATATCTTCCTAACCATTTGTCCAATTCACTCTATTCTTTGACCTTGTAGCTACCAGAGGTAAGCTCTTCATCTTGGGGACCACAAACCTTAAATTTTTGACAAAAAAATTTGAAATTTTTCTAATTCCCACAAAGGTTTAATAAAGAAATCAACATTAAAACATCAAATTATAAGATTTAAACCTTTTCAACAAGCTCTAGTGACATTTTAAGTAAAAAATTATTGAAGTTATAATAAAATAATCAATTTACCATGGTCTACACTTAGCCTAAGTGTAACTACCCAACGAGACAAGGTATTTAAATGTTATAAGTTACATAATTAAATGCTAATCCTTGGTTATGTTATGGCCATAGATGGCATCAAAAGGAAAGCATGCATAGGAAGGAGGACCATCCCAACCAAGGGAAAAATGGCCAAGAATGGGGAGGGGCCAAGAATAGCCTCATGAGCAATTTGAAACCCATGTAAAAAGACCTCTTCAGAAGGATCCCAAAGTAGAATTTTTCTAACAAATTCCTAAAGAAGTGGCTGCAATAGAATAGTCTCACCAAGATGAGGCACCAGAGCCTAGGAAAAACCTTGAGGCTACCTTGACAAAAACCTACCTCAGGTAGATAGTGAATAAGGAGGTCCAAAAATTCATGCTCCAAGAGTTGAACTTTGAACCTTTCTTGGAGTTTGCACCTTCAAAAGCTAAAGCTGAACTGCAAAACTCTCCCATGTGGCCCATAATCACTTATAGCAGGGAGTGGTACATGGGAGAAATATACCTATTTTTGAATAATTGGTAGGCTAGTTCAATGATCAAGATCAAGGACATTTCAATGTCCTACAAGGTGAAAGAATTGTAGAGGCCCTTGGGTTACCAAAAACTAGGACAAACCTTACTAAAATTTTCATGTAAGTAGATCTTGGTGTCAAGAAGGAATGGATGTAGTGGTGTTATGGAGTAGACTACAAGAAGTTTGGTGCACTAACCATAGTGGAACATGCATATTGCAATATTGCAGCCTTTCACCTCAATCCAATAGTGAGGCCAAGAAAGATCACAACCTACTCTGTATGTGCATGTGCTGCTTTAAGCAATAGATTCCTAGTCAACCTTCCATAGCTAATCTATCATGAGATAGAATAATAGTTTAAAGAAAATGAACATGGAAGGAATGTACTCCTCTTTCCATGTCTCATCTAAAAATTATGTAAGAGGAGAGCCATAACATACTATACAAATGACACTATTTGACATGCTTGATCTACTTCCTAGGTGGAGATGATGAAGGACAAGGTTCCTGCTAAAGTCATCTAAGAAGAAGAGTAGAAACCACCTACTAACGAAATAATGTTGGAGTCCCAAGCTTCTCTTGAGCACATGCATGAGATCTGAGAGTAGCTCTTGCAAGAGCAAGAGCAGCGAGTAGGAATGAGTGGTAGTGATCCATCTATGTATCACCTAGCAATGATCCATCACAATGAAGTGGCCCAAACAATAGGTCAAATGGAAGGAGGTGGGATAATCTTCTTAGCCTAAAGAATGAAGCTACCGATGAGATAAAATCCTAATTCCCAAGAGATAACGTTATCTCCTTCTTAGTAATAGCAATGTCCAAAAATCTCAATGCATCTAGAAGAGGGGAAGGGGGCAACTATCTTGGTGATGTAGCACCATGAATAGGAGACATGAATAGAGATGGTTTTTGATAAAATTTCTAAATTATTGAATGCAGCTACAACATTTGTAACCAACATTTCAACACTCAAAGATGTGCATACATCTACAAAAACCCTTAGTTGTAAATTAAGTGCAATCTAGGATGAGGAGTTGCTGGACTAATTGGTGGGAATTGGAAAACCAATTCTATATGTCTTTGACCTTCTAGATATAATCACTACAATCCAATTGAAGCTACTAGAAGTGAGGGTTAAGTGCATCATATTGGAGGGGCAACTCAAAACAACCCAAGCACAAAACCAACACTTGGCTATGAAGGTTGTTGAATTAGGAGCCTACCTTGTTGATCCTACATTTCTCAACCCTACACTGACAAGGGATAAATACTTCAAGAAGCTTGAATACAAGCTTAAAAACATTGAGAACGAGAAGGATATGACCATCTTTAACCAGTCTATGGCCAATGCCAAAATGTACATCATTTAAAAGGACTTGTTCTAGACATGCCATGAGAATGAAATTCTAATCATTGAAAATCATTACCTGCAGAATGTTGATGTGTAGAAGTAAAAGATGCAAGGTTTCATCCATCAAAAGTAGAAGCAACTAGCCAAAATAAATAATAAATTAAGAAGATTGGCAGCCAAAAATAGAAATCTCTCCATGGAGGAAGTTTGAGCCCTTCGCCAAAATTCTACGATAGAGATAGCCACCTGGAAAAATGAGGCTCTCAAATTTGAGAAAGACAAGAACCATTATAGAGATCATGTTGATCTACAAAAAGAAATTAATTAAAAATATTCAATTAGCAAAGGCAAATATGAATGAGGCCCTCTAGCAACTCCAATAAGGAGGTGATGTATGGTAGCTTCTCTTTGATGGGGTTGAATGAATACAACAAAGTGGAAATCCACATGAAGGAGTTGTAGATCAAGGAGATAATGGAGTACATGGAGCTTTCTAGTCTTTGTTATGGAAATCTAGTAATGCTGACGACTAGTAGGTCATATTCAGAATTGGAGAAACAAGTGGCTAGCTTGTACTTGCTATATGAGGTAGAGTTCAAGAATCACAAAGACACCAAATAGAAGCTTGAGATTTTCAATGCCAAATCAAGATTCTCGAAGAGAAATTCACTAATCAACAATCAACTATTAAGAACCTAGCCAAGGAGATGAATGATTACTAGGAGCTACACAATGCACTTAAAGTGTTTGATATCAAACATAAATAGTTTTCTTCCTAATTTGTGAATGTTAAGGAGTTGTTTCCTATAATGCCCTTTCTATGGGATATTCCCATTCTAGCCCACATTGGTAAAGCCACATGGACTATCAATGATCCCTAGAGTAAGGAGGAGAAGGTGTAGGTACTATTGGACACCTTTTGTCTTCCACTAAAAGTTGTAGCTACTGCAGGATAACCACAACTACCTCAACCACCGCATGCACCCAAAGTAGCAAAAGATCCTTTGGAGCCTTATGAGCCTCCATCTCCTAGGACCATTTGATCTTCTCCAATGTCTTTGCATCATTAGAGGAATTGTATTTGTCAATTTTATCTTGGTGTTCAATTTTGTTATCCTAAATACCATGATTTTGTAATCATTGTAAAACTGTACACTCGAGCACTTAGTTTTGGTTGTGTGATTTGTGTGTTTGTTTTGTCAATCAATAATTCCATACCTTTACAAATTTTGTATAAAACTTGAGCATGAGTTTCATTTAGTCATGGGGGTATGATGATCTTCTCAATAGTTTGGCCATGTTGATGGGATCTCATCAATGAGATCTCATCAATGTGATCTCATCGATGTAGGGTTTGACTTATTGACATGTACCCATCGATGAGGCATTCTATTTCACCTATAAATGTGTGCCATCCATCACATTTATGTAATTCTTTTCATAAGTTGTAGCAAAGCTCTAGCAATTTTTCTTCCCAAAAGTTAGAATATTTTCTAAGTATCTATAGTAGGAGTTAAAGAGTATACAAATCTTTATTCAAGCACAGTTATACCTAAGCACTACAATGTGTGTAGCAATGAAGATGAGCTTTCTGATAAACCTTGCAGCACTTTGAATGAGATTAATTCTTTCCTTTATGCATTTAATATTTTAAGCAATTTTGTTTAATTAAATAAAAATTAATTAAAACACATAAGTACAACCACTGCAAGCATATATGCAATGCTTGGTAATCCCAGTAATGCTTAACGTTTGGTAACCCAGTAGCATTATAAATGTTTAGGATGTGTACAACAAGTGGGAACGAATGCTTGTGTTAGGATTAGTTAAGTGTTAGCTAGTTGATTAGATTAATTTAGTAATTAGATACCTTTATTCTTTATTATTTATTCTTAGGCAACTTAGAACATAAAAAGATAAAAATCATATGTCTCAGTTATACTTAACCATGCCCTTGAAATCACAAGTGTAAGTAGGAAGACAATGATTGCAATAGTTGATTCACCTTCTAGATTAGTGTATGTTAAAACCTAGAAGTCCTTGGAATTTGACCAAATCATGCGTAAACGCTTGTGATTTGTATCATTGGATGTAGGGTCTAATCACCGCTCATTATTTGATATGGCCAAGTCATGTTTTTGGTAATTTGATACCCTCTTTATGCATGGCCAAGATTTGATCATAGTATAGCTACTTGAAGTATAGATTGTGTTGAATGTTCTAGTGGAAAGATAATGTAGCCTAGTAAGTCTCTACATATGATGCTTATCTAGGTGAAAAATAAATGTGAAATCAAGATAATAAAGATTAGCATGAGCATATGATATTCTTACTTGTATTAGACTACTCCAGTTTTCTTCATCATAGTTCCTATCATTACTTTCATTAAGATCAATATCAAATGGAGATTTTACCTTAAGTATGAAAGCCATTTTTAATTTTGTTAATGCTTAAATATGTGTATGTTTTGAGAAATTGTTCTAACTATAAAAGATAAACGTAGCAATGCTTGATACATTGAACTATGTTAAGATCAACTAACTAGCAAAAACTAACACATCCCTAGCAATGGTGCCAATGATAAGTGGTAGAGGATTCCAACACTTAACTATATAAGTCACAAGCATTCATGCGTGACTAGATCATAGTTCATGGATAGACAATATAAGTATAATAGTGAGTTGATAAGAATTTTGCAATTTTTGTTTTCTTACTCAAAGTTTGTGAAGTGTGGAATGTATGATTTAACTCTTAGTGAAGTATACGATTAAATGATATTTTTGGCTCTTAGGTGTCTTAAGCATAAACATAGTAAAAATAAATGTAAACTTTATTACTAAGTATAATGGAAATATAAAGCTGCTCTAGCTTATCAAGGATAAGTATCCATTACTAGTTTTTCATACAAGTCATGGGTTGATGTAACTATTATTTGGATTACCAAATTTACCATTGAGCAAGTTAGGTCACTACTAAATTACCAAAAAATTACACTTTACACTTGAAACCATTCATACTTATTCTGGATTTATTAATGAATAAGGTAATATTATAAGATTTAGGAAATATAAATGACATAGTAAAAATAAATGGTATTAAAAAGTAATTCCATTCTATGTGAGATGCTATAATGTTGAAAAAAATCATAATATTTATTGTTGTTCATCAATTGTACCTAGGAAAAATTCATTCAAATAAAGATACTATGCAACTATTAATCACCACATTGCAAGCATTCACAACTAGCTCTAACTTTACAAAAACAAAATGTAAAAATTCTGGTAAGTGTTGGTAAAAATTCTATTGTTTAAGGTAATGGTAGGCTTGTATTTATAGGCATGACCATGACTCACTACATTATATCTATGACATCATATAATGAGCTATCCTAGTGCATTTACAATATTTTAAATACGATATCATAGTCCTCAGCAAAAAGATGTTCATCAAATAGGAAAGAAGCAATTCAACTTAGATAGCATTAGAGAAGACATCAATAAAGAAAAACCAACTTATTTATCTACTACCATAACCTATCACTTATGATGTTAACTTAGTTGAGCAAGATTGGGCTTCCATTATTTTAGAATTGAAATAGGAAGATGGGTCCATATCCCAAGAGAAGAGAGAACCTATCATTTATGTAATCAAAGAGCAATTAAAGATGAGCATCACATATTCTTGGAATGTCCTATTTTTGTGAAAAGTCACCACAAACGATAAATTATAGCTACTAGTTTAATTAAGCTTTTTCAAATAGCACTAAGGAAACTTAGTAACTTTATTGATGAATTATTTGCTAAATATAATATGTATATTTCTTGTGTACAACAGATCCTAAGGATCTCCAAACATAATAAAGTGAGAGAGAGAAAATAGTAAATAACATTAAATAAATAACAAATAAATAAATAACAAAGTGAATGCTACAATGATGAAGTAATCTCGATCTTTATTGCCGATCATGTGTGTGTCCAAGTACGGCACACTCGAATAAAGACACCGTACAATTACATTCACCACACTGCGGGCAGACATGGGAAAAAATCTAACTCTAGAGGGATCAAACTGCCAGAGCTTCACTACGCTAAAACCGGGATCCCGACCAACGGAGAGCCACGTCTTATTTATAGATATGGCAATGGACTGTGATATCGCGTACGCGATATCGCAGGGGATGCGATATCGTGGTGGACGTGATATCGCGGCCTATGCGAATCGCGTCTCATCATACCCCCATGAATGAATAAAAACTCATCCTCGAGTTACAAGGAGAACAAGCTTCATTGATTACACAGTGGATAGGTATGGGATTATTAANTGTAGAAACATCTGATTAGCCTTGACATACCATGCCACGAACACTTGTCGTTCCTCTTCATAAGCTCTAGCTTTGTCTTTGTATTCGTGAAGCTCTATTAGCCGTTAAGCCAAGTCAGTTGCAACATCTTTTTGTCCTTGGTAGCTTTCTTTTACCACCGCGAATTCAGAATTTGCAACATCTAGTTTTTCAACCAACTTCTTGTGCTCTGCAAATTCTACTTCATATTTGATGTGGGTGGAAGCTACCTGCTGCTCGAGCTCTGACCTCAGGTGCCCTACTGTTAACATGGCCAAGTTGGCATATTGAAGATTTGTCAACTCCATGTATTCAGTCAAGTCTTGGATCTGCAGGTCTCGATTCTTAATTTCTGCTTAGTGGGCGAAGGCATAAGTGTCCAATATGGCCCCCCAATCAGTGTGCTGGGCACTGATGTTGTTGATTTGAGCCTTGGCCATATGAATCTCCTTCTCCAGGATTTTTTTGTACATCCCCACCTAATCACGGAAATGCTCCTTTAGCTTCTCGTGTCGTTTAGCCTCATTCTGCCATGCGCTTATCTCAATTGCTAATTTCTGTCGAATAACGTGTACCTCCTCCATTGAGAGGGTTCGGTTCTCTCTGGCTAAATAGCTTACATCTCGGTTGACTCGAATGAACTGTTCTTGCAACTGATGAAAGTGTTCATTGAGAATATTCTTTTGTTTCTCCACAGAGGTCAACCGGAGGTTATTCGCAACCAACTGCTTATTCTCTTCTTCCAAGGTCCTGAGTGTCTTAAGATGCGCATGTGTTTGCACCTTTACTGCGAAGGCATCACAAGTGGTCGTCTCCTTTTCTTCTACCACCTTTTTATTTTCTACAATTAACTTTGTTAATTGCTTGATTCTAAAACTTTCTAGCTAGTCTGCGAGAACAAATTGCAAACGATCCCACTGTGTTGCCTATAAGGTTACGAGCTGCTCTTATAGTTTTTGCACTTCAGCTTCAGCATGCTTAGCCCTTACTTCAGATATGACCAGCTTCCCCTTTGTGGAAATGAGGTTTGATTGAATTGTTGTTGCATCTTAGGGGATGTCAAACAGAGACGTCAAAACTTATCCTGTTTGAAGCAATCTTTCCAATGCATCCTCATGTTCCACAGGAGTCATTGAGGTTCCGGCAATAGTTTGAGCATCCCGTGCTCCTGAAAGATCTGTCGGTGGTACAACAGGCACGTTAAAGGACTCTTTGATGTGGTCAACGACCACTTCAGTAGCTCCCGCGGCATCCTGGTGTTGCATGACCACCATAGTGGCCCCTTCACCAGTCTCTAACTGCACTTGAAAAGATGTCATGTTTCCAGAGATCTGTTGTGATCATCTACTTTCCCCTCCTCCTGTTTGCATTGATAACTCACCCCGTGTGTGATCTATTGAAATAGTAGGCTGGTCGGCATCATCGATGACGTGGAAGAGGTTTGCGTCATCACAACTTCCCCAACTAACCGTCTCAGCGATGGACCTAAGATGGCTGATCGACGGTCTGTAGTCTTACGGCAGCGGCTAATCCTGGCCTGTGCTGGGTCCTGCTTCTTGTTGTTGGCTGGGACCTATGGCTGGAGGTTGACTAGGTCCTGCAAGTTGAGTTGCAGGTGATCCAGTCATCTGTTCTTCTTCTTCATCCGGTCCCAGCTCTTTGCCAGTGCTCTTTCTTGGAGCTGGCACCTTTAATAACTCAGCATAAGAAGCATTCTGGGCATTTCGGAGGACGTCATTTGTGTATCCCCAAATACCAACCCGTCGGCATAGTTTCCTGATAAGGCAGGGAAAAGGCAACGTCATATTTCCTGACTTCCGTTCTTCAAATCGCCTTAGGATCTCTGTCAAATATAGATGGGGAAGGTTAGCATTAACCTTTCCCATCAACACTGCACATCCTCTTGCTGCATACGTTGATATTCTTTTCAAACCTTTTGTGGGGTAGAGGTGATAGGTTCCAATTTTAAAATAAACCCGCTCTTCCGTTGTTAGCTCACCAAAAGCTTTATCTCTACCATAAGCCTTCTCTAACCAATCCTTTCGCACATCAGGGTCTGATCAGGTAGATAACCGAGTAACATGGGGGCCTAAATTTGAAAGGTTTAACACTTCCGAAATTGCCTGCGCAATAAAATCTACTGTCACACCACTGATGTTAACTGTGGTGCCTTGCTCCTTATTTTACCAGAATAGGTACGTTTCGCCTAAGTACCAGGCACCATTTTCAGAGAGGATAAGCCATAAGGGAGACCCTTTAAGGTGATCCCTAACAACCTCAGGAGCGAACTCTGCAAAAGATTCGAAGTTAAGTTCCACAATCACCATAGCAAATGTGGACTTCTCATGTATAGCCTGAACACACTCCGAGGGCAACGTGAGTTGTTATCCTAGTTCAGGTGCAGCAGCAACTCCTCCTTCTTCCTTCCCGGATTGTCTGGTAGGAGGTTCTTCTTGATGGATACTGAATGAGTGCACCTCCTGTTCAGTATGTTGTCCAGCAGGACCTTGCCTTCTACCTCTCCTAGGTTTTTTCGCTCCACCTTGGGCAAGACCCTTCTGCTGTGAACATTTCGAGGCCATCTACAATCACACGGGCCAAACGTTAGTAAGGTTGTTTTCAAATTCAAGTTATACCTTACTACATGTCTTTAATTGAAGATCTTATGTTATCATGTGATCGTGCCCAAAAATTATAATGATGGGTCCTATGACTTAGGTGGGTTTCATTGTTAATCTCCCTGTGTACTTAAGGGTTATATAATGTTTGGCACAATTTTCCTAAGTGTTAGTATTAATTACCCTAATTGATGTCCTTTGGGCAATGACGAATTTCAAAAAATTTAGGCACTTTTTGGCAAGTGTCTCTCCCCCACGACTGAACTGAACACTCCGGGTTCAAGTAGGTTCAAACGGAATTAAAATCAGAGTACTAGCGCGCGAGATATAAGTGTAAAAGCAAGGGTCACGCAATCGCAAGTCGCAAAGAAAAAATTCAAAAATTCCCCCCACGTAAATGGCCAAATGATGCTAAGTGTTGCCGTGGGGGTTCCTATTTATAGGTAAATAGGATGCGATATCGCGTATGCGATATCTCGTCCCAACGAATGTGAGACACCTGAAAAAGACTGAATTTTTGATGATTTTCTTGAAATTAATGGTGTAAATTGAGGACATTGTCAAGTATTAATATATTCAAGGGTAATTACTTGAATTTGAGAGGCACTTTGGATGATAATGATGTGAATTTAGCAATTAAAAATTTGGCGATTATGAAGAAAAGGGAATGTAATGGTACATTGGAACGTTTAAATTTTGAGGGATAATAATAGGGAAAGAAAATTATGAAAAACTAAGCTGAGGGTAAGAAATTGTGTGTTCTAGCTAGGGAATTAATGAAGATTACAAAAAAATTACACAAGTGGATCCTCCCCAAAGTAGGTTTCAACCTATTATGCCCTTGTGTAATAACACTTAAAGTGTCCATGGGCATTAGAAGGGTTAGATGTAATCCGCACTAACTCCACAAAACACACGCATGTAAATATCACCGAAATGAGATGAAAATTCTATGTTACATGGGTCATGAACTACAATTATGTGAACAGTGAGATGAGGTGAAGTATAGAAAGGGATCGTAGAAATTGGGGCATGAGGTATCTAACTCAGGGCACAATGAATCCTATGTGTAAAGCATGATTAGTGTGTCATTAACCCATCGTTCCAAGATCAAGACCAAGTCCATCCTTCTATCAATGACATCACATTGCTTCATTCAATGATGAGCAACTATGAGAGTACCAAAACAACAAGGCGTACGATCACTTGGCGTTTAGTACAAGGGAGGAGTGATTCTGGTTTTATGGCACTTCCTTTTTCTTTTTCTCTCTCTTCTCCTTTTTTTTTCTTTTTCACTTTACTGAATCCAGAGAAATCGCCAACCTTTAGGCATGGGTAAATGTCTTTCCAGTGGAACCCCTTAGAATAGTGTTTGATTTTCGAGTGCCCTTTTGATTACTCTTACTCCCATTTTTCATTAGATCTACAAGGATCTTAGTACAACCATATTGCATGATAACTCCCACAGATGTCAACAAAGAGAATCCACAAGTCCCCTTGATGTCACAC